>JARHVA010001955.1:672500-895000 GCA_037957365.1 Torreya grandis
TGCCTTAGATTTTATTTATAAATAACTAATAAATAATTTGTGTTTATTTTCACCATTGGAAACTATATTTACATTCACTTTCCTTTCAAAACCCTAGTCACAAGGTTAACAGGCTCGACACTACCCTAAAGCATACAAATAGCTCATACACTCTTCATATAGTGTTTCAAAATGACTAGTAATCTTAAAATGGTATATTTTACATATCAACTCTAACTCAAATCATTAAATACCCTCACTCACACATTTTTTCATCATTTTATACATGTTCTTAGGTACACAATTATAGGAGACTCTTGGGTACACAGTTATAGGAAACAGAGTCTATAGGTGTATTCTTTAGGACCTTTGGTCTTAAAAAGGGTTCCCAAACTTTAATTAAGGTTTATACATGATCAAAATATCTATATTCATATTTTAAAACCAATAACTACTCTTTATAATGCAGCTATCATACTCTTTGTCATGTTTTATATTGCTTATTGCCTGTATGTGTATTTTCTATAAATTTGCATCAAATTATTTAATCCAAATACATTAAGGATAGTTGAATGACTAAAAATAATTCATAATCACATGATTATTAAATTTATAACCTTTACATTTGAATGTTTCACTTTTTATTTAGTTCTATCCTCCAAAATTTATGTTTGGAATTTAAACACAATTTGTTCCAAAGCAGGGTTACAGGGTATTGACATAATCACTGCAAGTTAGAACTTACATAGAGTTTGAAAACCCTAAACCAATTTTCATCCACTTTACTCAAAAAATTTATCCTTATAATTTCATAAATAACTACACAAGTATAACAATATTGCGCCTCTCTTCATATTTATTCACAGCCAATCTTCATGGCACTATTGCAAGAGATTACAAAGTCTGTTGCCTTTCTTGTTTCAACTGATCAAAATATTTATTTATTCATTAATATGGGTTTTTTTACATTATTATTTCTATTATAACCACTCCATTCATTCTTTCTATCTGGAATGACTCACTAGACAAATAATTATTTATTTAAGTAGGCTCTAACTACCATAACTGACTGTCTAACTCCTTTTTGTACATTGAAAGGATGTAAAAACCTTAATTTTATAACATAAACATCAAGATGACTCATTTGAACCATGTATGGAATTATATTACCTTGAATTCCTTAAGGGTCTAAACAAAAATACTACACTATAGAAACTCCTACCAACATGACAATTGCTCACAACCTTAAACTAAAAGATTTAAACATTCAAATTGAGAAATTGGTAAGAAACTACCAATGTGCCTCAAATTCAAAATTGACACCACTCTAACATCTAAAAATGTTTCTTACAAACCTCCTAGGACCTAAACAACATACTAATGACTCAAAACATGATAATTAGACTAATATATACAAGGGGTAGTGGTGTTTTTGCATCATACTACTAAGCTGGAGAATGTTTCCCATATGCTCTTGTTTAGACACTTGGTCGATTCTATTTGTTGATCTACTTCCACTTGTCTCTTATATATTTTCACATGGACTTAGGCCCCACATTTAGGCCTCCATTTTCTCAAATCCTTGATGGACATACTTTCACATGACACAATGGGGTTAAAGGAAACATATGTTCTACTGCCTTGAACATGCTTTCAAGTGTTTCTCCATCCTACCATATTTGCAAATTGATAAAAATCCTATTTATCTTCATGTTGGAATTCTTATGTAGGTGTCTTGATATCCTTTTTCCTCACCTCTTTCAAAACTTCTATTTGTTTTTTCAACTCTACCTTGTATGCCACTTTTTCATGTTCTTTGCATGATTCATATTATTATAGACTCCTATACTCTTACTTTTCCACCATGTGAATGTTTTTTTTCTCCTTCATGTTCAAGGGGTGATTCTATAGTTCCCCTGTTTCATTTTCTTCTTCCACAACTCCTACCAATGCCTCATCCTCTTGATACTTTACTTCTATAATATTGTTTTGTGGTTCAACTTCTTACTTTTCTTGGACTTTCTATCCATTTATCAGCCCATTATCCTCCTGGTTTTCTTCAACAAAGTTCTTCACAGAAATAAATTTATCCACAAATCCTTTTATATAGTCACTATTAGAGATCATTTTCAAATTCTTAGATATTATTGTAAACAACTTATTTAGATACTCACGTGAGAAAATTTCATTTCGCCATGATTTGTCATGTTCTTCTTGGGCCACGACAACCTTATTAGGTTGAGTTCTTGTCTTCAATTCTTCCTCCTATTGTAAAAACTCCTTATGACCTACAATTAGCACTCTAAAAACTAAACCAACATCATTATCATCCTCCTTAGTAATTACATCATCCATCTCCTCCAAGTTATTATGTACATCAAAAAAATTGGTATGGTCAACAAATGTGTTTACCTCTTTAGACCCATCATGTTCTCCTATGACCAAATCTTCATTTTGTATACTATCAATGAAACTTTTAACTTCTTCACCTATTCTTACCATGTCATCTAGTTATTCACCTACCTCAGGATAACACAAGATTGTGTTTGCATATTCAATTGACCATCCATCTTCCTTGTATTCATATGTCACAAACTCTTTAATCATCCCCTCTAGTTGATGTCTCATCTGAGTAACTACCTATTGGGTTTTTATTTCTTCCATATTATCCTTGAATGCACAATGTACTCTCTTCTTGATCTTGACACTGAAATTATTTTTAGATGCCCTTAGCATCTCCCTCAAATATTCATCCATGCCTACCAACACTTTTCTTAACTCAACAATTTCCTTGTCAACATTTACCTCTTCATTATGTACTTCCTCTTTCATATTTTTGTGGCAATCCTCTTGTATTAAGCCCATAATTATTATTTCTTTTCTTTCTCTTACTATTTTGTGACAAGTTATTTTTCACACTTACATTTTTAACCTCTCTTGGTCACCTATATTATCTTTTTTCTCTCAATGGACTCTCACTTGGAGTCTCCTTGTTCTTTTTTTGGTCCTCATTTGGGACTATTCTCTTTCTAATTAATCTCTATCTTGATATCATTTATCCTTGAGATATCAATAGATCTCTCTATTATTCACAAACTTGATTGGCTTTTTGGCTTGTTTGCCACACTATCCTTTTATCTAACTTCACCTTTTGAGGTTCACCTACCTATAACTTATCCTTCTTATTCTTAAAATCACTAAAGAAGCAAATTACTAGATAAAATACAACTATAACCTTTTCAAATCAATCATAAACAATCATACCTTGTCATGAACTATACCAGCTTCTTTCCTTCTCCTACTCTGATCTATCTTACACTTTTATCACCCACCTTGTATTTACCTTGTTTGTTCCCTACAATATGTACAAAAATATTTGAAAAATATAAATTCTTGATCACTATATATCCTTCATTTACCTGTACGTAAGGTATATTCTATCTATAATACCAAATGATGTAGAGGGTAGACAAACAATCTCACTTTTATCCTGTATTAGGATGTTCTTCCTTCGCAATGGATTAATAGTTCAATCCTTTATGCAAGGTTTTGAGATTCACCTGGTTATCTTATGTATACTTTTAAATTTTTTGATCTTACTTTGTATACTCTTATAAGACCTCAATGACATTTTTTAAACTCCTCAAGAATCCTTATGCTATCATTGACAACTCTACCTACTTGTCTTGTTTCTTTATTCACTCTCTTGATAATGGGTCATTGTTACAACTTTCATTTAATGACTCTTGAGGTCAGTAGACTAGTTTATGTTTCATAACACTTTCCATATACTTTTTATGGTATTTTATAACCCCTCACACCAAACACAAACTTTCCACAACATCAACTTATTATTTTCCCAACCCTGCATATCTTGCTTCATAAGTTAGTAACCTTTTATTTTGGAAAATTATCTTTGTATAGAAATGTATAGTGGAAATATGAAAATATAATTATATTTTAAAATACCCTTTTCCAATTTTCATATCTCCATGAATTTTCAATACCTGATTCTGCTTACAAACCACTTTTCTCAGCTTATTTAGGCCACTGTTAGGTCTTTTTTTGTCAATTAGGACCTTGTTTATACATTGTCTCCTTTATAAGTACAAAAACATATGAGAACACTCAAAAAAATTCAAAATGACTTATATTGTATTTATATCTACCTTATGACCATTTTTTTTATATTTTCACCAATAGAAACTAGAGTTACATCCACTTTCCTCTTAAAACCCTAGTCACATGGATAACAGGCTTTGCACTACTCCAGAGCATACAAATGTCTCATACACTCTTCATACAGGGTTTTAAAATTATTAATAAAATTCAAAGAGTATATTTTACATATCCACTCTTTCTTAAATCATTAAATACCCACACTCACACCTTTGTTCATCATTTTATATATGTTCTTGGGTACATAATTACAAGAAATAACGTCTAAAAGTGTACTTTTTAGGACCTTTGGTCTCAGACATGTTTCCCATACTTTAATAAAAAATTATGAATTATCACAACAACTATATTAATATTATGAAATCAAGAACTACTTATAATGCAGCTATCATACTCTGTCATGTTTTCCATTGCTTATTGCCTGTATGTGTATTTTGTATAGGTCTGCATCAAATTCTTTCATCCAAATACATGAAGGCTAGTTTAATGACTAAAAATAATTCATAATCACATTATTATTAAATTTATAACATATAAATTTGAGTTTTTCACTTCGTATTCAGTTGTATCCTCCAAAATTTATGCTTGGCATTTAAACACAATTTGTTCCAAAACAAGGTTACAGGTTATTGACATAATCACTATAAGTTAGAACTTACATAGAGTTTGTAAACCCAAAAAAAATATTCCTGCACTTTTTAAACATATATTTATCCTTATAATTTCATAAATAACTACACAAGTATAAAAATATTGTACCTCTTCTCATATTTGTTCACAATGAATCTTCATGGCACTATTGCAGGAGATTATAAAGTCTTTTGCCTTTCATGTTTCAACTGATCAAAACCTTTATTTATTCATTAATTTGGGGTTTTTAAACATTATTAATTATATTCTAGCCCCTCCATTCATGTTTTCTATCTATAATGACTTGATATACAAGCAACTATCCATTTAAGTAGGCTTTAACTACCATAACAAATTGTATAACTCCTTTTTGTACATTGAAAGAATGTAACCAACTTGAGTTTCTAACATGAACATCAATATGACTCATCCCTTGAACCATGTATGGAATTAGATTTCATTTACTTCCTTGAGGGTCTAAACAAAAATACTACACTATATAAAATCCTACCAACATGATAATTGCTCACAATCTTAAGCCAAATATTTAAACATTAAAATTGAGGAATTAGTCGAAAAATGCCAATGTAGCTCAAATTTAAAATTGGTACTACTCTAACATCTCAAAATCTTTCCTACAGACCTCTTAGGACCTTGAAAACCTACTATTGACTCCAAAAATGATTATTAGACTAATATATACAAGGGTTAGTGGTGTTCCTGCATCATACTACCAAGTTGGAGCATGTTTCTCATATGATCTTGTTTAGACACTTAGTTGATGCTCCTTGTTGATCTGGTTCCACTTGTCTCTCATAGATTTGCACATGCACTTGGGCCCCACATTTAGGCCTCCATTTTCTCAATGCCTTGATGTGCATACCTCACATGACACAATGGGGTTAAAAAAACATATGGTCTACTACCTTGAATATGCTTTGAAGTGTTTCTCCATCTTGCCATATTTGCAAATTGATAAAATTCTTCTTTTTATTCATGTTGGAATTCTTGTGATTGTGTTTTGATATCATTTTTCCTCACCTCTTTCACCAATTATATATATTTTGTCTACTCTACCTTATATTCCACTTCTTGTTGTTCTTTGCATGCTTCATATTATTTTGGAATCCTATACTATTGCTTTTCCACCATGTGAATGTTGTGTTGCTCCTTCATGTTTAATGGGTGATTATATAGTTCCCATATTTCATTTTATTCTTCCAAAACTCATACCAATTCCTCATCCTTTTGGATATTTACTTCTAAAATACTATTTTATGGTTCAAATTCTTTCTTTTCTTGGCCCTATTGTCCACTTATCAACCCATTATCCTCTTGGTTTTCTTCGCCAAACTTCCTCAAATAAATAAATTTATCCACAAACCCTTGTATATATTCACTATTAGATATCATTTTCAATGCTTATATAGGTTGTAAATAATTAATTTACACACTCACATGAGAAAATTTGATTATGCCATGACTTGTCATGTTCTTCTTGGGTTGCAATAGCCTTCTTTCCTTTTTAGGCTGAGTACTTGTCTTCAATTATTCCTCCTACTATAAAAAATCCTTATGACCTACAGTTAGCACTATAGAAACTAAACCAATATCATTATCATCTTCCTTAGGCATTATATCATCCATCTCCTCCAATATTTTATGTACATTAGAAACATTAGTATGGTCAATAAATGTGTTTACCTCTTTAGACCCATCATGTTCTCCTTGGACCAACTCTTCCTTATATACAGTATCAATGAAGATTTGAATTTCTTCACCTATTATTACCATGTCATCTAGTTGTTCACCTACCTTGGGATAACACAATATTGTGTTTACATATTCAATTGACCATCCATCTTCCTTGTCATGATATGTCACAAACTCTTCAATCATCTCCTCTAGTTGATGTTTCAATTGAGTAACTACCTGTTGGGTTTTTATTTATTCCATATTATCCTTGAATTCAAAATGTACTCTCATCTTGATCTTGACACTAAAATTATTTTTAGATGCCCTTAGCATCTCCCTCAACTATTCTTCCATGCCTGCCAACACTCTTCTTAACTCAATAGTTTCCTTGTCAATATTCACCTCTTCATTTTGTACTTCCTCTTTCATCTTTTTATGGAAATATTCTTGTATTAATCCCATCATTATTATTTCTTTTATTTATCTTACTCTTTCATTGCAATTGATTTTTCACACTTGCCTTCTTGACCTCTCTTGGTTACCTCTATTTTCTTTTTCTCTCTCAATGGACTCTCACTTAGAGTCTCCTGCTTCTTTTATTGGTCCTCAGATGGGAATATTCTCTTTCTACTTAAGCTCTCTCTTGAGATCATTTCTCCTTAATCTATCAAAATCTCTCCCTACTCTTCACAACCTTTCTTAGATTTTGGGATTCTTTGCCACACTATCCTTTTATCTACCTTCACCTTTCTAGGTTCTCCTACCTATCACTTATATTTATTCTTCTTAAAATCACTAAATAAATGTAAATTAATAGAGAAAATACAACTATAACCTTTTCAAATAAATCATAAACAATCATACCTTGTCATGAACTGTACTATATTCTTGCCTTCTCCTTCTCCGATCTATCTTGCACTTTTATCACCGACCTTGATTTTATCTTGTTTTTTTCCTATAATATGTACAAAAACATTTGAACAATATCAAGTATTTATCACTATATATACTTATTTTACTTTTACCCAATGTATCTTATATATCTGATACCAAATGATTTTGAGGGTAAAAAAATAATCTCACTTTTATCTTGTATCAAGATGATCTTCCTTGGTAATGGCTTAATAGTTCAATATTTTATGCAAGGTTTTGAGATTCACCTAATTATATTATGTATACTATTGGGTGAATATTTTGTCACCAGCTAATTGATGGGTAAAATGGGTTGTTTCAACCACAGCATAAGGAGATTGATTGGCCAAATGTGCAGGTTTACCACATCAAAAGGGGACAAATCTCTCCTCTAATCAAGGGGAGGTTCCCTATAACTATAAGGTACTATATACTATAAATATAAGCTGAAAATAACACTTAGGGTAGGATAACACCATCCATCTCTCTTTTTTCAAAGATGATGTTCATAGACATAGGAGAATTTTAGTGAAAACACTGAAGGCACTTCTCTTCTTTCAGAAGTGGTCTACAGCAGACAATAAGAATTATTTCCGATAGTGATAAGTAAATGTAACATGGTGTAATAACCAGTAGAATGAGGTGTAGCACAAAGTCTCCACCTCAACTGCCAAAGAGTGAAACATGAAGGACAATGGGGGCACAAAGTCGTCCCAAGATATTTTACATAGAAACAAACTGAAAACACACACACTAAAGATAATTATGGCAGCTCAAAGTCTTCCCAAAGTTGGCTTCAAGACACCTTCCAGGTTACTTCCACTAGTTATTCTTATTTAATTAAATGGACAAGAATGCATTCAAGAAATAGACATAAGAACAATTTTCTCAACAACACAAGCTATTCCAGCACAAAGTCTAAAAAGTCACTTCCTTTCTCATTCAAAGAACAAAATATGATTAACAATCTGAGTTCAAAGTCTCAATAATGCCTTTCAAGTTGGGCAGAGTTTTGCTTCTGATAACAAAAATATCCCCTTTACATAAAATAAGAGATTACAATATATAGCGCTCTAAGAAAGACTTGGGTGCTTTGTTTTATGGAATGGCCCATGCTGCATTTAATGCCTTGAATGCATTTTTAGTTCTGTGAAGGGGCCATGCTAGAACAGGTCATTAACCTTAACTTTGGTGTACAAAAAAATCTCAAATGTACTCTCCTCATCATGGGTCGTTTGGTCTATTTCCAGATATGACGCAGTTGTCCACTCACTTTTATTCAAAGGAAGAAAAATAGGCCGCGCCTTTGAATGTTTACACGCTTAGATATCTACTTGGTGGACTATTCCACCTATTGGAATAACTCCCCTATAGATATTTTAGTATCTCCTATAGCTTTCCCTCTTTCCTATTGTAATTTGAGCTCTCGAGCTATCTTCTTACCTTTGGCAGGCTCTTTCTTCAGCTATTAATTGAGTTTTATCTTCAGGTTCCGCATCATATTTGAAAATAAATGGGAATTTAATTACCCTAAATTTGATGTCCATGAGGGCATCATGGTCACTTAGTCACTTGAACTACATTGAACCTTGAACCTTTGAACCTTTGAGGTGCATCGGTTCAATGGTTCAATGGTTCAGGTGGTCCTATCAGCTCCTTGGTTCAATCACTTCTTTGGTTCAATCACTTCTTTGGTTCACTCACTTTCTTGGTTTAATCACTTCCTTTGTTCAATCACTTCCTTCACTCAATCACTTTCTTGTGAACTTTTAAATTCATTAAACCTTTGAGCCTTTGAACTTTGAACCATTTTGGTTCAAAGTTTAATGGTTCATTCTCTTTCTCAAAATCATTTGGTCCTTCAAAGTTTCTGGATCCTTTTATTTTCTATAAAACTCATTGAACCTTTGAACCAATGAACTCTTTTAGTTCAAGGTTCAATGGTTCAATGGTTCATTCTTTTCTCTTCGAATCCTTTGTTCTTTTAAGTCTCTCAAACTTTATTGAACTCGTTGAACCTTTGAGCTTTGAACTCTTTTAGTTCAAGGTTTAACAGTTCAATATTTCTCCTTCAAAGTCTTCTTTTGTTTAAGTACTTTGATTTTATTGAACTCGTTGAACCATTTTGGTTCAAGGTTCAATGGTTCAATAGTTTAACCTTCAATCTTCAAAGCCTTATTTTCTTTAAGTCCTTTGAAGCCGTTGAACTTTGAACTTGTCGAAGCGCTTAACTCTTTAAGTCTGCTGATGTCATTTAACCTTTGAACCTTTGGAGGTGGGTTTTAATGGTTCAATGGTTCAATCTTTGTTTGAATCCCATTTATAAGTCTTTTGATTGAACTTTGGTGTTTAACCAACCTTGAAATGCCTAAGTGTTGGGAACTTGTTTCTTTGTGAGAGCTCGCCTGTTGAAGTCGTTGAACCTGTGAGCTCTTTAGCTAAAAAAGCTTGAATAATTGAAGAATTGGAGCACTTGGAACATTTTTTGATAATGGAAGATATAATTTTGGCCTGCAAGACCAAAATAGTTGATATGTTGTCCCCAAAAATGAGTGATGGATTCTGGGAACAATAGCTGACTCCAGTTGGGGAACTTCCATCAATTGTAAAAACAATCAAAGTGAGTAGAATCTAGAATCTCTAGTGCCTTTAAGCATGCCATTAGGATACAGAGTCATGCTACACAATAAATAAAGGTGCTAAAAATAAATGAAAATGAAAATCACTAAACAGAACTAAAGACTATACAAATATACATATATACAACTAATGTCCCCTGATACTTCAAGGATTGAGGTGCTTCAGATGCTGCCCACTATAAGGCAATGAAAAGGGCATGCCATATTGATACTTCAATAGGAAACTATTTTCACCATTGAGATGATGAATAGTAAATGAGCCTCTCCATAGGGAATCAAATTTCCCATGCATTTCCTTTGGTTCTCTTCTCTTGTCCCATAATAGAACTTGATCTCTAATTTAGAAATCATGGATTTTTACTTTTTGGTTGAAGAACTTCTTCACCAAACTTTGATGCACAGAGATTCGATCTACCACCATAGTTCACTTCTCATCTAGCTCAGTCAAGCACGTGATCCTTTTGTTGATGGAGCTTTCATATGTCTGATCTTTCATTGCCTTTGCCAATTTTAGTGCTAGCAATTCTAAGGTGATTGGTATCTCTGCATTGAGACCATACAAAATTTGGAATGGTGACATACCTATCACCCTATTGGGTGTAATTCTATTTTCCCATAAAGCATCAACCATTACCTTATTCCATGTTCATTGGTTGTCATCCACCAGCTTCCTGATAATGGTTACCAGGTTCTTGTTGCTCAATTCTGCTTGGCCATTCCCTTGTAGAAAATAATCAGAGGAGTGGGAGAGGGTAATCCCATAGTAAAAATAGAACTGATTAATCTCATGGGAAGAGAAATAGGTTGCATTATCTATCACAATCTTGGTTGGGACCCCAAACCTAGAAATGGTGTTTTCCTTGAGGAAATTGCATACTACTTCTAAAGTAGCATGCTTGGCTGAAATAGCTTCTACCCATTTGGTGAAGTAATCCATGGCTGTGAGGACATAATCATGTCCAACACTTGAAGACAAGTTTACAGCACCAATGAAATCAATTCCCCATTGCTAAAATGGCTCTTCTATTACCACTGGCTTAAGAGGTAAAGTAGCTAACTTAGGTCTTCCAATGAACTATTGGCATAGTTCACATCTTAAAACCCATTTGTATGCATCTTGAAATAGAGTAGGCCAGTAATACCTAGCTCATAGAATCTTATGGGCAGTTACAAGGACAGAAAAATTTCCTCCACAGAATAGATTATGGAATGACTCTAAAAGTTGGTTCTGCTACTCTTTATCCACACAGCGAAGGAACACTCCATCAAGATTTCTCTTATATAGGCCGTTGTCCCATAGGACAAAATTGGCAACTTTTAACTTGACAATCCTCTTTTCTTTATGAGATAGGTGAACAAGACCCTCACCATAAGTAAGGAAATGAGCAATACTCAAATACCACTCATTCATGGTTGAGACAAAGAGGATTTTTAGCATGTCTTCAATTTTTGCTTCTTCATGCCCTATTTCTTCTGGTCTATTATCAACAATCAATTGGAAAAGACCCCTTCCCTGCACAAGCTTCATTGGTTTGATAATAAAATCAAACTCCTATATTTTAGCAACCCAATTGCCCTTTTTGGTTCCAAACTCTTGCTGAGTTAATATGGATTTGACTATGGTATTAGGAATTAGAGCAATAATGTGTGAATATAGGATGTAAAAATAGAAGTGGTTTACTACCTTTACCATTGCATAAGCATGCTTATCCAAATTTGAATATTTTAGTTCATGAGCTTTAAGAGGATAGCTTATGAAGGATATGGGAGATTCCACACCTTCTTTGTTCTATTGAACTAGAATTGTTGAAAGTGTGTGCTTGAAAGCATACCTATATATTGTGAAATATTTAGTATAATCTGGACAAACCAGAATTGGGGCATGGGTGATAGCTGTCTTAATGTCTCGAAATGCCAATTTGCCTTCTTCAGTCTAGCTGAAAGTGGCTCTTACCTTCATCATGTTCACAATGTGGCGAGTCTTCTTGGTGAACTCAGGAATGAACCTTCATAAAAAAATTCACCTTTCCAAAGAAAGAGTGAACTTTAGTCTTACTTGTGAGTAGAGTAAGCTCCTGGATGGATTTGACTCTTTCTGAGTCAATCTTTATGCCTTCTTGAGATACAATGTGTCTGAGAAGTTTCCCTTATGTTACCCTAAAAATAAACTTCTTGGGATTTATAGAAATGCCATTTTAGCAACATCGTTCCAGCACTTGTTGTAAATAGTGCACATAATTAGGACAATGCTTGGAAAAGACTGTTAAATCATCAAGGTACACCATAATGAACTTACCCATTTCATATTTGAAAGAAAGGTCTATTTCTATCTAAAAAGTGGCACCATCATTTATTAGGGAAAACGGCATTCTTCGATATGTAAAGGTGCCCCAAGGTGTGGTGAAGGCAGTCTTATGTTGGTCTACTTCACCAACTTCCACCTGATTGTACTCTAAGAAGCTGTCCAACATTGATAACATCTTTGAAATAGTCACCATCTTAAGGACTTGATCCATGATGGGTAGAGGGTAATTATCCTTTAGGGAGGATTGATTCAAATTCCTAAAATCTACGTAGAGGCAAATTTTGCCATTCTTTTTTCTCACAGGAACTATGTTAGCAATCCATGTAGAATGATGGATTGGGAAAATTATTCTAGCATTCAATATTTTCTATATTTTAGATAGAATAGTACCTGATATCTTTGGATTATACTACCAATATTTCTTCTTGTAAGGCACCGAATCACTCTTGATATGAATTTCATGGCAAATTTCTTCAAGCCTGAGCAACTTCAGATCGTCATAGGAGTATGCCAAAACATCCATGTAATGGCGAAGGAGGGCAGTAAATTTGAGCTTCTCCTCAAGAGTGTATCACTTCCCAATGTTCACCATCTTGGGATTTTTCTTAGTACCCAAATTTATTTTATTAAACTCCTAGGAGGAGCTTGAATCCATTTATTTCTATTTGATAAACCTGTCGTGCTTGTCAAACAATTTCTCAAGGGAAACCAATCCTTTGGGAATTTTATTCCCTTTTAGCTATAGGAATTCTTCACCTATGTTTGAACTAGTTTCAAGGGCTGATTCAAGTTTCTGAGGCTCACTACCTTCAAAGTGAATCTATTCAAAGTTGTCTTTTTATTCGAGAAAGGTGATGATTTAGTTGTCACCATTGAACACTTGCCAATGATTGGCATTTTTAGGCACACTTGGTCAAAAGACCAATTTGATAGTGTACCTATCTCCCTTAAAATTTGGGTGAAGAACTAAAAGAGTTGTAAAAATAGCTAATACATCAGCTCAATCATTGAATTCCATGGGTACTGTAGAGATATTGAAAGCATCAAAGCTTTCAATTTGATCCCAAACTAGATTGCAGTAATGGCACAAAATCTCATTTTTGGTTTGGTATAGGTTCTTGACCTGACAAACTACCAGCTCAACATCTCCTTTGGTGTGAAGGAGTTTGACACACCTGTCTTGAGTGGCCTTTAATCTGAGCAGCAGTGATTCATATTTAGCAGTATTATTGGTGTTGCTAAACTACAATTTATAAGAATAGGGGAAAATATCTCCTTGAGGAGATATCAACACAATCCCAGCTCCCAAGCTAGTAGAAGAACAACTTCTATTGAATTTGAGAATCCACACATTATTAGAAACTAACCTTTCCTTATATTTTTCTTTGTTTAGAGGGGAGGATTCCTCTGGGCTTGCACTATGCTTTATTAAGTCTTTTATTGTTTTGTCTGAACCAATTTTTAGATTGGCATCTTCAGAAGTTTCATTAGTTAGGATAGGAACGTCCTCTTTACTCAAGAAGTAATTACCCACACCTAAAGACTCAAACATAATTTGAGATTTAGGCACTGATGTTTGAGTGACAACGTATTTTGCCTCCTTCTCAGGGAGAAATCTCTACATGACGCCTTTGACTGAGATCCTCACTTCAGATAGGTCCATACTTAACTCACCACCAACATCCTTATAGAAATTTCACCCAAGAAAAATGTCATATAAGGCTGAAACATCAGCCACCAGGACTGTCATCTTAATTCTCTTGTCTGAGAATGCCACAAATGCAAATTGGGCATCCTTGATTTGTCCCAGTAATGGCACTTTTTTGTTCTCCATGGAGAAATATCTCCCAAAGGTCTTGGTTAGTGTGAGTCTAAGAGATTCTACCACTTTGGCAGGCATGACATTATTAGACGCACCTGAGTCTATGATACAATTTTATAGTTGGTGTCTATTTATCAGCAGGGAGACATAAAATGGTTATGTCCTTCTTGGAGTAGCAGGAGGAGTAATAACAAGATTATTCCAGGTGGATGTGGGAGTCACTTTTGGAATAGCTGGTCCTATAGGGATGGTTTTATTCTTTACACATTGAACCAACTTATCCAACTGCTTAGGGTTGGATTGAAGGAATTCAAATTCAAACATTTAAAGTTTGGTTTTCTTGACATGGCTGATTATATCAAATGTCTGAAATGAATTAGGAATAGGGGAAGGCAGTTCATCCTTCTAGTTTTTAGGAGGGGGGTACTGATCTATGAAATTGAAGTTGAAGGTGAAGGCATACTTGAGGTACTTACTTTTTTTAGGGATCATCGGGTCCTTTGATTGAAAAGGTAGAGTGGTTCCCCGCTTAGTAATTGAAATTGTTAGTTGAGGTCACTCCTCTATTTTTTCTTTATCAGCTTGCTAGGCTGACTAGTTCTGGAATCAGGTGAATACAGCGTATGACCCATCAAATGCTTCACTTTTACTTATGGGTTCATCCTGGTAATTCAAAAAATTGATGTTGGATTTGCCAGCTAATTCTTCTTCTCCCTCTATGAAGATATTAGCATCATCTTCTGGGTTTAACTCAAGCTAGAAGGAAAAATCAGATTTTGTTTCAAGATATCCAACTACTGAATTGGTTGGAGGTGCTTCAATGGCAAGTTTCCCTTATGGGGGAGGAAGGTGATTTGGCTGCCCTTGATTCCTAGAAGCATTGCCTTGATATGACTAATTGGGGAATGTCCTCCTTGGTACATCTTGGTACAAAAGAGGAGCAGTCATCCCTTGTGCCATTTTATTTCTAAGAGCTAGCAACTCATTTGCTAAATTTTGCACCATAAGATTAGTGGTGCCTATAGATGAATATTCAGAAGATGAAGAAGATTTGCCTCTGTTAGGATCTCTTCTTATCTTTCCTGCCAAGAGAAGATCATATTCTACCTCAGTGGCTAAATCTTGAGCTGCATCAAGATCTATGTGGCCATCCCATTTCAATAGAAAAATCACTTTAGGAAGCCGAGAGTTGATGAAGAAGCATTTGAGATTCTTAGTTTTTGGCTGAGCAATGGTAGGAATCCTGTTCTTCAGCTTGTCAAACTTAGCTATGAAGTCCCTCATAGGTTCATGAGGATCTTTCTTCATTTGTGTGAGCTGGGCTAGCAAGGCATGCACATCTTCTACAAGCTTGAACTTGGCTTTAAATTTGACTTTGAGGGTGTTCTAGTCAGACATAGTTTGTGCTTGCAGATGATAAAACCAATTTGTAGCAGTGCCTTGTAATGTCTCCACAAACAACCTGACTGCTACGTCCTCATACTCCACTCCTATCACACCACAGACTATGCTAAAGGCTATAATATGTTCATCAAGATGAACTATCCTATCACTAAATAATTTGGGAAAATTCTTCCTTGAACTATGAGGCAGTTCATGTAGAGGTGGAGTTAGATTGAGTGGACCAAAAGAGTTACCCCAAGGGCTTTGAACTGCCATGATTTGACTATTGAAGGGAGGGATAACAAATGCTTGAGGGGTATGTATTGACAAAGCTCTACTAATAGTAGAAATAGATGCTTTGCTTGGTAATGAAGACCTAATTTTGGTAGGAGGAAAACTCCTAGTTTGCTGAAGGTGAGATGGAGAAGGAAACAGGTCAAAATCACTTTATTGTACCAACTCGAATACAGGATCAACAATACCTTTAGATCTCTAGCTTCTTATATACCGTGGATTCACCAAAGTGTAAAATTGAAATGGATAAGGATAGGGACTACTTCAATTTGAAGCTTGAGCCTTCAAACTACACAAAATGTTCCCCAGCAGAGTCGCTAAAAATTATTATGCGAAGCTAGGAGAAAAATTAACAATGGCAAAGAATTGGAACTGCTTCAATTTGAAGCTTGAGGCTTCAAAATACACATTCTTCCCCAGTGGAATCACCAAAAAATTTTGGGTGAATATTTTGTCACCAGCTAACTGATGGGCAAAATAGGTTGTTTCAACCATAGCATAAGGAGATTGATCAGCCAAATGTGCAGGTTTACGACATCAAAAGGGGACAAATCTCTCATCTCATCAATGGGAGGTTCCCTATAACTATAAGGTACTATATACTATAAATATAAGATGAAAATAACACTCAAGGTAGGATAACACCATCCATCTCTCTTTTTTCAGAGATGATGTTCACAGACATGGGAGAATTTTGGTGAAAACATTGAAGGCACTTCTCTTCTTTCAGAAGTGGTCTACAGCAGATAGCAAGAATTATTTCTGGTAGTGATAAGTAAATGTAATAGGGTGCAATAACCATCAGAATGAGGTGTAGCACAAAGTCTCCACCTCAACTGCCAAAGAGTGAAACACAAAGGACAATGGGAGCACAAAGTCATCTCAAGATCCTTTACATAGAAACAAACTAAAAATGCACACACTAAAGACAATTGTGGCAGCTCAAAGTCTTCCCAAAGTTGGCTTCAAGACACCTTCCAAGTTACTTCCACTAGTTCTACTTATTTATTGAAATGGACAAGAACGCATGAAAAAAATATACATAAGAATAATTTCCTCAACAACACAAGCTATTCCAGGGCAAAGTCTGAAAAGTCACTTGTTTTCTCATTCAAATAATGAAATATGATTAACAATCTAAGCTCAAAGTCTCAATAATACCTTTCAATTTGGGTACAGTTTTGCTTCTGATAACAAAAATATTCCCTTTGCATAAAATAAGAGATTACAATATATAACACTCCAAGAAAGACTTGGGCGCTTTGTTTCATGGAATGGCCCATGTTGCATTCAATGCCTTGAATGCATTTTTAGTTCTGTGAAGGGGCCATGCTGAAATAGGTCATCAACCTTGACTTTGGTATATAAAAACATCTTGAATGTCTTCTCCTTAGCATGGGTCATTTGGTTTATTTCTAGATATGTACGCAGTTGTCCACTCGCTTTTATTCAAAGGGAGAAAAATAGGCCTCACCTTTGAATGTTTATGCACTCAAATGTCTACTTGGTGGACTATTCCACCTACTATAATAACTCCCCTATAGATATTTCAATATCTCCTATAGCTTTCCCTCTTTCATGTTGCAATTTGAGCTCTTGGGCTATCTTCTTACCTTCAGCAGGGTCTTTTAGCTCTTTCTTCAGTTGTTCACTAATTTTTGTCTTCAGGTTCTGTGCCATATTTGAAAATAAATGGGCATTTCATTACCTTGAATTTAACATCTACAGGGGTGTCATGGTCACTTAGTCACTTGAACTACTTTGAACCTTGAACCTTTGAACCTTTGAGGTGCATTGGTTCAATGGTTCGAGTGGTCCTATCGGCTCCTTAGTTCAATCATTTCTTTGGTTCAATTGCTTCCTTGGTTCAATCAATTTCTTGGTTCAATCACTTCCTTGGTTTAATCACTTTCTTGTGAACTTTGAAATTCTTTGAACCTTTGAACCTTTAAATTTTGAACCATTTTGGTGCAAAGTTCAACGGTTCATTCTCTTTCTCAGAATCCTTTGGTCCTTCAAAGTTTTTGGATCCTTTTCTTTTCTGTTGAACTCATTGAACCTTTGAACTAATGAAATCTTTTATTTTAAGGTTCAATGGTTCAACGGTTCATTCTTTTCTCTTCGAAACCTTTGTTCTTCTAAGTCTCTCAAACTTTATTGAACTCGTTGAACCTTTGAACTTTGAACTCTTTTGGTTCAAGGTTCAATGGTTCAACGGTTCAATCTTTCTCCTTTGAAGTCTTCTTTTGTTTAAGTCTTTTGATTTTATTGAACTAATTGAACCTTTAAACTTGTTGAACCATTTTGGTTCAAGGTTCAATGGTTCAATAGTTCAACCTTCAATCTTCGAAGCCTTCTTTTCTTTAAGTCCGTTGAAGCCATTGAACTTTGAACTTGCCGAAGCGCTTAACTCTTTAAGTCTGGTGATGTCGTTGAACCTTTGAACCTATTGAACCTTTGAACCTTTGGAGGTAGGGTTCAATGGTTCAATGGTTCAATGGTTCAATCTTTTATTTGAAGCCCGTTGATAAGTCTTTTGATTGAACTTTGGCGTTGAACTAGCCTTGAAATGCCTAAGTGTTGGGAACTTGTTTCTTTGTGAGAGCTCTCCTATTGAAATC
Source organism: Torreya grandis (assembly GCA_037957365.1). Lineage (NCBI taxonomy): Eukaryota > Viridiplantae > Streptophyta > Pinopsida > Cupressales > Taxaceae > Torreya > Torreya grandis. The sequence goes on from JARHVA010001955.1 coordinate 690,960, forward strand.
ATTGAACCTATTGAACTTGCAATCTCCTTAGCTGAAAAATCTTGAATAATTGAAGAATTGGAGTGCTCAGAACATTTTTTGAGAAGGGAAGAGAGAATTTTGGCCTGCAAGACCAAAATAGTTGATATGTTGTCACCAAAAAATGAGTGACAGATTTTGGGAACAACATATACTTTCAAATATTATGATATTACTTATTATATTATTATAAGACCTCTTTGACCTTTTTAAAACTCCTCAAGAATCCTTATGTTATACTTGACAACTTTGCCTACTTGTCTTGTGTCACTATTCACTCTCTTGATAATCGATCATTATTACAACTTGAATTTGATGACTCTTGAGGTTAGTAGACTAGTTTATTTTTATTTAAACTTTCCATATACATTTTATTTTATTTTATAACCCTTCATACCAAACACAAACTTTTCATATCATCAACTCATTCTTTTCCCAACCTTGCATATCTTGGTTCATAAGTTAGTAGCCTTTTTTTGGCAAATTCCCTTTATACAAAAATTTACGATGGAAATATGAAAATGTAATTATATTTTAAAATACCATTTTCCAATTTTAATCTCTCCATGAATCTTAATAACCTAATTCTTCTTACAAACCATTTTTATTGGTTTATTTAGGTCATCGTTAGGTCTCTTTAGGTCAATTAGGACCCTATTTATACACAGTCTCCTATATACATACAAAAGCATATGAGAACACTAAAAAAAATTAAAAATTTATTATATTGTATTTATATATGCATTATTACAAGTTTTTGTGTATTTTCACTAGTGGAAACTAGAGTTACATTCACTTTCCTTTCAAAACCCTAGTCACAGGGTTAATAGGCTTTGCACTACCCTAGAGCATACAAATGGCTCATACACTCTTGACACATGGTTTAAAAATTCCTAATAAGATTAAAATGATCTATTTTACATATCCACTCTTTCTCAAATCATTACATACCCATACTCACACCTTTATTCATCATTTTATACATGTTCTTAGGTACACAGTTACAAGAAATAGAGTCTATAAGTGTACTCTTTAGGACCTTTAGTTTGATATAGGGTTCCCACACTTTAATAAATGTTGATAAATGATCAAAAAAACTATATTAAGCTTTTAAAACTAATTAATACTCATTATAATTCATCTATCATAACTCTTTATCATGCTTTCTATTGCTTATTGCCTATATGTGTATTTTCTATAGGTCTGCATCAGATTATTTCATCCAAATACATAATGGCTAGTTGAATGACTATAAATACTTAATTATCACATTATTAATAATTTTATAACATATAAATTTGAATATTTCACTTCATATTTGGTTATATCCTCAAAAATGCATGATTGGCATTTAAACTCAGGTTGTTCCAATAGGGTTACAGGTTATTAACACAATCACTGCAAGTTCAAGCTTACACAAAGATTAGAAACCCTAAACCAATATTCCTCCACTTTCATAAACATATATTTATACTTATAATTTAATAAATAAATACACAAGTATAACAAGATTGTACCTCTCTTCATTTTTGTTCACAATCAATCTTCATGCCACTATTGTAGGAGATTACAAAGTTTGTTGCCTTTCTTGTTTCAACTAATCAAAAACTTTATTTATTAATTACTTTAGGGTTTTTTTATAATTATTATCTATATTCTAACCCATCCATTAATGATTTCTATTTAGAATGAATCACTATACAAACAACTATCTACTTAATTAGGTTATAACTACCATAACTAACTATCTAGCTTTTTTTGGTAGATTAAAAGAATGTAACCACATTAAGATTCTAACATGAACATCAAGATTACTCATCCCTTTAACCACGTATGTAATTATATTCCCTTTACTTCATTGAGGATATAAACAAAAATACTACACTATATAAACTCCTACCAACATGACAATTTCTCACAACCTTAAGCCAAAAGATTCAAACATTCAAATTGAGGAATTGGTAGGAAATTGCCAATGTACATCAAATTCAAAATTGGCACTACTTTAACATCTCAAAATGTTTCCTAAGGAAATCTTAGGACCTTAAAAACCTATGAATGACTCCAAGCATGAGAATTAGACTAATATATACAAGGGGTATTGATTCTCCTGGATCACATTATAACAATGAGGATAAGATGAAGGCTACCAAATGGAAAGAGAATCCTTTTCAAGAAACATCTATCCATTTTCTAAGCATTATAAATATTGAGTTATTACCATATGATATGTATTTTTAGGATAGTTGTGGGTATGTACTTGACAATATTAATAGTGTGGAGGCAAATATATCAAAGGCCCCTCCTATAGCCAAAGGAAATGAGAATTATAATTATATCATAAGGAATGTTGGTAATGCCCAATATTCAATGTTCCATAGTAAGGTAGTTCTTGATTATTTTTAAGAGGATCAACACCCTTATAATTTTAGTTAAATTTATGGTGGGGATAGACAATACCTTTTCCATATTTTCCATCATTCAAAGAATGGTGAAGGGTTGAAGGTAGAACCTTGAGTTCTAAATTATCCTAAAAACCCACAATGGGATGTACAAAGATTCAAAGTTTTTAGTAATGAAAATTTTAAAAAATTAGCTGATAAACATGTATTTAATGAGCTATTTATGAATTTTAAGGTGTGAGGTGTTGAATATATCCCAGCCAAAATTCATAAAATAAAAGAAGGTGAAAAAGTTAAGGACAACCAAAGGTATGAAGGTATTGTGGATTTGTTACTTCCTATGTCATTTTAGATGTTTTATCATCATGGAAAGCATGTTGAAAATAATGACCATATGTCAATTTTGATGCTTCATAGCATATCATGGTAAATTTATGTTATCATGGACAACATAGTGAAAATGGTGATAGAGTGAAGAACACTTTGAGTGTCAAAAGGCACATAGATCCTTTTATACAAGTTATAAATTACTTGTACATGAAATTTTGGGATTCGTGTTATCTTTGGAAATACAATAAGAGTAATATCTTTGAGTAGTTAAATGTTATTATTATTAATAAATTATTTATCTCTTACATTTGGCTTGAAAATAAGTTCATGAGGAACCTTAAAAAGTATGCCAGACAATATATAAAATTGATGAAAAATCAATGCTCGTGATCCATATGACCAAGTCCTACACTTGAGGACAAGGCTATGAAGAAAGTCACCATTGTCAGAGAAGTGAAATGTTTGATGTGGAAAGGGATAGATAATAGTGTCCAACATGCCATAGAATTGAACATTGGATGCCATATTTTAAGTTGTAATGTCCCCTTTTTCAAGATTAGACTAATATTATTATCAAAATAACAAATATTTCTAAATACTTAAAAGTAAAAATAATAATAATATCTAAGTTGCCAAAAAAGTAACTTATGTTGGCAACTTATTTCTAAATTGAGTTAGAATAAAGAAGGGGACTTGTATAATTTGATATAAGTTGGCCATTAATTTAGAAATTATATTGGATGGAAAATGGATATAAAGGAAGATAGGGATATCTAATTTTGGACATGTATCTATTATATTTGTATAGATTTATAATTGGTAAGGATGGTTTCTTGCATCATAGCTGGTGAGAATGAAACTCCTCATTATTTTATATATTTGAGGATGAAAACCCTCAAATGCACAGTTGGGGGTCTTATTCAAAGGTCCCTCTTGCTTTAAAAACTCATCTGTATCCATTTGTGTCAATTTTAGAGAGTGGAAAACTTGCTAGGATAGTTTTTATGGAAGTTGGAGTAAAAAAAACCACCTTAGAAAGATTGATAAGGGTAGTGAACCTATTTTGGGGCCTTAGAGGCTTAATGTAGGGTTTGGAATGTCTTGAAGGGATAGGGTAGTAGTGGATCAGCCTCTTTGGGGTCAATAAAACCATTTTCTAGCCACTTGAGTGTGGTGACTTGATTGGGAAGCTTAGAAAACCATTTTTATTATTATTTCATGGTGTAAAAATACCTCTTCCACCATTAATTTTGTAATATTTTATAATAATTTTTAGGCCTGATTTGAGGTGAAAAATCAGACTTATGGATTTAAATAAATATTACAAATATTTTTTAATTTCATGTGGGTTTATTCAATGTTGGAAATTATTTTTTGTTCATGCATCACTATATTTAGAATTACCTATTTGTTATTAGGGTTTCATAATATAAAAATCAGAGTTTTTATTTTTGGTTTTAATGGTTTCTACATAATGCCAAAATTATATGAATATGTCTTAAAAGGGACATTATAAGAAATGCTTGACAAAGTATAAGTCTATGTTCTTTAATAAAATTTTCCCAATGAATATAATTTCATCAATAAATATGTATTTTATGTGGTGGGTGTATTCTTGAAAATTTGTAAGTCTTATTCCTAATTCAAAAAAATCCATGATTGGGATTTGAACTTATATGTGGATAGTCGAGGAACAAATGTTGAATTTTGCATCTCTTACTAGTTAAATTAATATAAGTGGATAATATTATAGGCATGTTTCATCTTAAATATCTCAATTAATGGAACTAATTAGATATGATTCCCTTATTCTTAGTTTTTATGACAAACACACCTAATTTTCAAAATATTAAATAGGGACCCATTTCATTCTCAAAATTGAATATTTAGGACCCATTTCAGTATTATCTAACTTTATACTCAATCATACCATGGCCTAAATCCTATTATACATGACATATGTTTTATGAATTCAAACATTATTTGATAGACATCAAATTATATTTTATTCACTAAAAAATATCAATCAATGCTTGTCTAAAGTTATTTAAATTACATGTACAAGTTAGAATTAAATGTTCCACATGTTTATATCATGTTCAAATATATATGATGGCCTAAGTATTTATAATATCATTTCCAAATCAATTATTAGGTATATAATTCCTTTAATAATTGTACCTAAAATCGATTGACTCTTTCACATCTCTAGTGCCCTGACTCAATGAGATCCTACCATGCATTATTCTTGCATTCCACTACTAGTTTTATATGAAAAAATGAATAAGTATATGCTTATCCAAGATACCCAACTAGATTTTTTTTCTTCGTTGAGATGGTTGCGAATGGTGAAGGGAGCGGCGGCCCATCGATAGGCCCCAGGAAGAATGGAGCAACTCCTGGGGTGAACTCTTTTGGCCAGGGAGATTTTTACTCCAACGACCGTACAAGGCTCAGCAAAGTGAATGGTTATTTACTAAGGAGCCAGGATAGACCAGTTCTAGTCATTCCCCAAGAGGCAGTTCAGGAAGATGTTGAATACATGTCTTCACATACCCTGATTTGCAAATTCTTGGGCATTAGAATCCCCCTGGCGGCTCTAGAAGCCTAGATTCAGCACTCTTGGGCTATTGAAGGGGATTTTGACATTATGTTGGTAGGAAATAGCTATTTTCTGGTAAGTTTTTCCTCTGTATCAGATAGAAATCAAATTTTTGAAGGAGGCCCGTATTTCTATGAACGTGTGTGTCTGTTTCTTAAACCCTGGCATGTGGGGTTTAATTTTGCTGATGAACTTCCAGCCTGTGTTCCAGTCTAGGTTCGTCTTCCATGGCTTCCATTGGAATTTTGGCGAGAAGATATTCTCTGGCAGATAGTGGCTATGCTGGGCACACCAACAGCTATTGCTCATCAATCTCTAGACAAGAAGATCATTTCGTATGCACGTGTTTGTGTGGACATGGATCTAAATAACCCTCTACCAGACTCTATAGATATTTGTATGGGCTCTTTGTCATGGATTCAATAGATTGATTATGAGTTCATTCCCTTCAGATGCAGAATCTACCATGTATATGGGCATCTGCATCGTCAATGCCCTCTGGCTGCCAAGGATAAAGGAACTGGACCTGACTCCTTAGAGCCAAATGTAGCTAATGCTGGAAAGGAGATTGGGCATTTAGCTCTAAATGAAAATGCCAAAACCCAACCTGACAGGATGGGGAAGGGGAAAATTCAAATAATGTAAATTTGGCGTAAGGCTCAGGAGTCCAAAATCATGCTAGACTGGACGGTTTTATACCAGTTAGAAAGAGAGCAAGAGGCCGTGGACAGAGGCGTGGAAATGTTGATAGACAGGTTGACTTGGGGTTTAATAGGTTTGAGGCTCTCGATTGTATGGCCATAGAAGATGGCATTCTGATGGAAGACCAAGGGGAAGAAGTGGAGCAACCTAAACAATTTTCAGACCTTAATGAAGTTCAAGATATGTTGGTCGAAGCGCCTTTTGACATTTCCTTGCGACAGGAGGAAGGAACGCTTGAGGCATTGGGTGAGGTGAAAGAGAAGGAGGTTAAATGGGCAGATTTGGCCAAGGAAGGGGAGGCTGGAAAAAAAGAAAAAGGTCCTGCCAATGCACTTGGGTTAATGCAAAAAAAATTTAAGAAGGTCACCTCGACTGCCCCTTCCAAAGCTGGGCGGAGAAAGGATCAAGATAGACTGAAAATTATAGGTGGTTTACTAGTGGAAGCTGGGGTTGTTAAAACCTTGGACGAACATTTTCCCCAACCCACCTAATGATAGTCCTATCATGGAATGCAAGGGGTTTGAATAGCTCCCCTAGACAAAAATCTATGCGTAGATTGGTTTGGGATCATTCTCTAGATATTTTTTGTGTTTAGGAGACTAAATTATCGGTTGATTCGCTTTTTGATTGTATGCTAAATATCTAACCTATTGGACAGTGGCAATGTATTGGTGCACGAGGCAGCGTGGGAGGTTTAGCCATGGGATGGGACCCAAGGAAAATTTTGCCAATTCACTGGATGTCCAGTATATCAGCACTATCAGTAGTGGCCTCTTCTCTTGAAACTGGTGAACTGTGCTTGTTCACCACCGTATATGCACCTGTAGACATTGATGGACAAAGATAGTTGTGGGAACACATCCGCTATATCCGAAAGTGTCATCCATTCCTGCCATGGATAGTTGCCGGTGACTTTAATCCGGTGCTAAGCGTTGAGGAGAAAAGAGGAGGACTGAATCAACTAGGCCCCTCTTCTGAATGTCTTCACCATAATATGGAAGTGTTGCATCTATCTGATGTTAGACCTTCAAATGGGCTGTTCACATGGAGCAACAGAAGAATAGGTAACGCTGTTATTTCTGAACGCCTTGATAGATTTCTAGTTTCTTGTTTTTGGCAATCTAGTGTTATTTCTATCACTTCTGAAATCTTGGATTGGAGAGGTTCTGATCACTGGCCTATCAAGCTTTTCATTGGGTATATTGATGGGCCCAAAAAGCCTCCATTTAAGTTTCAGCTGATGTGGCTTAGAGACCCATCTCTCCATGATTTCATTGCTCAGTGGTGGAGGCAGGGAGGCCCTGCATATGGAACAGCTATGTATTCCTTTCTTAAAAAGCTTCAGTTTGTAAAAAGAAAGGTGCAGAGCTGGAATAGAAATTGCTTTGGAAATTTATATTGTATGAAGAAGAAGGCTCAAGATCAGCTAGATGATATAACCAGGCAGATAAGAGATGGTGGATTCTCGGAAGGCCTTCGCTTGGAGGAAGCTAGAGCTGCAAACGCCTTAATGGAGTGGGAACTTTGGGAAGAAATATACTGGAAACAGAAGGCCTGCATTGATTGGCTCCAGGAGGGAGACAAGAACATGGCTTTTTTCCATAATTTAATTCAAGTGCGCTGCAATGGGAATTTTATTACTTCTCTTGTCACTCAGGATGGGACTCGCTTAACCTCCTCACGAGCTATTAGTAGAGAAGCTGTACGGTATTTTTATATGCTCTTTACCAGTGACCCCTTGCCTGATGAAGGGGAAAAAAAAAATTTTTTATTGTGCATTCCTTTTATTGGTGAATGAGGAAATGAATGAATGCCTTTTGCGGCCAGTTGTTTTGACAGAAGTGGAGGAGGCAGTTTTCAGCATGAAGAGAGGTAAAGCCCCTGGACCAGATGGATTTCCAGCTGAATTCTTCCAAGACTTTTGGGATACCATAAAGCGAGATTTAATGGATGTGATCCAGGAATCATACTCCAGCAAAGAAATGCTCAGAGCAATGAATGCTACGTTCCTAGCTCTTATTTTGAAGAAGGAGCAAGTTGATAAGTTAGAGATGTATAGGCCCATTACACTGTGCAATGTTATCTACAAAATCATTTCCAAAATTATTGCAAAAAGGCTAAAAGGTCTCCTCCCTTGCCTTATATCGGAGGAACAAGGAGGCTTTGTGGCAGGAAAGCAGATCTTGGACGAAGTGGTGATTTCTTCGAAAGCCATTCACTCTATGAGCACTTCACAGGAGAGGGCTATGTTTATTAAGCTTGAATTAGCCAAAGCCTATGATAGAGTTAGTTGGAGATTCCTGAGCAAAATTCTTTTGGCTTTTGGTTTTAACCAGGATTGGATTAGTTGGGTGTTAAGCTGTATTACTATGCCTTCCTTTTTAGTCCTTATGAATGGAGCACCTTCAGAGCTTTTTGGTGCCTCGAGAGGCCTCCGTCAAGGGGATCCACTTTCACCTTACCTGTTCATCATTATGGCTGAGGGGCTTGGGTGGCTCTTCAAATCTCAGGTCTCTCAGAATACTTTATAGGGCTGGAAATGGGGGAATGGGATAACTACCCTGACTCATCTCCAATTTGTTGATGATACTATATTAGCAAGTAAAGCTCAGATTAGAGAAGCAAAAGCTTTTTGGTTCACCCTAGACAATTATCTGGAGGCTTCTGGATAAAATATTAATGATCATAAGTCCTCCATTTTCTTCTTCAATATGCCTGAATCTATTTAGAGAAGGATAGTTGCCATACTGAGGTTCCAGACTCAAACACTTCCAGTGATTTATTTAGGCATTCTCATTGTGGTGGGATGGTAGCTTAGGCTATTTTGGTAGAATGTTTTGGACAAGCTAAGTCAGAAAATTAGTCATTGGACACACAAATGGCTATCTACTGCTGGTAGAGTGATTCTTCTTCAATCAGTTATTCAGGCTTTGCCCATATACCGGTGCATGGTTCAAATAGCTCTAGTGCATTTCCTAAAGGAATATGATGCCCTCTGTAGGAAGTTTCTTTGGAGCGGGAATCTCCAAAATACTAAATGGAGTCTTATTAATTGGGCTACTGTGTGCAGATCAAAGCAGGAAGGAGGCCTTGGATTGCGCTCAGCTATTTTGGCCAGCCAAGCTTTGGCTGCCAAGTTATATTGGAGATGATGCTCTAATCAATCTGCCCTGTGGGCTCAAATTTTTACAGCTAAGTACTTTCCTAGTATTGATTCCCATGATATTTCCAGACTCCCTCTTGAGGGAAGAGGATCGATGGTATGGGGTACTCTTAAGCTTGGAGTGCAGCTAGTGAAACATAACCTCTTCTGGGTGTGCAATAGTGGGACTGAGGCCTTATTTTGGGAGGACTCTTGGGATGGTACGCCAACCCTATTATTTTCACACCCTCATTTATAGCCTTTAGCTGATTCCCTTCACTCTACTAGATGGAACACTGTTATGCATTACAAAGAACCTGTTAGCATGGGCCTCTCCATTGGATACAGATGGAAAAATTCCTCTGATTGGCCGCTGGGGGGTTCAGAAGAGGAAAGAAGAGAATTAGCCCAAATCCTTGATTTCAGAGGATACAATTTGCTTCAAGGGCGAGATGTTCTTGCCTGGGGTGGAGATGCTACAGGACAGTATTCTGTGTCTTCAGGATATATAACTTTGGCCAGGCAATTCTTTAATGGAGATCAGTTCATTTGGGGAAAAAAGTCTGCAATCGAATTTCATGGCCCAAATGTAATTTATTTCTTTGGCTTCTCACACACAACAAATGCCTCACCTGGGACAATCTTTGCAAGCATGGTTTTCAGGGGCCATCTGCTTGTGTTTTTTGCCATAACAGTGAGGAGATAGGTTCGCATTTATTCTTTCAATGTTCTTTTGCTATAAAGGTCTGGAACCTATGGTGGACTGCCTGGGGTGCCCCTTGTCGACATGTCTCCTCTTTGATTGAATTTTGGAATAGACTTGGTCAGGCTCCTGCAAAGAGCTCCCTATTGCAAATTGTTTGGGTAGTCAGACCCTCATTCATTCTATGGAATCTTTGGCTGGAATGAAATAGAAGAATCTTCAGGGGTGTACAGCTTGATCTGAGACCTTTATGGATTAAAATTATTAACTCATTGCAAGAAAATTTACAAGTGAAATGTATGAATGGTAGTGACTTAGACGTGGAAGCGGCTGGGTTTTGTCAACGCTTGGGTCTGACCCTATCCACGAGTAGCACTTTTGTGAAGAGCAGAGGGTCGGCAAATGGGAGAGCGCAGTAGCCATGACCTGTTAATAGAACTGGTCACTGGACTCCACCTGGAGATGGAGCTATTAAAATAAACACTATTGGTTCCTCACGGGGGAACCCAGGCGAAGTTGGCATTGGCGGTATTGGTCGGGATAGATCCAGGAACATCCAGTTTCTCTTTTTGATCTATAAAGGTTGTCATACAAATAATCTTATGGAAGCCATGGCAATCTAAGAGGCAGTGAAATTCTGTTGTCAATGTGGTTGTTATAATGTTATCTATGAATCAGACTCGCAAGTGGTGATTAACTTGCTGAATAATTGTAATTCAGGTAAAGTGGATTGGCATTTAAATGTTATTGTTCAATAGATTTGGCATCTTATTACTTCTTTGGATTCTATTTCTTTCAAACACATTCCCCATGAGTGGAATGGTGTTGTTGATTGCCTTGCTAAATGGGCCTCGGAGAATGGTCCATCTTGGAATATTACTAATCAGGGAATGCTCCCTATGAGTTTGTATCAAGAACTGGTTCATTTGGTGGATTAGGAGAAAGACTTGTAACTGCTGTTCTATTTCCATTCTTAATAAATTTTTACCCCCTTTTAGTTAAAAAAAAAAAGATACCCAACTAAGTGAGATCAATCAATTGTAATCATCCTAGTTTGTCATCAATTTGATCCCAAAGATTAAAAGTTGCAAAATTAATGACTAAGTGACTTACTAAGATCATGCCAAGTGTCATGATCTTGATTCATTTTTGGTCTACACCAAAACATTCAAACTTATTAAAGTGGTGAATAAACAACTCAGTCAGATCATGCCATGTGTCACTCTCTCAATTCATCATTGGTCGATGTTTAAAAGTATAAAATATTAAATATAATGACAAAATGATACATCAATATCATTTTATGTGTCACCATATCACTACACAAATAATAATGGTCAAAATGATAGATTAAAAAACATGCAACTAAGAAATAAAGAAACATGGTGCCATGTGTCTAACTTGGTATAGCCATATGACATGGATTACTCATGGATGAAGCCACATGTCCCTCCTAATATAGTCAGTCATCTACCATGTGGCACTACCTTGATCCATCATACATAAGTAAAGATTGAAAAAATCAAGGGGAGCCATGAACTAAGTGATCAAGTGATGTCATGCCACATGTCTCATATCAATACAGTTAGATTTCATGTCTAATATGAAAACAAAAAAATACATGCAAAAAAACATTAAATAGGACATGGATAAGTGAAATAATGGCATATGTCAATGGCAGATGGATTTATTATAGGCAAATGAGTGACTAAGCAGCTAAAAGAAAAAACAAAAAGACACGTGTAAATTAAATTCTATTGAATGTATACATCATAAAAATAAAATTCAAAATGGAAAGAGAGTTGACATTAAATATTTCTCTATAATTAATTCATATAGATGAAATATTATCATAATGAATTTGGTACTCATAGTTATTAATTATCCCAAATTTGATTCAAATACTATTTTCAAAATAAATGAATAAACTAACTAAAATATATAACCCTTTATTCCATATGAAATATAGAATCCATTGTCTGAAGAATGAGATTCAATAGTATACAATAATGGATGCATAAAAAAATACTCCTACACCATCAATATTCTTTTTGGGACACATGTAGAGTTTACAAACACATAATTTATTCTGGTTCCCTAGGAAACAAGTTTCTTCAATACTTAGATCTTTACACATAGTTATACATATTCCAACTATATAAAAATGAAGAAGATTTACCATTACCTAAAATGGAATACATATATGACCTATTGTCCATTAAATCAAAGGTAATGTACAAGGTAGCTATGAAACTAGAGATATTTTCCTATACATACATACATACATACATATATATATATATATATATATATATATATATATATATATATATATATATATATATATATATATATATATATATATATATATATATATATATATATGTATATATTTTGCATAAAACATTTACATCTAAATCATGTATTGATGATATATTCCATAAGATCAATAGTAACATGTAACTTTTGTATCCAAATTTTACTTCTAGAGATACTAATGGCTACCTCAAAGTGATATATTAAATAACTTGTAAATTGTTTCAAATTTGGTCCAAGAAAATAATGTTAGGGAGACACTCAAATCTTGGGCCAATAACCCCAATAACTTTGTGAAAAGGAAGAACCATCCCATTATAAAATGCAGGCCAGGAGTCAGGATAGTTATGGCCCTTATGAATATAATACATGGATCCCCTTGTATAACATATGTAAATATTGTCTCTCCCCCTTTATTATCAATGATTTTAGATGATATGAATATTATTACCATTTTGAAGGTCATTAGTTACAATTTTAAGTAACATAGGATGTCTCAAAATAGGCCATATGATCACTTTTATACGATGTCATACTTGTTAGATGTTGTTGGTACCATATTCACCCTAGTAGGGGAACATCCATGGCAACCAAGGAGAATAAATAGCATAATTTTTGATGATTTCAATATGTTCCACATTCATAAATTTAAAAACTATATATAAAGAATTTTAGATATCTTCTACTCTCTAGTTTAAAAGGTTATCAATGTCAAACCCATGCGTAGACTCTAAGAGTAAATTATAAGGTAATTTAAGATATTATGTAATTACATGTATTATCATATCACATTGGTATTAGAATATAATGAATATTTATGGACCCTTTTTATCTCCCTAGTCATATACCAGAAAACATAGTATAGAAAGAGATGACTTACCAACTGTCTAAAAGTGTGAAAGCTAATTACAAAGAAATTACACTAGGGTTTTTGTAAAAAACACTCTTTATCATTAGGATGTTGAATTATAAGTATTGGATCCAAAACTTTTGAGCCTCAAATTGATAGCCTTGTTAAACTTTTTGTTCTCAATATACCTAATACACTTAATTATAAGTTTGTTCTTCTTTGATACTCTTCCTAAAATCTTATCTAAATAATTTTACAAGGACTCTATATAGTCTCAATTACTCATGTAGAAACTAGACACATAATAAATCAAATCCTATAGATGTCTAAAGAGATTAGACTTCAATTCCCAATTTCTATCTTTTCTAGGTTTTTAGGTCTCTAGGCCTAATTTGAGCTCAAGTAGGTCAAATTTAAAAATTGATATTATAACACTTAATACATAGGCTTTTAATATTCTTATAGTCTATCAAACATATTTCAAGCCTTATTCTAGTTTATGGAACACAAAACACAACAAATCTCACCTTATCTCTTATTGAGGTTTCTCAAATGTATGTACCTACAAATAATCAAAAACTCAATATCTTGTATATACAAATATAGAGGTATTTATTATATAAATTCACTTTTACAAATTTTATTATTTTCTACCATAACTTATCACTAATTTCGAGACCATTTGACATAATATTTGAGGATTTAGAGGCCTTTTAGTAATAAAACCTTGATTACATGTTTACATAGAAATTTAGTTGGCCAAGTACAATAAAAAGATTGTTCATAGATATTTTTTACACCTATCTAATAGTCTAATATATTTCCTCCATATTTTCCAATAGTAAAAATGACTCTATATAATGACTTTCACATATATCCAGGCCTCTGTTGATGACTGTAGATGCGAAAACACAAAAAAAATGAGATTTTTAAGAGTGAAAATGAGATTTAAGCTTGGAATCAATCTTTAAATGGCTTGAATTAAATTATAAAAAATATAATACAATGGAACACACATGTGATGAAACTCATAAATTTTTATGATCCAAAGAAAATATTTCTACACAGTCCTTCACTTGAAAACAGACCTACAACACTTGCTCCAACCTTGTAACATAATGATATGTGTCCTTATTAAGATTGAATTTGTTATTGTATTATTACACATTAATAAGATAGATCATTATCAATTTTTTTAAAAAAATTATAAACTTATAATTGACCAAACTTGTCAAGTTACTCCTGTACTCTCCTGATCTTCAACATAGAAAATTAACTTCATAAGACTTATCATGTAGTTGTACATAATTTGTATGAGTTCCTAATATAACTATGACCTATAGAAGGTCTAAAAAATTCTATTCTCTATTAAATTATCTAATTAACATGATAATACCTAATATAATATCTAAATATTACAAATTATGCATATATTTACATAAAAGCATTCAAAAAATCATATTTTGAATTTTTAGAGGGAACCATTCTAAATGACTTATATGACCTAAGACAAGATTCTAATTCCTGAATAAAGGCTTATTCATACCTTTTAAGACTTATGAGACTATAAACAAGACCTCATTTACTTATTTTTAGGATGCACCTACATCACAAAGCACATGACAAAATTCTATCTTAACTTACCAAAGTTTAAATATTGGGATCCCAATGGAAGAGTAGTCAAAGACATAAGTAATAATGGAGGAAGGTTAATAAAAAATTATGGTCATATTGATTATTCACATGTCCACATTTTCATGGAAAAATAATATGACTCTTAAGTATGGACTAAAATTCATTCAAGTTAGATGCCCATAGAGATTGATTAGAGATCCAATATGATCCACACATAAAGAAGAGTGATATAGTTCCTATAGAGGATCCTAAAGAAGATTATGGTGGATATATTAATGAACTATTGATAAGGAAGATACTTAAATGGATTCTGCCACCTGAAATTCCTTGACCACATACCTCCTCAATATATATGGGCACTCCTTTGGTCCCTAAAATTACTATTTCTTTTGCTACTCTAATTCAACAAGCTCAGTCACCTCCATTAGTTGAAACACCTGTTGAAGTCTAGAATCTATTAATAATTATTTCTTTGGATAGAATTTCTCTTGACATTCAAGTTAAGATGACACTAACCAACTCATTTCAGTACCCTACATCTACTATGGAAGAAGAATCTCCTCCACATGTATAAATACCATTGAATTCAATCCATTTATATTTAGAGGAGGAATATTTAGAAAGGGACTTATAAAACACATGTATTGTATAATGGCATCTAGTAAAAGAAGAGGAATTTGACACAAAATATCAATTACAATAGGATGTTTTTAGAAGATACCTTTATAGGTACATTTTATAGATTCTAATTCCATTCATATTCATATAGATGACATAGATATAGAAATAAATGGGTCAACATAATAAGGTATTTGGGTAAGCAAGGCTAATTTCACACTCATCACAATAATTACTCCTTTGTTTAACATATCAGTTACTTGTGGTGTGGATATCCCACTTAAAAATAAATAGCCAATACCCAAGTCGTGTCTCCTAATTCCTCATCTCATATTTTATTATAATTTATACCACACATATTTCCAATCTATAGGTCATATTTAAATCAACTTATATAGTTGTTTATATTCCTTTTCCTATTACTTATCATACTAATATAGTCACATTTCATACTATTTCATTTAACTCATTAGATAGTACCATTTCCACCTCAATGAATACTAATTTTTTCATTGGCATATGTGAACTAGTGCCTTAAGTATTAACAACTTTGACACAAGATATTATGGCACAACTTGAAGAAATAATAAACCCTTACGGACCTATTCATGTTTTTCCCTAGTTAGTACATTTTGAGAACTTAGTTTCCTAGTCATTATTTTGACCATTCCATAACCATTAATCCACTCAAATAAGATCTCATATTCCCTAAGTTACCCAGATAGATTCCTATATTGTTAAAACTATTCAATAGTCTCCTAATGTGTTCAAATACATTATTCAAAGTACACCTAAAATTATTATCTCTGGTGAGAATATGGTTGTTCTTCCATTTCCTACACCACCTTCATCTACCCATCCATTACAAATGGTAACACCATCAACCAATCCCTCCATTACCACCTCATATAAATATATTATATCTAACATAGGAATAGTCCTAGCCACACCATGGATGTAACAATTACAAGTGAACAACAATCTAGAAAAAACTTGGTGTTTATTGAGCCACCCAAGCTAAGTCTAGAATTTGATGAAAATACTAACAAACTGGAAAGGATCAAAAAGAGAAAAATGATAAGTGATTGTAAATAAATTAAATTTATAATAGAATAATTATTTAACTTGCTAAAAAAAGAGAAAAAATCATCTTGGTGAGCGTGAATAATTAAAATAATACCCCATATCTATGGTTAATGCCATAGCAGGGTGTTAAAGAAAATGTTTTATGGCCTCAAAAAATTAAATAAGAGGATGGAATCCTAGCCCAAGGTTGAATCCCCATAGTATATTATATAAAAAGTAAAAAAAATCTATTAAATTAGTGTATGATTCTATATGTTCAATCCATAGATCATTAAACAAGTCACAACCATAGTGGCATAGGGTGGTGGAATTTCATGAAGCCTTGAAGAAACTAGATGCCATATTGTATAGAATAGAAAAAAAATTAGGGATAATTCATACCCAAATTTGAATATGTTGACACTCTCAAGTATTAGTTTGGATCAAAAATATGTGAACAATAAAATAGATGGTGTTATAGAGTGGCACCTAGAAATGAAACAACTAACTAGTTAAGAATACCAAACCATATAATTACTTGGATACATGTGCATCTCCTATATATATAATCCACATGGGAAGATATTCAACAACACATTTTTTAAAACCTTATTTCAAACCTATGTTAACCATTTTAATACAAAGGGTGATAATATAGTCTATGAAATGAATGATCAAGTTGTCTAATTAATCATATTCACAAGGAAAAGATAAATCATGCTAAAAAATTAAACAAATCATTTGATAATTCAATGATCACACATAAAAAATTAATGGAAAATATTATTATTCTATTCAAAATTCCCATTATTAATTTTAAATTAACTGAATTGGACTTTGTGCCGTGTGTTAATGCCTAAGAGAAAAATAAGGGGCAAGAAACGTTAGCTGCTTAAGAAGTGGATTCACAAGTTCAAATAGATATTGTATCACCTTCATTTACTACTATAGTAATAATTTCTTCCACTATGAGTGTCACATCGTTAGTGCCTACTTCTATAATAACTAGTACCAATGTACCAATTGGAGTTCAAATTGGTTCAACTTCATTTGCCACTGATAGTATTACTAAGACATCATAGTCTAGTTTTGGATTTTATTTTTGGCATAATTATTTATATCTTTTCATGATCAGAATTCAAAAAAAAAATCACATGGATGAATGGAAAACTAAATTGATATCAAGATATATTTTTAGTATTTTGCATATGGAATCCCATTATGAAGATGAGTCAGTTCCCATCTAGAACTATTTATACATATTATTTATACATTGTAAAGTGGGATAATTTTGGAAATTAATGCAAGTGAAGAAAGTTTTCAACAAATGTTCTATGAGTTTGTGTGAATGTGATATCTCTTAAAAAACAATTATTAGGGAATTTTCATTAAGTTATTACATCTATAGTAGGTTGAGTGTGTGTTATTTGTAGGGATAATATTGAATATTCTATTAGTCTTGTCATTTATTTGGTTATAGATCATACTTATTACTTGTTACTAACATTGTATATGTGTAACAATCTGGTAATAATAATATCTTTGATTATATTCACTAAATCTTTCTACCATTATTCATTTAGGCTCTTCACTATGTTTATTTATGTTATCTTCTTTCATCTAATCTATAATAAACATTAGTTCTTGACATTTGCTTTGCCTTGTATAATAAGTTATCTTAGAAGAGTTTAATATAAAATTGGATCATAGGATCCCTTCTTTTCTACCTTACCCTTTCTATTTTTTATATTTTTTGGATGGATTCACCTTAGATTAGATCCACCCATCCACCTCATGTAGAATTTATATTTAGAGTTACAAACTCATCATATCGTAACCATTTGTGCTAAATTTGCCCTTCATTCACTGCTATTCCACTATATGGTTATTTATAAAATTGACATCCAAAACTCTTTCCTTGGAGTTTATTTTATCGATCCTAAAATTTTAAGAACTTTCCTATAATAATATTTGGTGTGCATGAAACCCACATCAAAACTATTATTCTTTGGATTATCATGAGTAATAGAAACTTATTTTGACCTGTATGATAATGCATGATAATTATATCAAGTGATTTTTTCTTGAATCGAAGGTTCCATAAATAATATTTGATGTTATATCAACATTTATGATAAACCTACTATATTTCATGGTGTTTATGAATTTTATCACTTTAACTTTGTATTCATCACCTCACTATTGTTTATTGCATGATACTCATTTATCAATATCTCTTCTCTTTGACATATATTTTTCATTAACTTCCATAACTTTACCATGTTGTAGTCTAGATATGATTTCCCACTCATATTCCATTGTGTTTTGTTGAATAGGTTGGTTATCCTCATCTTCATAATCACCATGAATTTAAATATATTTTATAAGATTAATTCTCTTGACATGCCAAATATTATAAGTGAATGAAACCCAATGTGATTTTATTTCATCATCATCAGTTCCAATATCTCTTTGTATATCGAGAAATGACTTGCAAATTAATAAATCTAACCAATAAAAATCACTCCATTTATTTGATTCACATGTACAGATGAAATAAAACCTTTGGAATACCCTCACAATAGTTTTAATACTCATCACCTCTAATTTTTTCTCTCTTTTTCACTTTGGATTATATGTCCAAGATCTATTTACCTCAATAAGTGAAGTCTTTTCCATGGCAAAATGTTTGTTCTTATATCCATCAATGAAAGAATTTTTATGTCCGCCATGGTCACATTTATCTTTTTTGTCTATGGGTTTGAACACCTCACATGAAACATTCAAATCTACAAATACTTTACTACTTTCTATTAATAAATGCTCTATAAACATGTGATATGTTTATTTTCCAGCAATGTCTCTTTAGATAAATTTTAATTATAATTATTTTATATAATCTTGTTATTTGAATTAAGGTAAACCCACATTAGATTGGTGTGGTATCTAGCCTAGACACATTAGGAGGTTCAGGTCTCCCCTATAAAACACAAGATAGAAGAAGAAACAAAAATCCAGGAAGATAAAAAGAACCCTGTTAGAAAAGGAAAAAAGTATATGAAAGAGAAAAAAGGACCCAACCAAACCAATAGTGGAAATAATAACAAACACTTTTACCAATGAAAGAACCATTCAGTTTTAGATGGACTAAAAATCAGCCTAGACTAATAGATCAAGAGGCCTAAGTCTCTACAATAAACATTTTTAACTGGTGTAAGAACTAGCCGGTTCTAGCTAGACTAAAAACTAGCCTATACTATAGGAGCGAGAGGCACAAGTATTATAAAGAGCCATCAGGGTTCCCAAGGGACCCACCCCAAGAATAAAAAATAGAAATCATTGATATAAAAATTGTATGTATCCAAAAATAGCCTAGGCACAAAGGGAGGCCCAGGTCTCCATAAATCCATACCAATTGGTGCGTGAACTAGACTACAAAAAATAAGTGGAGGCATAGGTCTCAAAAAGAATAAATACATCCAATTTTTATTGGATCAATAATGAACCTAGGAACATTAAGAGGTCTAGGTCTCTAAGAGAAACAACTCTAAAAATAATGATGAGAGAATAAACACTTATGGGTCCCTTACAGGACCTAAATCCAATAGAGCACCACTAAAAGTAAAGTAAGAGAACCATGTTAAATTTAAAGGTTTGAAATGGGCCACAAAAATATATTAATCGAATGTTTTCCTAGTTCTAGAAATAGCCTAGGAATAGAGGGAGGCCAAGGTCTCTAACATAACAAAGCCATATCCCCTAAGAGTTGGAAAAGATTATTTCAAATACATAGTAAAGAGACACTCTTTCCTTCCTAAATAAGGTATGGAATTAGAACTAAAGACACGTCTCTTATTCATTCTATTAGGGAAAACATTATTCTATGAGAAAAATCAATGAAAACATCTTTGAGCTACCTTCTCCACCCAGGAAACCCATACAAATTATTGAACAATCATAATGTATAAAAATAAGGCCAAACCATAAAGTTATCAATGGATATTTATCCTAGGTAAAGATAGTGATTATAGATTGGGACAAAAATTACAAAATAAGATCCCAAAAAAAAATCTAAAAGAATGTGCAATACATCAAAATGAAAATCAGATGAGGATGGGTTCACCATTCTGTGTGTATGTCCCCTATAGAGACCATTTGGAAAATCATAGTTTAATTTTTTTTCCATACTTAAGAAAAAATGGACCTTGGCCATTTTCCCATACCCAAGGGGATAAAACAAATATAATAAATAAAGTTTGGAATAGGAGGACGTCCTTATTCATCAAATACACCTCTAAAAGATAGATATGGTCACCACATGCCATGTAAAAGACTTCAAAATGAGGCTCAAACCAAAGCATTGCTTCCAAGAGGGGTAACCCTAACTCATCCCATTGGCCAATTATTTAATAACATATTATATCCCATTAAAAAATAAATTGTATATTGAAGATTAGAGGTAATCTTGCATGGTAGGGGATTCTTAAAGCCCAAATCAAAAAATATAAATATCATGGAGGCCTCCAAAAAGTACCTCCTAGGACTCATGCACTGAAATGCCAAAGCTCTTAATGAGTAGAAGAGACCTCTAAAGAAAATAGGTCTCAAATACAGTCTCATTTTCCACAAGGAGGATGGACACACCAGAATAGTTTCTATTCCCCATACCCCCTAAAACTACCAGTCTTCATAACCAAAGGGATAAACCATATTGTCGATCATTACCTTTTCCATATTTGTTTGGATCACCATCATCTTCACCTCTATCCCCCATCCTCCATCCTCCATCCTATTTAATATTTTTGATAATTAATGATATTTTTAATTTTTTTCAAGTTGCATCAACATTGGGTGGTAGTTTTCAAAACTCTTCTATGCTTTTTTTGCATACTTGTTGCCAGTCTACATATTTTGATAGAAGATGGTCCCAATCTACATTTTCTCTCCACATCTATAATATTTAATGATAATATGTATTTATCATATCATAATTTATTATAGACTCAAACATTTTATTTCATGTCTCTAATACTTGATTTAATTTTGATCCATCAAGATTAAATGTCCATAGCGCAGCATACCTATATAAAATTATAACCCAATTTTGATTCTTCTTTTATTATGCATGCAAGCACCCTATCTACACATTGTATGACATTCTACACAACTTAGTATATCTTCATAGTTACACTACATATCCACCTATATAAGTTATCTTGTATTTTGAAGACATGTATATTGCCTAAAATTTTATAATGTGTAAAATTCATGGTGTATAATAATTTTTAGTTTCATTGACAAAATAAAAATATTCTATGAAAGATAGATTTGGTGAGGATTGATAACATACATGTATGTTTCATTAGTTTGGATCATATTGAGGATTCCATGCATGAACAATGGAAAATAAGTACTTCTCATCATTTTTACATTCATGATCATTTTTACAATCAAAATATTTGGTGGTCCATATATCCATATGAATCCATGCACATGTGGTGAACCTCGATGTTCCCGTTCATATCTAGACCAATAATATTTTATTTTCATTCATTTTTAGAATGTCTCCTTACATAAAAATTAATGTATAAAGTGCATTAACGTGCCACTATATGAGGATAATAAATAATATTCTATCTCTACCAAATTTAAACTTTTCAGGAGCTATTGGTGTTTTTCTCAGTTTTAGTGCATGTAGATTCAACCAATACATGTCAATTTAACTCAATGTGAATAAAATGGTAGGTGATATGATTTGATGTAACATGCCAATTAACTTTCTATCACATTTTTTACAATATGACCTTGTAACCCTCAATGAGGTTAAAAAATTAATCAAGAAACCAACTAGATGGGATAGGGTGCATTATCCATATGCTCACACAAATCAGTAATTGTTATTAGCAAATTTTGAAGGATTAATTTTTTAAACACTACAGTTGAATTTTTTGGACAATGTCTCATGACCATGTTCATCATGTAATATCTAAATCATGGATGCTAGTGAAAATGTTGATCTGTGTATCAAAATAGATTTTTAAAAAAAATTAAGCATGTGTACTTGTTTAGTGTAAAGCCCCTTGTGCTTAGTTATTTACCCTTAAGTAGTTTCTACACCTTCATGGTGGTTGATATGTGTGGTGGCTCCATCATAGTTCTATCTTGATAATGATCTCACTGCTAATTATAAGTGAGTATTAATTCAGTCCCAAACTAATTTTGAATTTCATTATCATATTCTTTTCATCACTTAGTGAAGTTTGAACCTTGGATAGGAATTTTGTGAATGAGGTTTTTTTTTTAAAGTACTATACAACCCCCCTTAATCTAGTTGGTGTAGATATTTTGTGTAGTCTTCAGATAATTGTTATGATTATATTAGAATTTTGGTTTCTTACTTGTTTTTATATGGTATGATGAAGTTGTAGGGTAAAAGTAATGGCGTATATATCATGGGTTTTAACCCTTAGCTATACTCACTCAAATGAATAAATAAGGCCAAAACTATGACTGTAATGATAACCATAATAATTTATTAATGATTATAAATATGCGATATCATGTTTACCAAGAATGACTTGGACTCATAAGTAGTCATGGACTTCAAAAATAAGACATGCTTATCTTTTATCCTGTTCATACCCTAAAATTTTGTTGTTTTAGTGATTTACCTTAGAACATTTTGATGTATACTTCTTCGATGCTCTAAGATGGGTCTTCTTCAATTCAAATAGTTTCCTTCATCCTTACTAACGTTTTAAACCAATTTGAGTAATTAGATTATATTTACACTAATGCATTATTTTCTTTGAATCTAACATTTTCAGTTAACACTTTGATCAACCTGACTAAGATTAGGTTTTAATATGATTACATCAATGATCTCATTGTTTTATTAAGCCTAGTTAGAAACACCTTTGTGTCTAATACCTATGTTGAATGATCTAGTAGAAAGATTTTCATTGATTAGGGATCAATTTTTCCTAGTTTTCCTATTATCCAACATTGCATATGTTAATATTACTTAAGCATTATAATTATCCATTCATATGGCCTAGGAACGTGGTCATAATAAGTTTTAGTTTATAGCTAACTATTGTAATTACCTGGTCTAGGTGTATAGTTTGACTAATTATGCTCTTCTCCATTTTAGAAAGTTTGGGTGTGAATTTATCAATTTAATGATTTAAAAATAAATAAATAAATATTTATTTATAAATTAATTAATTATTTTAATAAATAAATAATTGGAAGCATGGAATCCAGGTTTGAACAACCATGTCCATCCAATCAAAATAAAAATTTCCATGGAGGTTGGTGAAGGTAGGTGTCAAAGTTGGAGAAGGGTTGAATGTGGATGGCAAACATGATCAGGGTGGAAGGATGGTGTGATAAAGAAGGAAAAAAGTATTTATGATCAATTCAAATAATTATGACTTGATATCTTGTCTCACCTAAAAGAATTAAATCTACCACCTTTCAGTGCCAAAAAAAAACCATAGCTCATACTCTTGGTTATAATTAATTGCATTTGAGGAGAAAATATATATGTAAGCTTTAATTTGGTTAAGGGAAGGGTGCTAGAAGGAGGACGCAATACCAATGTAGGATACTACAACCATGAGAGTTCAAAAAAAATAGAAAGGAAGGAGGAGAGTTGAATCCAATGAAACCAAGAGGACTATTAATAGGATCAGCCGAGTGAAATTATGCTTTAAACCCTCTATGTAATTTTAATGCCTATTCTCAATAAGGGAAATTTTAATTTGTATAGTAAATTATATATGTGTTTTGTGAATTTGGATGTAGAAATTTCTAAAATTTTCCATTTTTTGATTGTGTTGTCATAATACGTAGTGTTAGTGGGCAAGGCACCACACTGATTTTTTTTAAATGATCCATTCATTAATATAGGAATATGTGATGAGGCCAGTCATTATGCTAGTAAACCCCCTAAAAAGAGCTATGGCCTCCTCTAAAGTATCTAAATCATTTAAATATGTGAAAAGGAGGGATGGTAATGCGTATCCCAAAGGTGATTTACTGTAGCTGTAGATTACCCAAAGATAAAATTGTTTTATCATTAAAAATATGGTTTGATGCCCAGTGTACCTTTTTGCCTTATTTCAAAAAAATTAATATGCTTTACTATATCTAAAGGTTACCCCATACATTTTTACTTCTTAATAGAATCTTGGTTTGATGTTCTTCATAGCCTTTGCCTCCCTTTTCAATCAAAATTCTAGCCATTTGTGTACAACATGCAAGCCAGGACACATAAATAAATGGGATACACTCTTGTGTCTACATGTGTATTAGTATATAAATTTTTAGTTTTTAATGTTTATGCTTAATCATAGATGTTATATTATAATTTTGGTATTGAATCATTATGTTAGTTAAAAAATATATATTTATAAGGGTGCTAAGTTTAGTTGGTTTTAATGTATTACAATGGGTTACATCTTAGGTAGAGAGTTTAGTAAATCGATATGATGAATAATTAGTGGCTTAATGTAAGTAGGGAGGGTAAGTCATACGAGATATTAAGGTAGTGAGGCTATACTAATTATATCTAAAATAATAAAGTAATAGTAGGTGTAGATATGATATAATGTATTATCTAATGAGTTTAGTATGTGAATTGATTTAATATTTTGTTATTGTATTATGATTTTTTTACGGTACATAAAGGTGTTCATAGTTAAATATTATTAAGAATGAGGTAAGCAATTTAGGGATTTATTATGTTGTTGAGATGGTATTTTTATATTTTTAATTAATTAGGTCAATCATTCAATATATATATGATCACACCAAAACATTACTTAATTTTAGGCATGAGATTTTATAGAATGACATTATGGTATCAAAGCCAAGTTGAAACACTAGGAGCTTTAGGATGTTTACATTAAACTATTTTTAATTAATGTTAATTTTGGAACATTGCATTATGTCACACAGAGATAGTATGGGTAGCTCATATGATGAGAATCATCAAAAACCATCACTAGAGAAAATGATGTAAATAAACCAGCAGACTCTGCAGATCCTTCAGTACTTGGTACACATTTTGGAAGATATATTGATGTGGACTCATTATATACCTGAAGGACCCCCTCCTTATTAGCAATATATACATAAATACATACAATAGGATCCCCGAAGAGTATGCCAACCATGTTGTGCTCGAGTATACAAAAATATGCAATCACATGTGACAAAAATATACTCTTGTTTCCCTTATGATATGGCTCACTCTTTTTTTAGGATGTATGATACCTTGATGGAGGATACCAACATGATTCGAGTATGTCAAAATGCATGGGGAAGACCAATAAAGATCTCTAGTGTAGGGCTAAGTCATCAATTAGGGATCCCAATCGTTAAATAATATTTTCTGAGAACATGCTCTTTATGTGGGGTTATGGGACATTTTTGTAAGAATTTCCCACATAAGGTTCAACTGACATTTAAACCAATGAAGAATGGATGTGGTGGATGGATCAAAAATGACTTGACTTCTAAAGAGCATCTTGTTTCTAATAACAGGGCACTAGGGGTAGGACCATCAAACCCTTGAGTTGGGGTAGTTGAGAACTCAAATTTTGTTATAATACTATACTATGTGTTGGTTTATTAAGGCACTATGTGCTAAACTTTGTACTCCTCTTCTTTTATGAAGAATAATATGTTGGTGTTGTAATTATCTTTCCTATTTATGAAAATTTGTTCATGTTAATGGATTATGTTTGGTCAATCAATTTTATTGCTTATATTTTAGCCTTAAAATAAATTGATAATAGGAATAAAGAAATAGAAATAGCATACTTATCACCCCTAAAAGTGAAAAAACCCTAAATATTAGTATCTCCCTTAATCAAGTGTGCTCATAATGAGAGAGCACCTTGGTTTGGTAGCATTTATACTAATTATAAATATGTTATAGCATGTTTACCAGGAATGACTTGGACTCATAAGTAGTCATGGAATTCAAACTCAAGATAGGCTTATCTTTTATCTTTGTCATACCCTAAAATTTTGGTGTTCTAGTGATCTATATTAGAAAATTTCAATGTATACTCATTCAATGCTCTGAGATGGGTTTTCTTTAATTAGAGGAGTTTCATTCATCCTTACTAATGTTTTAAACTAATTTGATTAACTAGATCATATTTACATAAATGCATTATTTTATTTGAATCCAACCTTTTCAGTTAACACTTTGATCAACTTGACTAAAATTAGATTTTAAATATGAGTGCATCAATTATCTCATTCTTCTTTTAATCCTAGCTAGAAATACCTTTATGTCTAATCCCTATATTGAATGATCTAGTAAGAAGGTCGTCATTAACCGGGGAACAATTGTTCCTCATTTTCCTATTATCCAACCTTGCATATGTTAATATTGCTTAAGCATTATAATTATCCATTGTTATGGCCTATGAACATGACCATAATAGGTTTTAGTTTATAAATAACTATTGTAATTACAAGGTTGAGACGTATAATATTGATAATGATGTTCTTCTCTCTTTTAGAAAGTTAGGGTGTTGATTTATCAATTTAATTATTTAAAAATAAAACAACAAATATTTATTTATAAATTAATTAATTATTTTAATAAATAAATAATTGGAAGCATGGTGTCTAGGTTTAAACAACCATGTCCATCCAATCGAAATAAAATTTTCCAAGAAGGTTGGTGAAGGTAGGTAATGAAGTTGGAGAAGGGATTGATTGTGGATGGTAGACATGAGCCTGGTGTAAGGATGACATGCTAAAGAAGGGAAAAAAAAATTATGGTCAGGGCAAATAATTATGACTTGATATCTTGTCTCACCTAAAAGAATTAAATCTACCACCTTTCAGCACCCCAAAAAAATCCAAAGCTCATACCTTGGTTATAAGTAATTGTATTTGAGAAGAAAATATAGATGCAAGCTTTAAGTTGGTTAAGGGAAGGGAACTAGAAGGAGGATGCAATACCACTATAGAATAACATGACTAGGAGAGTTCAAAAAAATAGAAAAGAAGGAGTAGAGTTGAATCCAACGAATCTAGGCAGATGATTGTTGATAAGATCAGGTAAGTGAAATTTTTCCTTATACCTTCCATGTCATTTTATTTCCTATTCTTAATAATGGAAAGTTTAGCTTGTATAATAAATCATATAGATATGTGATATAAGTTTGGATTTAAAAATTTCTAAAATTTTCTATTTTTTATTGTGATGTTGTAATACGTAGTGTTAATGGGTAAGGCACCATACTATTTTTTTAATACATTCATTAATATAAGTATTGTGATGAGGCCATACATTATGTTATTAAACCCCCTAAAAAGAGCTACGACCTCCTCTAAGGCATCCAAATCAGTTAAATATGTGAAAAGGGGTGGTGGTAATGCATAACCCAAAGGTGCTTTACTGTTGTTGTAGATTACCCAAAGACACAATAATTTTCTCATTATAAAATTGGTTTGATGCCCAACAAACCTTTTTGCTTTATTTAAAACAAATTATTGTTCTTTAACATAGATACATGTTACCCCATACAATTTTCCTTCTTAATATAATCTTGGTTTGATGTTCTTCATACATTTTTCCTCAATTTTCAATCAAATTTCCATCCATTTGTGTGCAGCATGCAAGGCATGCCACATAAATGAATGGGATACACTCTTTTGTATGTGTGTGTTTTGGTATATAAATTTTTTGCTATTAATGTTTATGCTTAATCCTAGATGTTGTATTATAATTATGGTATTGAATCATGAAGTTATTTAGAATATATATATTTATAAGGGTATTAATTTTAGTTGGTTGTGACGTATTACAGTGGGTTACATCTCAAGTAGAGAGTTTGGTAAACCAATGTGATGAATAGTTAGTAGTTTAATGTAAGTATGGGAGGGTATGTCATAGGTGATATTAAGGTAGTGAGGCTATATTAATTATATCTTAAACAATAAGGTAATAATCATTAGAGATATGATATCATATATTATTGAATGAGTTCAGTAGGTGAATTAATTTAATATATTTTTATTGTATTATGATGATTTTTTTAATGGGATTTAAGGTGGTCATAGTTAAATATTATTAAGAATGAGGTAAGCAAGTAAAGGATGTATTGTATTGTTGAGTTAGTATTTTTAGATTTTCAATTAATTAGGCCAATCATTTAATATATATACGACCACAAAAACAAACTACCTAATTTTAGGCACGATATTTTAGGACATGACATTTAGACTATTGTTTAATATTAACACTTCTTCCATTAAGAAACACTGCTATGAATTCCACATCAATTAATCCTAATGTAACATGATCATTGATAAGATATGCTCCAATCCCTAAAGGATCCACATTAGGGTTATTTACCCATGCTAGATTATTTCCATATCTCTTGGGTCATTGGGTGGTTTATATGCCATTGATTTCATGTGATCAATGATATTTTATGAATCCATATCCATCAGTGGATCTACAAATACAAATTTATTTCAATCAGAATCAAATTTCATATGCATAGAGTTCAATTGGTTGAAGATATTTTTATCAATTTATGTGGAAAATATTGAGTGAATTTTCATCAATCTAAACATATGAATATAATTTTCATGATTTATTTTATATTTAAGTTCCTTATGTACTCGATATTTATTGGCATTAAAGTTTTATTTTTTTATGCATTGATCCCTCATCCAAACTATAATCATCAAAAAATATTTTATTTAATGTTGTAAAACCTTATCAATCTATTTTTATTTTTTGAAAAAATTAATTTATGTATTTTATATTTATATTGAACTGAAGTTCCATGTGTCACTTGTAGGATTGGGTTGAAATGAAATATTGACATTTATTGAACATGTGTTATGTTTGTAAGTTATGGTTCTTTTGGTCTAGGACCTAGATTATTTGATGTTGAAAATAAATTATGTCCTTTCTCTTGTCGACATATATTACATAAAGGGCCTCCAAGTGTTTGAGAAACATTTATTCCAATATAACTTTGTTGAAAAATATAGCACATGCTTGGTGAAGAACGATTATCTAAACCATGTCAAACAAACAATTTAATAGTATTCAAATCCCTCCCAATAATTCCATTGGGATTAGTTATATTTTATTCTCTTTTAATTTATAAATATTGCATGTCTTCTTATTCTAGGTTGTGATGTTGACTCTTCTTCTAAATCATCATTTGTCATGTGTCTTCTTCTTCTATGTTATGATTTTGTCTTTTCTTGTATATCACTATTTTTCACAATATTTTCAACATCAACATTCATTATATATTGAGTTACATTATCTTATGTTTTAAGCACACTATCTATTAATATGGAGTTTACTTCTTGAGAATTAATTTAAACATCAACAATTGTTCGATGATAATGCATTTGAGAGGATTCATGATGAAGTTATTATTTCTATTTTATTTTTACTCCAGTCAATTGATTTGAATGCATTTATATTTGTAATAGTTTTTTGAATACATATTATCACCTTGAGATGTTTTATCATGACATGTTTTCACATTACTAGCATGTTTTTTTCACATTACTAGCATGTTTTCTCTTTTCAACCTCCAATTCTTTAGTTATCAAGTTGGCCATAGATTCTATAAATATTTGTCTATCACTATCATTTCAACATTCTCTTTGAACCTATATTTGTGTATTTATCATTTGTTCTTTTCTTCATCTAAAATATTTTCTTTGATATTATCTTCATTTTTCATCATTTTAAAAATATAATCTTGGTTGAGTCATTCCTACAATGTGTTTTAAAGTAATGTATAAATATTTTAATGATAATAATTGATATAAAAATAAATGACACATAATATTTTAAATAAAATATTTATTTATTAATCACATATCTTATGATATAATGGTATTCAAATTTATTTCTTAAATATATATTTCAAATAAATTAATTTCCCAATAAATTAAAATAATTTGTTTATAGACCATGAGGCCTTCAAATATGTGAACACTCAAAATAAATTAAATAGTTTACATGTAAAGTGGGATTCTTTCTTGCATGGATGCACATTTTCTTATAATCATAATCCAAAGAAGAATAATCAAGTAGTAGATTCTTTGACCACGTGTGTGGCATTGTTAACTACTATGGTGAGTGAAGTAGTTGGATATGATACTATTAATTAATTGTATGATTTTGATCCAAATTTTAGAAGGATTGTTGAATAATGTAAGAATTTATTATCAAGATACATGTACAATTTTTTATGATTATCTTTTTTATAATTTTTATCTCTTTTAAATAAATAAACTATGTATTCTAGTTGGGTCTATAAAAGATAATATTGTAAGATAAATTCATAGTGGTGTTTTTGGTGGACACATTGGTAAAATAAATACAATAGCTTTGGTGTAATAGAAGGATATTCTTCCAAATATGAAGATAAATGTATCAATGTATGCATCAAGATGCATGATATGTCCAGTGGTTGAATTATGTGTATGAAACATAGGGTTCTACATTCCATTTCTAGTCCAAAAAATATCATGGACATATCTAAGTATGGATTTTGTATTCAGGTTTCAAAAAATAGTTAGAGGTAATGGTTAATTTTATTTTTTTATAAATAGGTTCTATAAGATGGTTCATTTTATTTCATGAAATAAAACTAATGATGCTATTAGAGTAGGAAAAAAAATTAATTATGTTTTTAGTTTGCATGTTGCTCCAAAAACCACTACTTTAAACAGGGATTAAAAAATCAATTTTGAATAACTCTATGGAATAATTTGAGAACTAAATAATAATTTATTAATTATTACCACCCTCAAATAAATGGGTAAACAAAGGCAATAAATAGGATATTGGTAAATTTTTTGAGATGCATTGTTGAAGAGAAGCCCAAGCAATGGGACTTTGTATTACATAGGCTAAGTCTTGTTGATGCTCAACTACCACTATTCCCAGAATGGGGAACCTCATTTGTTAGTTTTAATGAAACATTTTCATTGCAATTAATATATTTTTTGTCGATGACACACTACTGGAGGGACCAGCAAATGAAGGCAAAATAATATCAGATGCTTTATAGTGTTCGATGTAGTCAAGGTGGAGTTGAGGTAATGCACTTGGCAACACTTTATGATGTAATCGACCATTTCCAAATCAAACACTCCATTACGATTTATGAACCATTCCAAATTCAATAATACATCACACATAATGTATGATTATCATACTTTTATATTACTTTAAAAAATATATTTTCTTTTTAATTCTTAGAATGTTTACCTTTTCCCTGCCAATATTTCTATTGAGGATTTAGCGTGTCATCTACTAATGAAATATCATAAGTTATTACCTATATTTAATGCTTGAAAATGTCTCCCAAATGCCTTACGGTATCATATTTATGTTTTCAATAAAATTTAACAATACATCTTTGACTTTTAGACCCTTCAATTTCACATCCATTATTATTATTTTATTTTTTTCATTTTTTTCTTCCTAAATACATTTTTTCTTTTTCTTTCCATCCTCTATTTTTACCTTTTATTATTTTCTTTTTCTTTTCATTCCTTATTTTTTTATTCTTTTCACCTTCCCTTATGTATTCCAATATTCATATAATTGTGTTAATTTATTTTAACAACATTTGGGACTGTTACTTTCATTTTTGATATATGTTTTACCCTTGATACCTCTATCTTCTCAAACCATACCATTTTTTAATTTATTGAGTGTTTTCTGTTAAAATTTTACTCTGTTATAATATTTTATTATTATTTTTATATATTGAGTCACCATCACTATTATCTTTTCAATTTTTTTCATTGTTCATTTTTTATCTATCACTAATTCTTGATCATTTTGGGGTGGTTACCATTACTCACTACAAAAATATCTCTTAATTAACTATTTTTATGTAGCTACTTTTGGTATTACACTACCTTTTGATATTTTTAAATATTTTAAGATAACATTTGTCTTCTCTTTATTTCCTCAAATTTATAGATTTTAACTTTGGGCATTGGGGTCAATGCATCTCATGGCATATCCTCATTGGAGTTGAGGGAGCACTTTATCTTATTTGGGTGATGTAAACCTTTATTTGGTAGCATGCTTACAAATTCAATCATTGTCATTCTATCATTATTATAATATTTTTCACATTTGAGACAATCAAATCATTCATGTGTCTCGAATTCATGGAAAAAATCACATTGCATATTACAATTTTATATATATATATATATATATATATATATATATATATATATATATATATATATAAATATAATTGTAATATCCTAAATGTATCCCATCCCTCCTTTATATCCCCCTCTATACCCACCTCTATTATGTTTTTGGTACCTTTCCTTTTACCTTTATTGAGACCCATTATAATACTGAATTCATAAACTTTAGGGTCCCATTGTTGATTTTGGAAGAGCTAACATATGATATTATTTTTTGGGTTGTTACCACTAAACCAATAGAGGTGTGAAAATATGTTTAGATACTTGTAGTATCTATTGAGCATAAAAACTTCTCTTTATTCTCATTTCATTTATGATTTTTTAAATGGACCAAAATAAGAAAATTTATAATTGTATATTTTTTTTATCTAATGTAACTTATGGTTATTTATTTGTTTATTTATTAATATTTATAATTTTATTTTATTTTTTTACTATACTTGATTCTCCAACCTTATATGTATGAATATTCTCTATTAGAATAGGTTTTTATGTAGGTATTATAGAATAATGCATAAAATTTGATTGTGAATTAATTTCAAAATTAGATTTTTTTCATTTTAAAATATTTTAAAGGATATTCTTATCCATTGCATGTATATAAGTATTCATCGTGACTAAATTTCATACACTTGTGTAATATACATGATACTAATTCCATATCATGTATCCAAAGTCAAACCAAGGGAAAATTGTAATGAAGATGATTGGGCATGAACTAAAATTTTATAAGCAATGTCTTGGGTCTTAATTTCACATCCAATGAGATTTATCTAAGAACTTCATGTGGGACATTATCTAATCTTTTTACCATTTGATTTGAATTTTAAATAGCATTCACATTAACATCCATTTTTTTAATAAAGTAACGTTTTAAATATTAATTCTTGATCCATTATCTATTAATATATGATTGAATAATTTAATTTCAATTTGAACTTGAATGAATAAAGGATTATTTCTATTTATTGTTTTTTTTTGGGGAAAGGCTTCCTTTTCAAAGGAAATCACATCTTTTTTTTATTTTAATGCATTCATATTGTAAGAAAAGTATGCAATTTCTATATCATTTAAGAGGGTTGTCTCATGCACTGCCTCATATAGGGTGTCTTTATAAACAATTAATTTATTTAGTAATTCAAGGATATAAATATTAGAATTGGTATTTTTTATATAATGTATGATATCATATTATTTTGTTAAATTAAAAGGCATATTTGAATATGGAGGAGTGTGAGGAGGAACATGTTAACTATCTCTATTTTGTCATACATGATGACACACCCATCATCTTCATGTAGTGACAATATGAACCGTGAAATCCAATATAAACCTAGGGTGAATAATTGGAGAATGATAATAAAGAGTGTTATGGTAACTCTATCATACATATTTAGATGATGATGAACCAAATTAATTGTAAAATACTTTCAATACCACTTGATTACCTCCATATATAACATAATGACTCCCTCCTTCTTTACCCCCATGTGATCATACCATTATCCTAATAAATGATGTTATTGATACTCCCCCTCCATGCAACGCATATGAAGCCTCTTACATAGCAGATGATTTCACTTGCAATGAATATGAAGTAGCAAAACTTTTTCAAGATCCTTTAATTATGTTTCCTCAAAAATTTATCAACATAAGTGTTTCCACCATTGATTATCCTATGAAAACTGATGCATGTACTATTTATCGCACCTATGATGATAATTATATTATGGCCCAAGCCTATCATGATATTTAAATGTATAAAATTATCAAAATACATTAAATAAAATACATGTCTTTAACCATGATGTCTATGTAATCCATATCTCATCTAATATTGAATGAAAACATGAAATTTATGTACCTCCTATTAATCCATTAAATAAAGAATATACAATTATAAAAATAAACATTTATATTAAGTATTTTTAGAATATCACAAAATAATATTAACTTGAATTTGACTACACTTGCCTTGTAATTATTATAAAAAAATGCATGACAAAAAATAAATTATTATTATAGATCCTAAACATCCCATAAGGAAACCAAAAAAATATTCTTAAAACCAGAATTGCTAATGGAGATGTTTCAAGAAGAGTTTGTGAAATAAAGCATGCATGACCTATACATTCCTCTCCTCAATTAATGTCTGTTAGTTCCCAAAATTTCACTAAGCAATTTTGGGCCTTTGTTAAAATATTAAATCCTACATGGAAAACAACATCCAGCCCTACGTCGTGCTACCCATGCCACGTGGAAGGTTTCAAAATGCCATGTAGATAGCAGCCCCATGCCATTAGTGAGTGCCACTTGGAAATGGTAAAGGAATAAAACAAAGTTAAATTTTTAAGGCTTGGGAAACGAAAAAGTGGTCGGTAGATGTTTCAAAGCGAGAAAGAAAATTTACAATATGCAAATTGTTCAAGTCTCTGAAACCCATGGTGAATAGAAAGGATCACATGCAGCATAAAAAAAACATGACAAGAATAGTTGGCAGAGACAAGTTGTAAATTGCAGTGGACTCTTCAAATCTCATAAGAAAGCAAAGGCATAGACTAGTCTATGTGGGAAATTAGAATAAAACGTAGCTATGGAAAATAAAGCGTGGGCCCTAGCAACAAATGACACGGTAGAAATTCCAATGGAGAATGCAATTTACAATTTGCAATTGTAAACTTACAGTTTGTCTCCCAAGTTCTGGAACCCGCATCACACATCAAAGACAAAGAAAAGGATGGTGGAAAAGGGAAGCCACAATGCAATCTTCAAGTTACTAAATTGTAATTTGTGTATGAACTGTTGGATCTCATAGAGAAGAGAGGTGTTGGTTGCACGTAAGGTGAGAGAGAACTTTAAATGCATAGCTGGAAAGGTAGGCACATGTATCATTAATTGGTTAGATGGTGTCTTAAGGAGGATGAGAACTCTAGTTGTTGCATGGTAATAATGCCAAATGTATATGATGACTCACAGATTCAACTGAAGACTCTAGTTAGATGCCATCTTTATTAGAAATTAGAAATGAAGGTTATATTTTACATCAGCAAGATGTAGATTATACAAACTCAGTAACTTTACACGAAAAAATTTAGAGGTCGAAGGGTATGAAAGCTATAGATTTGTATCAAGAAAATTAAGAAAAAAAAAGCCTTTTCATTCTTTTTCCTCTGATAAGAGAAACACATTGAACCCAAGAAATACTCCTGGCCATGAGACATTTCTTCTTAGTAATTGACATCCTACAAGATTGATTAATCTGAAGCACCTATAGCTTCATCTAATATATCCAATGAGTTTGGGGGTGTTTCTAGTATGAGGAATAGACTCTCATCAAGGATGGGGATGATGGTCTAAAAAAAATTTTACTACTCATTGGACCAGTTGGGTGAGGAAAATCCATAACCTTCTATGCCTATGTAAAAGAGCAAGGTTTTGATATGATTGAGGTAGATGCCTCAGAGTGTCGTAATGGAACATTGGTGAAGTAAAAGTTTTGAAAAGCAATGTAATCCTAGACTATAGTTGTTGAGAAATAATCTAGTTTGAAAACTACCAAAGTTGACACAAAAGGTATGCTAAATAGATTAGTTGTTATGAATGAAGAAACATTGCAGGATGAAGATCTTGATGATATTCCTTCCTGCTCCATTGGAAGGATGTCTAAGGAATATCATAAAAAATTTATAGTTTTTGTTCGAATTAGTACAGATGTATGAGGAAGCTAATCAGGGAGGGCCTTCACACATGGTTGTTATCGCATCCAATGCAGCAAAGGTTTCAAGTCTTCAGGTGATTTGGATGGAAAATGATCATTCAATCCTTAGGATAGCATTGGAAGTTCAGCTTAGGGGCCAAGAAGTGCAAGCTTAAATATGGCATATTTTTAAAATAGGATGGAATGGAGTTAGGTGGAAACTCAAGAAATTACAAGTTTCAAAAGTTGCATTTGAGGTTCCAAAGTCCTTGAGAGATGTAACTTGTAAATCACACTTCATAAAAATGCAAATTATAATGTGCAGTCAACTCTCCCAATCCCTTCGATCACCTCAACATGGATAAAGTCAACTTAAGAGGAGTTCAAGGGATATTTTATGGAAGAATGCAATTTTGCATTTTTAAAAATGTGCAAATTATAAATTGCACTTTGATCTCCCAAACCTACCAGTCAACGCCAGTCAAACATGGGGTCCCAGTTTAAAGTAGAAGTTTCTAAGACAATTTCAATTTTGTATTTGTGCAAATTGCAAATTACATTTGAAGTTCCCAGTTCCCTAAGGGAACTTTTGAGGGGAATTTCAACTGCAAATTGTAAGTTGTAAATTACACTTGGAGTTCCTGGTACCTTGTAGGAATCTTTGAGGGGAACAACAACTACAAATTGTAAGTTACAAATTTTCATGTTACAAGTTGTACTTGGAGTTCCTAGTTCCCTACATGAACTTTTGAGGAGAACTGCAAATGCAGATTTCAAGTTGCAATTTGCACTTGGAGTTTCCAATTCCCTACATGAACTTTTTAGGGGAACTGCAATTGTAAATTGTAAGTTATAAATTTGTAAGTTATAATTTACACTTGGATTTCCTAGTTCTCTGTGGGAACTTTTCAGGGGAACTAAAACTATGAATTGTAAGTTGATAATTTACAAGTTACAAATGTGCTACTAAGTTTTGAATTTCCCCCAAACAAAGAAAAAGACAAAATTGCAAATGGGACCCAGATTTTATCATAAAGATAAAAAATGAAAAGTAATGCATTTAATCATTAAAAAATTTGGAGGCAACCCTAGAAAGTCAAAATGTGAAAAAAGCAAAGTGTGGAAAATCAAGTTGGATTCTAAAGGTGGAAAAGGTAATAATAACCTAAGTCTTGCATTTTCTCATATTTTGTTTGTTTGAACACATCCATGGGTGAAATATTGTAGGTATGCAAGATCAAGGTGGGCCATTCGAAAGAAGATTTTATAAATGGACATGGATCTAGGGTGTTCAATTTCTATCATTACAAGTCAAGTTTATTCTTTGGCATACATAAAAGGAAGGGAAGCTATCCAAGAAGATTCTAGATTTGCAAATGAGTGGTCAAAGACATGTCCAGGTAGTTTCACAAGAAGACAAAGAGTTTGTTTGGATCCCAAATGAATATTCTCCTTCAAGCTCATATGAAATGCATTTCCAACCAAGAAATCAAAGAGTTTATTGTAAATCTTCATCATTACATGTTGATGTAGTTACAACAATCATTTTCCTTACAAAGGCATGAAAATTTTGAGCATGGCAAAAATCATATTCCAACTAGGAGCATATTGGTAAAAGGGCTAAGGGCTAATTGTAAGTTTAAAATATTAAAAATTGTAAACCATATTTTGGGCTTGTAAAAGGGTGAGAATTTTATAAAAAGAGGGATTTTCCTCTTTTCTAAGGTTGTTGTTGGTTTTTAGTCTTCCCTAAGTTTAGGCTCTTCTAAATTTTAGGATTCATTGCTTTGTGTGTATTTTATCTCTCTTACTAAGGTGGTTGTAGTTGTACAACCATTACCAGGTTCTTAGAGTATTGTAATATGTCTCCCCTATCCATCAAAGAGCAAACTCACCATGCTTGTCCCCATGGCAATATTCTATAAAAATGATGTATGTAAGGTTTATTTATAAAGTTAATGAAAATACTTGTGGTTTTTACTTTATCTTGTTGATGAAGTGCAATAATATGTTTTGTGAATTTTGTTGATTGAATATCTGGTTCAATGCTTATCACTAGTTGTCATTTTGGGCATATATCTAAGATTATAAACCCCTTTCTGTAGTTTGATTTGAAAATATGTTAAATAACTCTTTAGGTCACCCTGGGTTTATGGATTTAATAGGAAAAGGTATATGAAATTCTAGTTGTATTCTATGTTCTAGGGTTTCAAGCATCATTTGGGTATTTGTATTTTGTTAGCACCAATAAATACAAACTACTCCTGGTATTTTCCTTAACTTGCATCTTAGTCTTCTACATTATTTTCAAATGAATAATGACATGAATTTTGAAATAATCCTTATTATTTGAAAACCACTAGCACACCACACTTTTTTTTATTATCCTACCCTACAAATAATATAGTTGTTGCATATTATAAGTGTTATTTGCCTGCAGATCCATAAATATTGTATACTTAAAGTGTGTCTATATTTTATTCTTTGAATCCCAACATTGTAGTCTTCCATTTGACCCCTTGTTGAAGAAAACTTATCAAAAATGAAGGTTATAATCAATTTCCCATCTATTTTCATTAGCTTGTGTTTGACCTAGTGCATTTGTGCATCATGTGTGACAACCATTCCTGGTTGGAATGTGCAAACTTGGTTATGCCTTGGTCAGATTTTTTATTTTTGCCAAAAATCCCCTACCACTCCATGTGATAAAACTACACCTTAGGTCCTCTCACCTTGGTTTACGAAAATCTAGAAGTAGCAGGAAGCTAACCATACCCTATGTTGATTCCTCCTAGTCATTATTTACATTCAATCCATCTATGTGTTAAACCCTTCCTCAGCTATAACAACATATCAGTGGGTTTACCATTCATGTTTACCATTTTTCTCAAGTGTGCAAGGCTAAGTGCAAGAGGTTTACAACTTGGAACCAACAATGTCAATCATGAGTAAAATATAGGAAAGGAGAAAATCATGATATTATTTTATTTAAGCTATCTTTTTATTCAAAATGGTATACACCCTTTAGGGTTGTTATAGACCCATTTTAAATGTAGTTTGGGTTTTAATAGGTAACTTTCCATTTATAAGGAATGTAAAAAGTTCCTAAAATCGGCCCTTTCTTATATCCCAACTTTGTGATTTCATCCTCATCATTATGACAATTAATCTCATAATACAAGAATTTTATTTGTTCATAGGAAATAATTTTCCCATCTTTAATTAAGATTCACTACAGACCTTTAGTAGATGCATCCTTGAATATATAATAAAGACTCTACTTTTGTCTAAAAATTTTAAAAGGGATGTTGATATTAACATATCCATTATAGTCTAAAATGTGGCTTCACATTGCTCAGTCGACATGAACTTATTTCCATTTCCCTACAGGGTAGTGATTGGGGTTTCAATTCATGAGATTTTTTTCAAAAATATCCTATAATATATCATTTATCCCATTAATTTGTACACTTATAATACAATCCTTTGTGGAAGCCACTCCATTATCATAGTATTTTTTGTTAGATTAACTACAATACCACTTCTATAAATAATTTGACCCAGTTATTGTAATTCTTATTAAAATAACATGAATTTAGGTAATTTTAAATAGATTTTTATTTCTCTTAAACATTGTAGAACATATCTTAAATGTATTTAATAAAAACATCTTCTTCCATAAATATGTAAAAATATTATAAAGGAATATGAGCACAATTTTGTCTAGATACTTTCTAAATATTATTTTCATGACAATCATGAACACAATTGTTGAATTTGTAAGACCAAAAAACACCACAAAAAATTTGTACCAACCATATATAGGGTGAAAATTTGTATTTAGTGTTTCATTCTCCTCAATTCTCAATAGGTGGTATATCAATCTCAAATTTATTTTATATAAAATTCACATTCCTCTCATCTAATCAAAGACATCATAATTCATGGCAAGGTATGTATAGTGTTAATTTTCACCTTTAATGAAAATAACAAGATCCATATATCATTACATACACCTACATCCATCAACATAAAAATTCCCCCACACAATGATGATGATGATGATGATGATGATGATGATGATGATGATGATGATGATGATGATGATGATGATGATGATGATGATGATGATGATGATGATGATGATGACGACGATGACGAAGATGACGATGACGACGATGACGAAGATGATGATGATGATGATGATTATGATCATGATCATGATCATGATGATTACCTTAGACACCACTATGATGTTATAATTCTCAATTGCCAAACTCTTTTTTCCTCTTTTTCTCAATCTGACTAGTGACTAGTTTAAGTGGTTGTGTTCTATTATTAAGACTAGTTTTTTTCATTTACTTTCATTCTCCAACTCATAAAAATTATGTTGATTAAATGTTTCATGTCTATATTTTCATCTTCACTATTTATTTTTTTCAACTATCAAAGAGTTTGATCAACTTGTGTTTCACACATATCTACCCCCAAGAAGGAAAATAATATTATGACTATTAAATATTCAACCACACATGGAATTGGGTATTCTCCCAATAATTACCAACTCTTTTTATTAGATATGCTTATTAGTCACTTTTATTTATTTTTTTGAGCCACTTTTAATTCTCATGTGGACAATTCAAAATCCTTCTTAACCATTTTTATAAACATAAAGTGTTCATTTTGATTCAAGTTTCTAGTATGCAAGGTGATCCCAACTACTCACGTATTATGGATGTTTATAAATTCATTATCTTGTTTAATCCAATATGGAAATTAATATATTTAGTTATTGTCACATGTGTGGAGATACACTGTTATGTTATTTGTTATTCATACAGGGGTACAAATGGATATGTTGATGGGTCACTAATTTATTAAAGATTAAGTCAATCAAACTTTGGATCTGGCATTAACTTATATTGGATGACCATTATACAATGGAGATCTTGTTGATCTAACTTTTTCATACCTTTACCAGACTTAATTTCTTTTATTTACTCTTGTTAACATCGATGATGGTACACATGGATTATATTACACATGATTGGTGCACACTATACTTGGTATCTTGGTTCATGAATGATAATGAAGAGATCATCTATAAATACACAGATACATTAAAAGAAACACACAAAAAACATGTATAAATGAGAAATCCTAATCTACTCAGTGCTACTCAACACCTACTCACTTAGTATAATGAGATTAATTATACTATTGGTGGTAAGGCTTAAGCCTAAAACCATTCACCTACCTTGGTAAAATATTTCCCTAAATATATCTCAAAATAATGGTTCCTTGATGCATTAGTTCATGCATAATATAAATCCCTTTCCATCAAATTTGTAATTTTCTTAGAAATGATTTGAAATGAATGTCATATAATAGAACTAGTTGATCTTTATGAACTTCTTTATGGCACATATTACTATCATTCCATGCTTTCTAACTCTACTTATGATCTTCATGTGTCCAAGCTGCTTCACATTTATACTCATCCATCCTATTTATTTTGATAATTATATTAGTGAGAGAGTCATGATCCCCCAGTCTCATGACCATTGTAATGCAAAGACTAGTTACTAAGTATTTCATTGGCATATCTACTTCAAGCCTATAGACCAACTGGAATGAAGTAAAACTGATAGCCCTCTTATAGTTCATCTAATATACCCATAAAATTGTAGGAATGTGATCTTCCTAATCATCCCTCTTGACATCATAGATCTTTTTCAACATATTTTCCAACACTTTATTGGAAGCTTCAGCTTGGCCATTATCTTTTATATGGTATGTAGTACTTTTATGATGATAAATCATGAATTCCTCAATAAGATCCTTGATGGTGTTATTCAAGAAATGCATCCC
Organism: Torreya grandis; assembly: GCA_037957365.1. NCBI lineage: Eukaryota > Viridiplantae > Streptophyta > Pinopsida > Cupressales > Taxaceae > Torreya > Torreya grandis. Next base: position 733,171 of record JARHVA010001955.1, read on the forward strand.
TAGATTGTTGATGATTTTGATGGGGCATCTAAACCTTGTAATAATGTTCTCATAGATAAAATTTATTGCATCCTTTATACCATAGCTGGGTGTCATAGTAGCTTCAACCTATTTGGTAAATTAGTATATTGTAGTGATAATATACCTTGATTTATTGTGTTTACTTAGTGGATTGATAGGTCTGACAAAGTCAATTCCCCATTGTTCAAAAGGTTGTTCAACTAACAAAGGTTGAAAAATCATTCCATATTTTTTTAGTGGTTTACCCATGCATTGACATACATCTTAATGTGGTTTTAATCTATGTGTATCATAAAAATGATTTGGCCACCTTAACCCACTCTATAACAACTTCCTGGCAATATCTTTTCTAGAAAAATATCCTCTTGCTATTCCTTAGTGTGCCTCCTATAAGAGTTTAGGTTATTCATATTCTATATTAACCATGCACAGTACTTTATCCTTCCCTAAATGATACATAAGCCCATTGATGATGGTGTATGTAAAAGCCCTTGTAACAAATTGCTTCCTATCTCAATCTTGGTAGTGCACATGTAATACTCCTTATTTGAAAAAGTTGGTGATTGCTTCAAAATTTTAAGGGATCACAAAAATGCAAAATATATGAGAATCAAGAGAGTCTTCCTTTAATTCTTCTGGTTATTCACCATTGGGATTGCATTTGAAATGATCTGGTCCCACATTTTATCTACCTAGATTAATGTTAATGTGAAATTAGAATTCCTAAAATAGCATAAACCACCTAGAGATGCATCCTCCCAACATCAATTTATTGACCATGTAGCATAGATATTGATGATCTATGCAAACTTCAAATGGTATTTCAAGAAGATAGTGTCAAAAAAAAAATTATGTGAACACTATAGCCAATGTTTCTTTTTCAGTTATCATGTAGTTCTTTTCTATGTCAGATAATTTTTAGCTTATAAAATGTACGGGATGGTCAATTATACCATCTCTTGGATGTTCAAGTACAATACCAACTATGACAAATGAAGCATCAACATGCACATGAAAGGGATTACTCCAATCTAGAAAGACAAGGATAGGCACAGTGACCAATCTCTACTTCAACTCTATGAAGGTTGCTTGGCACTCAGAAGTTCAAACAAACTTTGTATTTTTATATAGTAAGGATTCCAATAGAGATGAAATGGCTACATATCCCTGTATGGCCAAGAAAATATCACACTTTTATGGAGTTGACTGGTGGAGGCATACTCATAATTACTAAAAAAAAATCCTAGTCTACCAAAATGCTTTCACTACACACTACATGACCTAGTAGAACACTAAAAGGTGTAAAAAATAAAAAAATATTTAAATTTAGAGTAATGTATAGAGCCTGACAATGTTCTAACATGATTTTTAGTTTATAAAAATTCTCTTTAAATAAATAAAATACTACCCAATCATCAAGATATACTTCCAATAAGTCATGAATGAAGTCCTTGAATGTAGTCACCACTACACAAGAGAAAACCATAAGTACATTCTTCAAGATAAAATGCATTACCTTGTATGCAAAAGATTCCTATTCTTTGTAAAAATTCATTTTATCTCTATCTTTTTTTGCAATAGGTATTTAATGATAGCCACTAAAACCATCCATGAAAGAATAGACTTCATGGCCGACGATAGATTCTAAAACTTCATCTGTGAAGGGAATTGGGAATGGATCATTCACACATGCATCATTTAGAATGCAATAATCCCCACATAATCTGATCTCCCCTATTTTCTTAGGCTACACTACCATGGTACTAACCTAATTTGCCTTTTCTATAATATAGATTATACATGCATCCTACATTCTATCGAGTTTAGCCTTCACTTTCAACTTCATGTTTGGATTTAGCTTGTATGGTCATTTCTTTGTGAGTCATGTGCACTCCTTAAGTTCCATATGAATTTCACCTATATATGTATTAACTCCTCAAACCTCTAAAAATTTAGTGGAAAATGCATCTTGATAATCTTGCAGGAGTTGCATAGCTTCAAAAAATTTAGCTTTTGTCCAATAATCACCTATATGCACCAATTTGGGAAAATCCTTAGTTCCAATGTTTACTACATGATTTTTAATGGGATGATAGTAAATATTACACTTTTCATCATCAATATATTCTTTTATCATTTGTTTCCCTTATTTTTTTGGAATTTTTATGTTGTACAACTTGTCTTCTTTAGTAGGTTCTATGTCATGGTCCTTTACTGGTTTTGCTAGCCATTTAGGTTCAAATAAATCAGTCAAATAAATATCACCATCAGAATCAAAATCTCCAATGTCCACTTATTCATCTTGTATTCGATGGCATGGATACATAAGATATTGTTCTTCTTTCTTAGTATCTTCATACCTTTATAATTATAAATTGAGATCAGAAGTTACGTTCTACTATGCAGTTGATTCCATTGTGGTGCTTAAATATTATACCACCCATGGCATAAGAAATCTTTGATATATAATAATTCATTGTGAACCAAAGGTTTTTCATCCTAAAAACAAACATATATATGAAATCACTTTGCACATGTGCTCAATGCTTTATCTCTCTCCTACGTTCTTAATGCATATACCATGTTGATGGTAAAGGAACATGTGTATAATGAAAGATGTGAACCCAGTATTTTAGGGCCACATTTTCTTTAGTCCAAAATTTAACACCTTTATGAATATTAATTTTAGGATACTCACCTTCTTAGAATAAAGACTAGTTACTTATGATGACCTATAGTAGTTGGAACCAACTAATCATGAGCTCGCATGCATCATCCCAATCGATTTGATCATTTTATGAATTACCCACCATGTCGTTGCAACTACCTTCAAATCATAATCCAGAGCATTAACCCACTAGATAATGGTAGGTACATGAACTTGTAAGCATAGAATTAATTGATTGATATCCTCAGTCACATAGTATACAGGAAGTTATCTCTCATGTACAAAGACCATTCTCATAGGTTGGAGTTCATGATCACCTCAAGCCCAGTTGATTATATGTGTATCTAAGTCTCCACTAAAATATGAAGCTATTTTCCAAGGCAAAGTGACTTCTCTAGTTGTCTCTATATAATCATGTATATAATCATCTGATTGATAGAGGAAGTCAACTTCTGAATAAGTAGGTGTTTTAGCAGACATGGATGCACAGTCCTCTATGATAAATTGGGTTGCCAAAAGCTAAGTAAATACTATTTTAGGCCTCCATTTTTTATATGTATTCAAATATTGAGTGATTAATTATTATACCTAAGGTTTAGTATGCTCATACAAGAAGTTGCACTTGACTACACATAGATATTTTGTGTTTTCCTCAGAGTTTACCTTCATCCAGCTGGTTTCTTGCATGACATATGGAGAATTTAGTTTATCTAAAATGATTTGAGATTTGTATGTCCTAATCAAAGTAATGATGACAACCTTATCTCCATGGTGCGCCTCTAATTAATTTTGCATAGTGTTGATAGTCGTCTAACCATCATATGCCCATTTCTTACCAATCAACATAGGGTAATGTTTTGTTGTTGTCTTCGTATCAATGACTTCAATGTCAACTCCTAGGGTTAGTTATAAAACTTTTATCTCAACATATTATAATATACAAATGGGATCAACTCATCCATAGTCATCTAAGCTCAAAGTTAATAGGTTGTAGCTTAGAACCAATTGTACAATAGCCTACGATGTAGACATAGGAATCATACTAATTGTGATACCAAAATCAAATACATCATTTGGAATTTAATAACCTAGAAAATCAATGTTGATTTGTACATCTACATCCCAAGGCTTCTTTGTTTTAACATATCAAATAATCTTTTCCATCTTCTATTGTCCTTACTGCGTGCACTCCAGTAGATTATATAACAAGTTTGTGATATTCTGAGAGATGTCTTCATTGTGTAGTGTGATTAAAAGTTTTATAATATCTATTAGAATAGTGGAAACTCCCTCCTAATGCATAATGTACACAATATAGCCATACATTTGGGCATATATTGGTGTAGCATCTCCTTTAGTAGTGTCTTGATGTTGAATGTTTTTCAACATCTATGCAGCTTCATACATGAGCCCCTTTTCTATATCTGGGTACAGGTAGTTTCCCTATTTTGATTTATGGATTCCCTTATCCTGAGGCATTTCAAGATGAGGTAATTATCTTTCTACATGATAATTTCATTTAAAAACATTTAGGAAGGCATCCTCCTTAGGTTGTGCACTCACCATATTCACATTCCTAATGGCCTTATCCTTTCTTTGATTTTCCAAGAAAGGGTAGCCTTATATCTCATGTTGGTAATATATTCTATAATATGCACAATAAGACTATATTTGAGGATTCAAATGGAAATTTCATTGCACATGATTGTACTCTCCACATAGATAGCATTTTAAAAGAGGTCATTGATATTTATTTCCTCTGCCACCTTGGTAACCTCCTCTATATCTACCCCTAGATCCTCCTCTATTGGACTGATAACCTCCTTTATACCTTGTTGTTGTGATGTATTCCAATGCTGATGTTACTAGGTATTATCTCCAATTATAAATTATAGTTATGCAACTGGTGGGTTCCAAATCATTTGTGACCACTACATCATTACTAAATTCTAGGGTGCTGCATACTAGTATTATGGTGATGGTGATGTCTAAATCACCAAAGGATGGGTCCAACCGACTAGAACTTGAGGTTGGTATAGTGGTGAAGTAGGAATCTATTATGGACCTACTTGGGTGACACAACCTTTATCTACCTCTAGGCCTGGAATTATTTTCTTTGTCGAGGGCATTTGTTGCACAGTGATGGTGAATATAATTTTTGTGATGTCTTCTTTGAGATCCTATAAAGCCCTATAGTTATTTTCATCATGATTATGTGAATTATAGAAATTAAAATACAAATTTTGTGGATTCTTGGCATACTATTGTAAGAGATTACATTGTATTATTTTTTTCCCTACTACTTGATAGATTTCACAAAATTCTATCTTGATATTAGGATAATCATTCTTATGATGTCCTTCTTTTCCACACTCCATACACCATAGATTCAACTTAGGTTAATCTACCTCATGCTATTGCTCCATTCCCTTTGTAAAGGCTTGAAATGTGTTTTCAATGTTAGAATTTATAACAATAGATTCCTGATAGTCTTTAATCTACTCTACACAGAGATCAACAATTCTAGCATATGTTTTAGTAGCATATTAAGTCTGCATAGTGGCCAATCTGATTCTAGAGCATAGTCCTTCAATAAACTATGTAGACTTATCTTTTTCTATTAAGGAAAATTCCACCTTATTCATAATGTCAAAAAATCTATGATCATATTCACATACTGATTCTCCTGAATTTTGCCTTATCTCCTTCAAATCTGAAATAGTATGACTTTTACATTTCTTTATCTTGAACTCTATGATGAGCCATTCCTTAACCGATTATAAAGTTTCAAGTTGATTTTTTATATGGTATATGAACTAAATTTATCTTCTAGTTAGTTCCCATACTAACTCCCACTTTTGGATAGCTTCATCATTAATGCCCTTATTTTTCCAGCTAATTTCATAGGTTAATAAGTATTGTTCAAGGTCTGTAGACCCATCGTACATTGTTAGGTTTATAAATCCTCTTTTATGACCCATTGTCTAAATTGGTGTTGAGGGGATCTACTGTGTAGATATTATAATATTATTGTATGTTCTATGTGATCCTACTCATGTACTATGAATATTTACCTGTATGCTAGGAGAGTCAAAGTGTGCACTTTTTTTTTGTATTTCCTTCTTTCTTTTGCTTGGTTTTGACAAGCCCTATGGCCTTTAAAGCCTTTTAAATTGATGTTGTTTCAATTTTAGTACCCCAACAATGCACTTATTTTAAAAATGGACCTTCCTAACTACTTATTCCTATTTTCTTGGTTAAAAACTTATATGAGAATATAATAAATTAGGATATGGGGACATGTGCTCTTTTAGTGAATGATTCATTCCTACCACTTCTTCTTTTACACTTGAACCTGTGATTAATCCATGACTATGTTCTAATTATTTTCTTAATTCTTCATGTCCTTATTCTAATAATACCCATTTTTTTAGCTATATACTACATTTATCATCTAACTTCTCTACTTTTACACTATTCTCACCTTCTTCTTCAAACATCTCTTCTTTGTCTTGTTCTTCATCACTTCTTTATGTCTATCAGCATTTTTCATATTCATTATTCATCCTTCATTCTTATTCTCTATCATCTCACTCATCACATTCTCTTACTCAATAATCATATATTTTACTAATTCTCTTACCTCTACTCGTAGCTACCTGGGTATTATTCTATTTATTCTATATGTTCTATTGTCATAGCTCATGTTCTAAATCCAAACTTTTCTTCAAACTCTTCTTCCCTTGTGTCTTCATTCTAGATTCAGGTTCAATCCTTATCTACTCATCTAATCATCATTCACTATCATGTTCTACACACCCCCATACCCCCTAAACTACTGCTCCATATTGACTAGAGTAGGCATCATGGCCTTGTCCACAACCAACATCTTCACAAGGAGAGATAGTCATTGCAAAAAATTCCCTCTAATTCCTCTATAAAACAAAACCTACATAGATTCAAAAGATATATATCCTTGTACTAAAAACTTAGTTATGTATTTTTATATAGTAGTAGCAAATCAATAATATATTTCTCTTGTCTAGTTAGTTTTTAATTTCTACAACTAGCATATCTTTTCTCTAGTCTAGATGATTGTTTATTCTATTCTTGCGTTAAAACAATAGTATTCCAACCATGCTAACCAATTATCTAGTATTTCAAGTAATTCAAACTAAAATATTTCATAAATCTGTCTATAGATATGATCTCAAATGATTTCTTGTATGGTAAGATTGATCTGTTTAGATTCTTCTTCTATGAAATTACATACTCTTTGGTCTAACCATGTCTCAATATATTTTTGCCCTGGTAACCATCTTAGCATAATTTCCTCTATAAAGAGTGTTTTCACACTTACTACACCATTTTTAGCATAGGTTCTTGAATTATTAGAACATGTTAAGGATGAGGATAACTATGTTATATTTTAGTGCACAAGATAGTGAATCGTATTCATATAAAGGGTTAGACAATGAAAGCAGAGCAAAGATGAATTATTGTGCATTAAGTAGGAAATAGGAACAGCCATTAATTCATTAACATTTACAAATTATTTATATTAAGTTAGACATAAATTAAGGAAAACATTATATATGAGAATGCACGCAAAGAACAAACTAAGAAACACAACAGGTAACTATAACCAAAATATTCTTTATTGATCTCTTCAAAAGTGGAAATCTCTTCTTCTTACAAACATGATGCTTGCATTCCATGATTTTTCATATTCTTCCCATGCTTGGTGCTAAAAGTGGATTATGTTCATATTCTAACCTATTACAAGTCATGGAAATAGGATAAAATAGACATATATACGAAAAACTGAGTACATAATGCATAAATATAGACAAATATTCTACAAAGATTTACTATCTAATTTCTTCTCTCAACATGAAAACCCTTACTATTATATATTGTTATTGATATAGTGTTTTGATCTTGGTAACCATCCTTGTCATTTGCATATAAACTAGATATATCAAGGTTACTCTATGATATGACAAGGTACCATCCAAAATCTTAATAATAAATGGAACTAATAATAAAAACCATATTACATTATGAAACCATCATTTTAAATAAAATTTAAATATCTTATCATCATTTTATATCCTATCCATCAAAATCTCAACTGGTGTCACCCAACCCCATAATTTTAAATTAATATTGATTGTTAATTCCAAATTAGAATATTAATGGCTTGCCTAAGAGCTCTAAGAATAAGAGGGAAAAATAAATTTAAAATCAAATTATTTACATGTGCCTCTACCAATGGTCTCTTGTAATTATTCTCTAGTTCTTAACTTTTGTACTTAATTCAGGCTTAGATGATTTTGACTTTCCCGTAGATTTTGAAGACTCTATAGTGAGGAAGAAGGCTTAATTTAGAGATAGTTCATGTGTTATGAATTATTTCCAATTAAGGTGAGAATGGAGTGTTTTTATCCTAAATAATGGTTTTCTTTGTTCATCTTTTTCTAGGATAGATATTACTAAAATCTCCTAGACTTGTGTTAGGAGTGAGGAGCTACATCTCATATAGCTTCATCTATGGCACCTCTTTAAACTCTAGATGGAGGGGGTTCTTCTATGACTATTATTTGTTGTTAATGGAAATTTTCCCTATGTCATAGATGTTGGGTTTATTTTTATTATTGCTTTTGTGTCTCCTTTCACAAACTCATACTTCCCTTTGGTGAATGTGAATAGGATAGCTTTAGGCCTAGGCAAGTTGATGTGTTAGTGCACGATTTAGATCAAAAATATTTAAGGCATTTGGTTGATTCACTCCCCACTCTGATGAATGTCAATCCTTTAGTGATTTTTTGACATTCATTCCATTTTAGATGATACCAAATATAGAGTTAAGAATCATTAGATTTATGCAGGATGTAAAAAGGTGTCAAATTTGCTCCATGAGTGCAAAGATTTCTCCAAGTCTTAGAATTAATTTATTTATATAAATGTTCCTCCATCTATTATTTAATCTTATGAGCTTCATGATTATTCTTATTCTAATATTTTCAATTTTGGGGATTTTCTTATTGATTTCTCTAAGATTTTTCTTGTTTAAAATTTCCTTGACTCTTTAGTTCAGGAGATGAAGTTTGAGGTGGGCAACAAATATCTATTTAAGAATTGTGTGGGAACATTCTTATCAGCTGTTGAATTTTATTTTTGGGTTTATAAGACATGGAATGGCATTTATTCTATTTACTTTTCCCTTATTATCTTTGGTTTATCCCTGATGGTTTTTTGGAGACCATGAGATGGAGATTCTAAATAGCAATATGGCCCTTGGTTTTTCAAAAACTTTGGATTTTTTCAACCCTTGACTCCATTTTTTTTACTATTGAAGGAGTTAATCTCAATTGTTAATATGTGGACTGGGTTGTATAATATATTACCAATTCTTAGAAAAGAGGAAAACATCAAGTTGATGGTGAATAGAGAGGGATCCTTTGTAAAACTTGATGATAACTCTTAGGAACTTAGATTTATAAGAACTTGTGCTTTCTTGGATATCTCCAAACAACTCTTTCACTCAATAGATTTGATTTCCTCTCATGTCTTGTGGATTAATTTATCAATTATTAATTTTTCATTTTTTTTGCTTCCATTATAATCTTATTAGACATCATATTTTTGGATGCCCTTCTAGGATTTGAGGAATATCACATTCTCATAGTTAATAGGTTTGGAAAAATAAGGAACTCTAGAACAAGACATCTTGTGGCCAAATAATGAAAAAGTATATCATCTTCATTCCTCCTTTATGGTTTCTCATGCTCAAGGGGATGATTTAGAGGATGATCACAAGGTTGCTTCATCCCATGTTATTTCATCCTCCCATCCTTAGCTGGTTGTGGAAGCTTCCTCCCCTCCAAGACCTTAGTTTTTGAAAAAAAAATTAATGTGGTTAACTACTTCTAAAAATAAAATTCATAGGTCTGAGATGGAACTCTTAAGAGTTGAAGTGGTGAATTTGGTGAGGTGTGCAATGGATATTGGGTGATATTATTTCTCAATGGGTAATAGGAATGGTTGTGGCTTATGGTTAATTATTCATGTTTTTCTTTGGGCCCTTTTCCCTATGAATAATCTTTTTTGGATAACCTCTAGTGTTAGATCTTTGACAGATTTAGTGGTTGATAACTAGGAGTTTGTGTTTAGAGGCTAGGTGATTTAGAGCCATAGTGTTTCTAATTTTTTGGGTCCTCATTGTTGCTTATTGATTGGTTATTTTTTTTTTTAATTATAAAATTGTTGTTTAGTAATTGTTTTTGTATTTTTCTTTGTTTTAGATTGCTTTATTATATTTTTAACATTATTGACCACACATGTTGGTGGTTATAAAAAGGTAGATTCCTTTTTGAAATAAAACCTTTGGAATAATAATAACAAAAATCCAAATGTATCAACATATAATTATTTTACGTTATTGTAAAAAAAAAATTAAAAACTAATATTTTTTAATTAAAACACTTCACCTATCGAAAAAAATTATAATTAATAGTATCGGTAAAGACCTTGAAATGATCAAGAATTGGTGATGACAAAAGAATGAAAAATGAAGAATATTGAAAAGATAATAATGATGATGACTATCCCAATATTTAAAAATAATAATAAAATATTAAATAGAGTAAAATATTAATAAAAAAACATTTGATATTGTAGACACCTAAATTGTGTCGACACCCCTTGGTCCTAACCCACATCTTATTAATTTAAAAATAAACAACTTATTTTAAATTATGACATCACCTAGGACACCTCGCCTAGGACACCTCACCTTGGACCATTTCCCATCCTATGACTCACCTTGAGACTAAGTCATCCACCTAAGACCTATTCTCACTCCTTTCCAACTGCCTAACCAACTCTCATGCGTATTTAGCCAGACCTTTGACAATTCTCCAACGGACTATGCACTTGGCAAATGGAGAATAGGCTTGTTAGCCCTTTTACTCATTCTCCACCCATTGACGTTGGTCAAATGTCAGCCGACGTCGGCGGGATCACCGACATTGGTTTACTTAAACCGAGTTCTAACCTCTCACTTGGGTGAATCACTAATCACTAATCACGAATCCCAAATCAACTTCCTCTTAGATGCTTCTCTCTTAGACTCTAAGACTCTCTCTCACACGGATCGGGCTCTCTCTCTCTCTCTCTTCCTGGCAGACTAGGACATCAATAGAGATCAGACTTCAACCAATGCTCCCTTGGCCACAGAGACTCTACACTGGTCGCTCCAAATTGGACTAAAGCATTGCACAGGACCTGGACATCAGTCATAACAGGCACAAGCATTCAACACCTTGGTTATTCATTTCACTAGAGCTAAGTATTTATTCCCCCCCTTTCATTTCAATAATTTAGAATAACTTAGTCAATTTGCTATCTCTAAGTACTACCAGACCAGACCCGACCTTCAACCAGACCTGACCTTCAACCAGACCCGACTTTCTTCCTGGAGAGGCTATAAAGCCTTCCTTTTATCTTGACCCTTTTTGAAAACCTATCATCTACCTTTGTCCTTCTATGAACCTTATTTGTCTCCCTAAAACCCTTCACAGACCCAGACTCTTACCAGACCCCTCTATCGACCACAAACCCATCCAAGGCCATTGCCCTAACTGACATCGACCACTACCCATACTGATGCTGACATCCTAACCGACGTCGGCAACTTGACCAACCGACGCTGGCAGGACTACCGACGTTGGCGACTATGGCAGACCGACTGCAAGGAAATAGGTACGCATTATCTAATTTCCTCTTTGTTAGTCATTTGTCCTTTCTTTATTTCTGACACTTTTAATTATAAACAGTGGACTGTCATCCCTCAAGGAAGTCTTTACACTTCTGGGACTGAGCATATCGCTTGGTAGTCCACCATATATCAATCTAACAATCTCTTTGTTTGAGTCTTCTTATCTACAGGTGTCATCCTCCACAACCAAAGAGGAGCTCTTTCAATCGTCTGGATACGGTGCGCAGCTTAATCCGAGTATCATCTAACCCCTGACCATTAATCTTAGTTTCTTATTTCTTCTAAATATTAAATAGCAAAAATGAGTAGAAACATTTTGGCACGCCCAGTGGGACCCTTGGAGTTTTCCTTGGGTTCATTTCTTTTCCTTTAAAGGCAATCATTCATATATCTACATTAGGGAAATTTTCTCTCCTTGCATCCTTTTTCTTTCTTTCTTTTTACTTTTCAAAAGACATCATAAGCAAGTTAAAAAGAATCTTTCTTTTTCTTCTTGTCACATTTCCTCTTGCATCTTTGAGTAGTGAAATTCATGCTCTTAACATTTTCTTCACTTGTCTGCATCTGAACAAACATTTCAATTTGGGTTAAAAGTTAAATGCATTTCACACCTACTTGAATGCATATTTAGCTCATCTAGTAATTAACTACATTATGAATAAATCGTAGTGCACTTATGTTACATGACCAGATCACATTCACAAAATCAAACATCTAAACATACCTGAGACAAGGCCCGACTAGGATTTCACCACCTAGTGGATACCTTACCCTTCCTGATGATCCTACTTGGACTTCACAACCAAGAGGAGGACCCACTCTGTTTTCTGGCAGAGTATAAACTCTAGGGGAAGTATATATTGGCTAAGCAGCCCAGCTCGGCTCTAGGTTCGTGAAGTGAGGGGAGCAAGCCCCTAGCACTAGGCCACATATGAAACCTAATACAGACTTTTTGAGCACCAAAACTAACCCAAAACTAGCTTTAGAGTACCTCTTTAGGACTCTTTCTAAAAGCCCATCCCCAACATATTCTTCTATGGCATAAGCCACCATGACTCTAAAATTTTATTCTTAGGAATTAAACGTTTAGAGGTTGCTTGCCTTCATCTTTTCTGCTATTTTTATTTGGTTTTTTGAGCTAGTGAGGATGCATTACTCTAAATTTTGAAACAACTCAGAATTTCTCTTTTTCTTCCAAAATTTTTTAGTTTTCTGAGTTTTTGGAACACACAAACACCGATATCAGTTTTTCCACTGACATCGGCACCTTTTTCCTCACCGACATCAGATTTTTCCATCGACATCAGCAATTTGTACTCATCGACATCAGTTTTTAAATCGACGTCGGTCACTGTCAACAAACTTTTTCCAAAACAGCAACTTAAAACCCGACCTTTTTGCTGTCAAATACACATTCTGACCACTTCTAGTTTTTTGAAACTAAAATTCACAATTTCTGAAACCTAACCTTTTTTGCCTTCAATGGTTTTGACACATAGTCAAGCCAAATCTCTTATCGACCATGCGAGGCAATAACCACTTCCACCTTCGCCTTTTATATCAAGTCACCAAATGGAGTGTACTTCAGACACTAAATATTCTCCTACCCAGTCAAACCCCAATCAATCTCCAATTCTTCCCAAAGGGGATCAAAATTTTGAGAGATTCCTTGACCATTTGGTGACTTGATATCCTACCCAGTCAAACCCCAATCAATCTCCAATTCTTCCCAAAGGGGATCAAAATTTTGAGAGATTCCTTGACCATAACGTCAAGGCTCTCCAACACTATCTTGCTAAGAGCCAAACACGAGACTTTTCAATTCAACCAAGTTCATCACATTTTTAGAACTTGATTGTCTCCATCCCACCTACTCTTGCACCCATAAACACAAGAGTAACTACCTACCCTTTGGTTAGTGTTTCCACCATTCAAACACCTGTGGCGATATCAAGTCAAGTTGTGCCTCCTAGCTTTACGACACAACCACCCTTCATTTCGACATCAGCCCCTGTGACTAGTTATCAATACGTTGTGCCTATACAAGCGCAACCAACTATGTCATACGCCCCTTCTAACACCATCTAGGTACCTTACAACCTAGGGGGTGCCCCACCTGCAAATCTGTTAACTGATCTAATCAAGATGTTGATGGACTAAATGTCTAATCTTCAGACATCCATTTCTGGTTCAAGCAATGTTCTTTCATATGAAAAAATTTGCAATGAACCCATTCATCCCTTAGTCCCAATCCAACCATATCTCATTTAGTGGGAACTCCTTAAATTTACTCGCTTTCATAGTAAAGAGGACCCACAACAACATCTATGAGCGTTTAGACATGCTTGTTACCTCATAGCGCATGATGATGTGTTAGTACTGTGCACATTTCCCATGTCACTTTTGGGGGCCACCCTTGACTGGTATAGCTCTATTGCCAGTCATTCTCTCTTTTCCTTCACTCAACTAGCCCAACTATTTCTTGATCACTTTTCAATCAACATCACTAAGAAGGTCTCCATTACAGACCTCTATTCTATTAAACAATTCGATGATGAGTCAATAGTTGACTTCGTTGCCCATTAGAGAGGTTTGATCAACCAACTCTCCTTTTCATTACCTCAACCCGAGCTCATTGAGCTCTTTTCACGAGCATGTGCTAAGCACATCTCATCTACTTTGCGAGTTTAGACATTCCGCACATTTGTGAAGCTTTCACTATGGCCAGAAAGCTTGAACTCCATGCGATCGAAGAAGACAAGGTCACATTGCGTAGTAAAAATACCAACACAAAATCCAATGACCCTTCTTCATCCAAACCATCTTCTTCCCACTCCAAATCTAAAGGGTCGGCAAACGCTATGGTATTTAGATCACCATCTTCAACAACTAACCAATCTCAACCTTCCACATCACAAAGCATCACAAAACAATTCCAACAATGATATATACAGCGTCAATACACTCCAATTGGAGAATCATACGCTTTTGTGTTGGAAAAACTCATCAAGTAGGGAGTCCTTAATCTCCCTCAAATTTGACCACCTCAATTCGACCCTTCAAAAGCCATCCCTATATGGTATAGAGAAAATGACTTCTGTCACTATCATCATGTCAACGGTCACGACATAAACAACTGCAAAACCTTCAAAAACATCATCCAAGACATGTTGGACAAAGGGGATCTTTTTTTGGATAACCCAAACACGTCGGCTAACCAAAACATGGATGTCTTTAGACAACCATTCCCTAACCATCCCCCTAGTCAACATAACATTCAGACCATAGCCAATGACCCTCAAGAGCGCAATATATGCATGGTCGACATGGTTTCTAACCAACCTCTTCCACAGCCTGAAGAGATTAATCAACCTATTTGTCCATCACAGGTAGAAGAACCCTCTTCTCCTATTTTTCCATCACAAGTAGAAGAACTTTCTTCTCCTATTTGTCCATCACAAGTAGAAGAACCCTCTTCTCTTATTTTTCTACCACAGGTAGAAGATCTTTCTTCTCCTATTTGTCCATCACAAGTAGAAGAACCCTCTTCTCCTATTTGTCTACCATAGGTAGAAGAGCTTTCTTCTCCTATTTGTCTATCACAGGTAGAAGAACCCTCTTCTCCTATTTGTCTACCACATGTAGAAGAGCCTTCTTCTCCTATTTGTCTACCACAGGTAGAAGAACTCTCTTCTCTTATTTGTCTATCACAGGTAGAATAACTCTCTTCTCTTATTCCTCCACCATAGGTAGAAGAACCTTCTTTTCCTATTTGTCCTCTACCAATAGAGGATATTCCTCTATCCACCCCTCTTTCACACATAAGAGAGTCCACTTTGAATTATCCCATATTGGAGGATGTTTTGGTGACTCCAACACCGGCTGCCTCACCCTCATCCTTCTTATCATTATTAGGGGGTCATACTTTCCCCACTATTTGACCACACACAGAAGCCATGACCATTCCATGCCTCTCAAACCTCACTCACCCACAAGTGAAGTTAGACTTGAACCTCGCCTCGCCCAATAGTGGTCCTCAAACTAAACCAAAGAAGGCTACTAAACCACATCAGAGAACTCCTCCCCCACCATCACCATTGCCCTCTATTTTGGGCCCACACCCTTCCACCTTAATAGGAGTGCTTCCTACTCCAATAGCTCACAGAGACAAATTGCCTCCATTACTCCCTTCACCCATCACAAACATACCTCCTCCAAAACATCCAACATCTCTCAACAGCAACGTGTCATCTCCACATGTGGCCACACTGCCAACTAAAAAGATGACACGATAAACTCCCCAAACAACTCCTAAAAAAAAGTTGTCAACCCCAACTGCAACAAGCACAAACCCATTAAGGGGTTCATATGCTTCGATGTTATGCCAATTATTTCAATCATTTAGCATCACTCTCCCATCTATTAAACCATATCAACCTCTCAGATCAAAACCATCTTAGTTCGATGACACTAAAATCTATTAGTATCATCGTACACTTGGACATGATATTGAGCATTGTTGTGCCCTTAAGGTTGCCATTTTCTGGCACCTGAAAAAAGACACCCCTCACATTGAGGCTTCTTCTGACCACCTTTTCGACAAAACACTGACATCATCACATACCTCTCGAATCTCTTTACCTAAATCAGGATCCCCATACAAGACTATGGTCCCTCTACCACCATCTCCTCCTTTATTTGAAATCAACACTTTTCATGTGGCCACTAGGCCCCAAACCGTGAAGAATAAAGGAAAAGACCAGACTTCTACACCTTTGACATATCCATTATTCGTTAAGACCTCTCAACCAACACAGTCCAAAATTTCTATCTTGGACATGTCTCGACCAACATCACTGGGGGAAATTCCTCCTAGTCCCTCTAGTCCACATAATGCTTGGCATAAGCGACCTATTGACTACTTAACATATTCTATTATGCCTCCTAATCTCTCTAGCAATGCACTGCTAGCTTTTATCAAGAACACTGCTCACTACACCATGCTAAGGGGACTTCTCTACAAACGAGGTCTTAACGGCCTCCTTATCCAATGCCAACAACATACAACTGACTTCATGACCAACATCGACCAACACCTGCCTACAACAACGACCAACATGCGACCAATTTGGAATGAATCAAATGGGGCAAGTTTGCACCTAATTGACTTGGACCTTACATCATGACGCATAAGCATAGATTAGGGACTTATCATCGGTCTTCTTTCGAAGGCTGGCCAGAACTTAAGCCCCTTAATGTCTTGTATCTTTGATCATTCTACTGTTAGTCAAATAATCATTCACTTGATGTTTAACTTTAGCTCATCCCTTGAGCAACCCCGTCATCATCATCATTTCTATTCCTTTCAACCCTTATTCCTAACATTAGTTAACCCTATTGTCAAGCATGAATGCTTTGTCCTAATAAAAGGGAAACCCTCTACACCGCTATAGCCTAGTCCATGACAAAAGTCCAATAAAAAAATAAAAAATAAAACAAAATAAAAAAACAAAAAAATAAAAACTGGGATGCCTATATTCCAAAGGTCATAAACTATACATGTAGACTGTTCCCTCGAAGGACAAGCTACATCAACATCATTGCTGTAATTAATAGACTGCTCCCTCGAAGGATAGCTACATCAACATCATTGCTGTAATTAATAGACTACTCCCTTGAAGGACAGCTATCCACAGACATTCTAGCATACAAAGCCAATATAGACCATGCCCTCGAAGGATGGCTATGACCAAATTTTTCTACCTACACAACACCCTCTAAAAAGATTCTCATATCGATTAGCTTCAACATGACCACATAATAAAACAACATCCCCAAGTAGACTTCTCGTATTGATCAGTCTACAAACTATTAAGTCATGGACTTGTCTATAGTCATTCTCAGGGTCACCTATAAAAGGGGCAAAGCTATCCCTGCTAAGAAAGGGTTACGCTATCCTGATATATCACATAATCACACTTATCATCCCAACATACTCAAGGGATTTGGAGCTCACTTAACGTCAAGTGATTCGAGTACTTCTCTAACAAAAAAAAATGGTCAAACGACATAATGCATGAATGGGGCTTTTGTTTCCAAAAACCTTATCTATTCTATCATTATAGTCCTTGTCAATGAAAGAGTAATGCACCTTTCACTTCTTACACTTTGGTCACATACAACCAAATAATTTTATAACCCAACCAAACCAACCAAACCTTTTTCAGACCACTAACATTATCATAGCCCATTCACACTAGTTTCTATGGAAAACAATACACATGGAAACTATCGACCACACAATTTATGCCAGCATAAACCATTACTTGCTGAAGCATAAATATACGCAATTCATTTTTAGCATACACCATCACCAATATGGAAAATTGCTAGGGATGAAAGACCACATTACCAATGTTACAGAATACACCATCACATAATATGGAAAAGGCTGTAACATCATCATATCTTCATCATTTCAAGCATCTACCATCACACATATGGGAAATGCTAACATCTCTAACATAACCAACTATCGACCACTTTGACCCTTTCTCTGAACTACATTGGTATGATGCCCCTTACAATAGAGGCTATGTAGGCAGCATTCAGTCTTCTGAGTTTAGCTCGGCCATTCCCCCATTCATCTCCCTAATGACAATGGCCATTTCATTCATCCATCTACCTGACGGACCAACCATCTAACCTTTAACCAAATCATGACCAATCAACCAGCCCTGACATTATAGAAGTCACCTTTGACTTCTCATAGGGCACATTAGAGATCACATACATCTTCCTGGCCACAACAAATGACTTTGGAGATCATGACTATCTCCTCTGACCACGACCACTTTCGAGACAACTCTGCCTTAGTTGTTTTGATTGCATATATGCTACCTCATGAATAGATAGCAAAATTGTGCGCACCTCATATTTTTGACCCTCACAAGTATTGAATCACGCACTAGTTGATCCCCACTACTTGTGACATTTTCGTGTTTTCCAGGAGCACTTCCTAAGCCCAGGATACTTGGAACACAGCGACCATTGGAGCTATAGCTTTGATCGTTTAACCTAATCAGCTACGACTAAATGCTAGGGACCGATTATTTTGATTTTAGCACTCCTCGACCTTTGACTGTGACAATTTGACCTATCTATCCCATGCAGTGGTATACATGCAATATCAACTATTGCAGCGTTCACACTCAAACTTCACTATATCTATCGACTACCTATCAAATCGGCAATCAATTTCAATTTGCCTTCCCTCAACTCCTGCTTTGAGGGGGAATACCTCATCACTACACCTGGGGCAACCCACACCTTATTTTTGTCTTGCAGTTCATCAGAACAACCAACAAGACAAAACCAACATCATCCCATACCTAGAGCATCTACTCCTATTTTTGTCTTGCAGTTCATCAAGAACAACCAACAAGACAAAAAGGGGCAAATGTAGACACCTAAATTGTGTCGACATCCCTTGGTCCTAACCCACATCTTATTAATTTAAAAATAAACAACTTATTATAAATTATGAAATCACCTAGGACACCTCGCCTAAGACACCTCGCCTTGGACCATTTCCCATCTTATGACTCACCTTGAGACTAAGTCATCCACCTAAGACCTATTCTCACTCCTTTCCAACCACCTAACCAACTCTCGTGCATATTTAGCCTGACCTTTGACAATTCTCCAACGGACTATGTACTTGGTAGATGGAGAATGGGCTTGTTAGCCCTTTTACTCATTCTCCACCCGTCGACATCGGTCAAATGTCAGCCGACGCTGGTGGGATCACCGACATCGATTTACTTAAATTGAGTTCTAACCTCTCGCTCAGGTGAATCACTAATCACTAATCATGAATCCCGAATCAACTTCCTCTTAGATGCTTCTCTCTTGGACTCTGAGACTCTCTCTCACACATATTGGGCTCTCTCTCTCTCTCTCTTCTTGGCAGACTAGGACATCAACAGAGATTAGACTTCAGCCAATGCTCCCTTGGCCATAGAGACTCTACACCGGTCACTCCAGATTGGACTAAAGCATTGCACGGGACCTGGACATCAATCGTAACAGGCACAAGCGCTCAACACCTTAGTTCTTCATTTCACTAGAGCTAAGTATTTATTCCCCCATTTCATTTCAATAATTTAGAATAACTTAGTCAATTTGCTATCTCTAAATACTACCAGACCAGACCTGACCTTCAACCAGACCTGGCTTTCTTCTTGGAGAGGCTATAAAGCCTTCCTTTTATCTTGACCCTTTTTGACAACCTATCATCTACCTTTGTCCTTCTGTGGACCTTATTTGTCTCCCTGCAACCCTACATAGACCCAGACTCCTACCAGACCCCTCTGTTGACCACAAACCCGTCCAAGGCCATTGCCTTGATTGACATTGACCACTACCCATACCGACACCAACATCCTAACCGATGTCGGCAACTTGACCAACTGACACCGGTAGGACTACCGACATTGGTGACTGTGGTAGACTGATTGCAAGGAAATAGGTAGACATTATCTAATTTACTCTTTGTTAGTCATTTGTCCTTTCTTTATTTCCAACACTTTTAATTATAAATAGTGGACTGTCATCCCTCAAGGAAGTCTTTACACTTCTGGGACCGAGCATATCACTTGGCAGTCCACCATATATCAATCTAACAATCTCTCTGTTTGAGTCTTCTTATCTACAGGTGTCGTCCTCCACAACCAAAGAGGAGCTCCTTCAATCATCTGGATACGGTGCACAGCGTAATTCGGGTATCATCTAACCCCTGACCATTAATCTTAGTTTCTTATTTCTTCTAAATATTAAATAGCAAAAATGAGTAGAAACAGATATATTAAAAAATGATATGGTTTGAAGAGAAATAAGAATCAAGATTGAAGCATATGCCAAAAGTGAAAGTGATAGTTTTAAAGATTGTTAGATAAATATTAGAATACATAAGAAAAGGTGATAAGAATTAAAAAAATAAGGAATGGAAATAGAAAGAAAAAAAATTAAAAGGTGAAAAGATTTAAAAAAATAGATAATATGGGAAGAAAAATAATATATATAAAATAAAAAGAAAGGGGGAAAAATTAAATAATAATAATAATAATCATCATGAAATTGAAGGGTTTAGAAATCAAGGATGGATTGTTGGATTTGGTTACATGTATAAATATGATACCTTAAAGCATTTGAGAGACATTTTCAAGAATTAACTATAGGTAGTAACTTATGACATTGTATTAGTAGATGACACTCTAGGTCATCGATAAAATTATTGGTAGGATAAATGTAAACTTTCTAGAAATTAAGGAGAAAATGTAGTTTGAAGTAATATACAAATATAAGAATAATACATCATAGATGGTGTGTTGGTAAATTTACAATGGTTTGAACATTGTAATAGAATGTTTGACTCACAGAGATAAAAATATAACATTTGAAGGAAAGGAAATAATATCGCATCAAAGAATAATAAGTCATGTAAGGTGAATGTAGGTCAAGACTAACATTGTTAAATGTATAATAATGGATTTTAGTATATATAAATACCCCCATTTTTTTAACATTAAAATGAAATATAATACCAAAGTGAAAGTATAAAGAGATGTGCCTCAATGTGTAAACACACTTTGTCATTGGGAGAAGGCTCCAAATGTGTATGTTTCACCATGGAATATACTATGAATATGAAATAATAAAATTATTTTTTTGAAATGAAATCAAAAATAAAAATTAAATATTTGAATATTAAAGAGAGAGGAAGGAATACACTTTTAACTGGGCAAACTATGTTTCCCCATTATATCGTTATAAATGATGCTTCTTGTTGAATAACTAGAGAGTTATGTTTCATGTTAAAATTTTTGAAGAATTGTGATTTATACTAAATCATTGGAGATTAGTGTTTATCTTACCTAGTGGATAAATGTACTAAATCAAGGCCCATGGACTAGGAAAATAAATTCCTTAATCCCAAGGAGTAGTGCTAGGCCAAATTGGGGAATGTTTAAGCTCAACCATGTTACTCATTTAACTTATTTTAAAATTTAATATGAAATGAGGAATATATATTAAGATTAATAGGATGAATAAAATATCGTACATGGACTAAAATATTCAATATGTAACCATTAGTACCATCAATGTCATGCTCTTGAAAATTTAAACTATAATAGTGTGTCTATATGAATAATAGTCATGCCCCATACTCTAATCTAATCAAGTAAAACTTTTGGAGGAACATAACAAAATTATTGGTACAACATAAAAATTTATGAAGTAATGTTGGGTAGTTTTCAACTTTTACGATCTCAAATACCTAAAATTTTACTTGAAACTTTATGTTGATTGTCTCAAAACTAGTATTTTGAAGAATACCCATGGGTTGATCCCAGGTTTTATTTTACATATAAAAAATGTGTGGTGATTATAAAATTAGACTACCCATCCTATGTCAAATATCTCACATGAGGATATTAACTTCATTCTTTGTTTCCACTAGTATGTCACACACTAACCATCCATTAATGTATGCATTTATGAGGATCACCCAAAGATACCCTATATTTTGAGATACTATTACCACATTCCCTTATGCTAGGTGAAACATAACTAATTTAGTTTATGCATACATATTGGGACAAAATATTTTACAACATGGGGATCATTACTATAGAATGAAGGAAGGATAATACACTGATTAGATCATCCCCTTCTTATTAATAAGTACATGGAGATAATGTTCCTTTTTTTGTTATCCTCCAAGTCTTGAGTATACTGAAGTTCACCCTAGAAATTTTATATGATTTGAATGGCTTTTTGTAATACCTCCTTTTGTTATGATCCATCTAAATAGGGTGTTATTGATTGATCTATGCACAAAAACCTTATCTTTAGATATCCTTATCTCATATCCTACTTAAAACTTCTCCTTGGGATGTATTATTAGTTAAATAGTTATGCCACTATAGATTGTTACATGAACCTTAGGTAAATTATTTATTATTTCAATCATTTTCAACCCACTGGTCTGAGTTAGGTCCAAGTCTGATCATGTTGGAAACCTTCTTGGGCCTTTCACTCTGCCTGAGTTTGGCATACATATCTAAGAATGTTAGTTTCTATGTGTTCAAAATGGTAGTATCCAAGTAGCTACAATCTCATTTCTTGGTTGTTATAGCATGTCATAACTTTTAATACTACATATTTACTAGTTCCTTGATTTTATGCTCACCATGACAATACCCACAAGTGGGATACTTGGTGTAGTATTAATTGTAATGTTCTAGTGATCTACACTTATAACAGGTTCAGAGGGGGAAATATATGCATATGTATCCCCAAATATAGCTTTTATACCTACATTGTTCCCTATAATCACCATAAGTTTGGTTGGTTGGCCCTATAATGCCATATAATGTGCCTATATCTCTTTCTTTATTGAGCCCATGAATCACCATATAGTCTTTAGTGTTATGTGTGGAGGTGTCAAAAATATTAAAATAGAGAGACATATTTGTATAGGCTATGCACTTAAGGATAGGACAAATATGCACATCATGGAATTCATAAAAAAATATATCATGATGCAATGATGGATCTCACATTTTGACTAAGGAAATTATTTTTGTTATGTCCTTCCACCTTAAAATTGGTACACCAAAACTTTTTTTGAGAATCATGTGTGTTATTGGTCATAATTTTTAGTAGTTTTGATGTCATTAAAATAAATTATGCCTCTAATAATGGATTGATTCTTGTATCAGCAATTCCAATAGATTTAGCTCTTAATCTTACCTAAAGGTATTCTTTAGGCTTAGTGAACATATTCATGGATAGGGTACATGGAAAGCGTGCAAGAAACCCTCAAATGAACCATTGTGCATTTTATGTTAGGTGAAAAATAAAAGGAGAGACTTGAAACTAGATTCTTTAATATTCCATCATACATGCAAACACTCTCTATAAAATATTTCTTATTGTCCTTCAGTGCATCGATTCCCTACTGCTTAAACTCAAGATATAAAACTAATTTAATAAGGATATATTTAGGAGCTCATAGTACACAATGGTTTGGTGTGGATCAAGTTTTGGATACCAAGTATGGGAATAACCTAGCAAATATGTGGAAAACTAGATTGCATCCTACACCTCCACCACTTGCTCTTATTAGGGTCATAGAACTAATAATTATTACGATATGCTATATTATTTTTTTTTCTCCTAATTGTATTTTTATTATCTTATAACTACTCTGAAAAATCATAAAATTTCATTTTGTGTTGTGTTACTTACCTAATGGACTAGACCCCCTCTTATTGGGGTCATATCATACATCATTGAACCCAAATATATCATGAGTTGTGTAAGTATTGATCTAAGAACTTGGTAAGGAAATATCTATTGAAATACATGCCATTCTTTTTTCCATACTTAAAACTCATTTATACTTGAAAAATTCACATAATCTTGGTTACTTTCTTTGATTTTTTTACTAAGCACAAGAGCATGAGTTTTAGGTTAAGGGATATGAGCATGTCTATAATAGTCTTTCCTTATGTATCTTATTTTTCCTTAGGCAATTTATCTTCACTAGCTTGCTAGCATGCACTTATTTATCAATGAATTACATATCCAATGTGTGAGATTCATCCTCATAGCATCTTCATGGTGCACATATTCTCACAACATCCACTAAGTAGGACACTTCCCCTTGCCTACGGTATGTTTTAGACATTATCTTCCACTGAATCTCATCATACATGTTCATCCATGTTAAAGACTATATTCCTTGTTATGATCTAGAAACATGTCCCCTTCACCTTCTACATATACACTTCTCATATGAGCATGAACATAGTTATCCATTCTAAATTTTTATTTTCCAATATCTATCATCAAATTATTATCTCCAAATGCAAATGTTTCACATATGAATGTAAAGGTTCATGAAATAATTAGTACCTGACCTCATCATGATAATAATATATAGATATAACACAATATATCATTTAACCTTTTGTAACTTTTTAATGTGCCACACCATTAAATATAAATATCTCTAGTTTATACTACATCTAGGTCCTTCAATAGATCCAAGTTCTCTTCCATCCAATCTTAATTTTTTTCTTAAATTTGTATTCCTTTTCATCACATAAGCAGTAAGCCATGTGGGTAAATCTCTTGGTAATTCATAGAAAAAAAACTAATAAAATGTATTATGTAGGTTGTATTCTACCTAATCCCTTGGATCTTGATTGCCATGGTTAGGATGGTTAGTCATGAATATTTCATCCACCCATTCTAACCAATGTTATATAATTTATAGTGATGTATGATACATCATTCATACTCACCATTGACCCAAAAATATTTCATCAAGCCTCAACAATGAAATGAAAATGATGGTAAAATAATATTCATGCAGGCATGAGTTCAATACCACATACACATTATCCAACGCTATCTCCCATGCCAACTTATCATGGAATCTATCCTTGCATGCTCACCTTAGTCATAGAGCAATATAATGGGATGGGTCAAGGTTTGTTTAAAATGGTGACATAGTACATTTGTCTTGCATGTGTAGTTGCATTTACATGAATATTTATAAAGATATTCTATACTATTTTATCAACACATGGTAACAAATTAACATACAATGACTAATATTAGAGAACCACTATTTTACCTAAGTAATCATCTTATCAAATGAAATACATCATCAAATATAATAATATATTTCATTGATAACAACATTATTATAATACATAGTAGTTGTTTGTAATTTACATAATCATTAGATACAACAATAATAAAAACATTAATAAACATATTAGTTACTTGTCAACTTATGGTTATAAGCTGCACCCTCGCACTAGTAATATCTAAACTAACATTAAAATCTCTCTCTCTTGGAAATGTTCCCTTTCTACTTAACAAGTTCTTTGTTAGTAAAATAAAAACATTTTCCCTATGTCCAACCATGTTTTCCTTCAACAAACTATTTTACAACATTTTATAGGCTTCTAAAAGCCTTAGGTGTCATAATGTTGCTCAAATACTACAAAAACTAGTTAATGTGATTGCAACCAAAAAGTAGTTAATGCATCATGTTATTGGGCATGCCAAGTTGATTCAGTCTATACTCATAATCATATCTCAATTTCACCATGGGGGAAGATATCTATGTGGTCACTTGCATCATTTTTCTCCCACTAATCACATTGAAATTTTGAGCTATGATCTTGACACACAATTACTTTCATCATTTACATGGATACCTTGTTGAAGGGGCACATGTGTACTCTCTTGTCAGTGTGTGCCATGATCTATGAAATTGGAGCAATGGTTCTAGGTTGGACTTAGTCACAAATTGTAAGGCCCATCAAAATTAGGGGTAATCAAATCTAATATGGTTGGAGTGTACATTAATGTTAAAAAATTACTCACACTTGTGTTTTATATATCTATACAACCATAAGAAACTATTTCATTCAATATTATGGACTAAACACATGGGTAGGTACTCTAAAAAAGCTGAGGTATGCCAAAAACATGTATAACTTTGGATCACACATATTTATTGGAACCATGATCATGATGAATATACCACATTCACTATTTATTTTTAGTGATGTTTTGTGTTTCTAAACTATTAGTTTAAGTTAGGGCATGGAACAACATTTTCATGTGTTTTTAAATCATTAATCTCTTATCTATGTGATCTCATGCTTTTCTATTTCTATTTATTTCATTTTTTATTGTGTTTTCATTTTTCATGCATGATTTATGTGTTTATTTCTCCTTCATATTTTAGCATTTATTTTTCCATGGATTCAGTGGCCTATCAATTGTTTGCCTATCTTTTTGTGAGTCCTTATGCCACCCTTAATGCTTCCTTATAATTTTTTTATCTTTATTTTTAAGATCTCTGTCTTTTATTTGGTTGGATTTCAAATTTATAGCTTCCTAATTCAAATGTAAAACATCTATATATACAAAATACTCTTATAGGTATTTCAATAACAAGTATCAATATGCATATTTAAGCATTCATGTCTAGCCAAACACCATATCGATATATTTTCACTCTTAATGAATCCTATTTTAATTATATTTTTTACTAAAATAATGATAAGGGGATTTTCATGTAAATGCACTTAATATATGGAGAGAAGATTAATCCCTTACCAATAAATCAACTCTCATACACAAGATGATGCAGAAAATAAGTCCAAACTTATATAGGCCATAAATTTTGATTTGTATCTCTATTTGAGCTCTCCTTCACACCCAAATGACCATATAAACAAAATTTTGAAACCATAACTGGCCCTATCCAATTATGGACTTTTTAGATATTTTTTGGAAGTCATATGTGACCATCTAAGGGTTTGAAAATGCATTTTAGTTTTTTTTTTTTTTTTTTTTCTATTTTTAAAATTATATATTTTTGTAATCAGATGTGAAATTCAGTTAATATTAATATAATATGTTAATTTTAGTGTTTAGAATATTTTTGAGTTGCACACACTTTTATGCATAATTTACTAAAAATAGCAACTATTAAAAATAGTAGGTGGAGTTTTTTATTTGTTAGAGTTTCAAATTTTGCATGTCAACTCCAATTTTGAGTTGAGGTTTATTTATGGATGTGTATGTTATTATTTTATTCATTCAATATGGTCAATATAAATTATTGTTTCAAAATTATTGTGCCTATTGATTTCTTTGACTTGATAGTATTCAGGTTCATTATTTAGTATCAGAGCAAGTTTGAATCTTGGAGGTGTAAGATATGGTGAGATGACAAGAAGGAATTACTTAGATGAATAGGAATATGTAAGAGCTATAGAGGCAAGTAGAAAAATTAACCAAAATTATTAAAAATCAAAGATAAATGGGAATAGAAGATGAAGTAGAGGAAAACACAAATCATGAAGAAGAAATTCCACAAGAGGAGGAACAATTACCATCAATGAAAGATAGGATCATTAGATCTTTAGAGGTAAGGAATGAAGGAATAAAGGTTGACTTTCTAGATTATGGAGGTTGTTTAAAAGCACAGGAGTTGATATATTGGATTAACAACGTGAAGTTTTTCAAATGGAAAAGTATGTGAGAAGACAAGAAGGTAAATTTTACATGCACGAAATTGAAGAGTCATGCAATGATTTGGTGGGATCACGTATGGAAATAAATATAAATAAAAATTATGGATAACATAAACACATGGAAAATATGGAGAAGAAGATGAGGGATAAATTTCATCCAACAGGTTATGCATAAACCCTATACAAAAGATTCCATAATATGATGTAGAATGATGACAATATACAATAGTATGATGAGTTTTACAAGCTTTCCATATGAGTGGAGTATGATGAAATAGATGAACATATAGATACAAGGTATGTAAATGGTTTGAATTTTTATATTCAATATGAATTAAGCATGGATTTAATAATTTTCATGGAAGAATCTTATCAATTAGCTTTGAAGGTAGAATTAAAACAAAATAAATAGAATTTCAAAATAACATCTTTTGGGCCAAGAAGAGGAAAATACCCTCCAATAATGGGATGAGGTGGATTCAATACAAATATAGGTGGTTTTAATACCACTAGAGGAAAATCATCATGTGGTATAGAAAGTTAAGAAGATAATAGATGAGGGTTTGAATACCAGTAAAGAGGAAGAGGAATTCAGAGAGGATGGCGATATGGTGGTGGTAGAGGATGGTTTCCAAATCAACATAGATCTTATGCTTTTTATAAATGTGGAGAAGAATGGCATAGATCATTTATGATAGGTTTTAACCATTAATGGAGAAGAGTCAAAGCTTAGATCTACAAAAGCATGATTTTGGTCAATCACATTCATTCAATTACTCAATAAAAAGGTTTAAAAATAAATAGGATATGCATTTCCTATTTAATAAGAGGCCTATTATATCTTCATAAACCACTCTCTTAAACTATAGGTAAGTTGTTCTATCTTTCTAACTAACTAACTACTTACCATATGTCTACATAATTTGGTTAACATTTAACCAAATCACTTGCAATATTTATCACACATCTATTTAATATGCCACCAATGTGAATTTACACAATATTATTTCTAATATTCCCCCCTTATTGCTCATAAGGGGAGAAGAATCACATGGACTAAACACTTTATAATTCCTCCTATAATTTTATCATGTGTATGTCAAGATCCCCTAATAATGCATCTTTTTAAAAAAGAGGTAAAAACATATATTATAAAACATTCTTCATGTTTTAGTAAAAGTTGTCAACAATAGACAACTATAGATATATATATTAAATACCGATGACTTGACAACATACAATGACCTAAATTATATGGACAATATTTATTAAGGGACTATAGATGTTGAAATAGAACAACTTATATAATGGAATTTATATGAAACTTAAAAAAAAACACATATAAATTGTATCAATCTCTAAACAACATAACTAAATGAAAAACTAAAATCTTAAACAAAACAATATAAAATAATAAGAATTGAAATATACTAAATAACACATACTAAAAAAATTAAACCACATAAAAAACTATCAAAACTTAAAAAACAAAATCTAAAACGCATGAATTAATATACATAAACAATATAAAATAGCTGAACAAAACAAATTATAATAACAAATAACACAAAACTTAAAACTACGAGTTTTAAAACAATAATTGATAAATAAAACATAAATATATAATAATCTAATAAAATCATAACAACTAATAACTAAAACTTATATTGAAATACAATATATTAAAAATAAAACAAACTCCCAAATAAAAAACATTAAAAGACATATTAAAGAAAAAACATACCTAAAATCAATACTCAATAAATAAAAAAAATATAAAAAGATAATGACGAATCCTAAAATATTTATCATCCTCCACTTCCATGAAGATCAGGATGAGTCGATTGGAAAAGACCAAGTCAGTTGTTTGGAGAGGAATGCCATTCAAAAGGATGGAGGAGATGTAGTGTATCAATAGCTCATTGAGAGAAGGAATGCCGCCACTCCTAAAGAGAGTTTGGGTAAGCTCATGGAGATGATCGGTTTACACCAGTATTAGAGGATTTAATGGATAATTTGAGGGTTTCGTGAAAATTAAAATGATGACTATCTCAGTGATCTTCAAGCCTTAAAATTAGCTCTTAAACGCCTCTTTTCCCTTCCAAAAAACTCTTTGAAATTTTAGAATTTATTCAAAACATTTCAGGTTTTTGTTATCCTATCTTTCATCTTTCCATATCTATTTAAATGTTCAAATTTAATCAAGAAATGAAAAAGATGTGATGATTTTTGTGGGGCTATTTCACACATTTTTTTCTAGTTTTCTTTAAATACAACTTTGAACATCATGGAGTGGAAAACTCTAGAGGGAATGAATAAGATGGAAATATGAGAGAGGTGTAGGTGAAGGGTGAATTCTAATAGGGTCACATGTGGTCCTCACTATTCAACCTTTGGTATCATGTAATAAATGTGGACTAACAGAGCAATGACCTTTGCAAGTAGTTTGCATTGCTTCCAATCATTGAGTCACGTTGAATAAAATAATGAGTGGGTGAATAAAAATTCTCATAGAGGCCTAGTTAATATGATATGATATCACTGATAGGTTTTAACTCATTAATGGAGAAGATTTGAAGCTCAGATGTGCATAAGCATGATTTTGGTTAATCACAATCATTCAATCATTCAATAAAAAACTTTAAAAATAAATAGGAAATGCATATCCTATTTAATATGAGGTCTATTATGTCTTTATAAACCACCTTCCTAAACTATAAGTAATTTATTCTAACAACTTAATAAATAACTAACTACTTACAATATATCTATGTGATTTGGTTAATAATTAACCAAATCCCTTACAATATTTCTCACACATCTAATTAATATCTCACCAATGCGAGTACACACAATATTATATCTAACAATTTGAGTATCTACACTACTAAGATAAAGAAACAAGGCAAGGGAATCACCCAAGAGTAAATTTAATTGAGGCTAAGCCAAAAGATAAAAATATTGAAGTTACAGTAGGAGATATTGGAGAAAATCTCATGATGAGAAGAATAATGATTGCTCCAGGGAAAGAATTTATGAAAAATAAAGAAGGTGGTGATGCATATTTTTCAACAAATATTTTTTGAACAAGGTGTATTTAAGGAGGTAAGATATTCAAAGGAAATATAAATGTTGGTAGTTGTGAAAATATGATTTCTAAGGACATGATTGAGAAAATAGGCTTACAATGTGAAAAACATCTTAATCCTTATCAAATTTCATGGTTTAAGAAATAGAATGAAGTTACAGTGGATCAAATGTGCATAATCAAGTTTTGTATAGGAAAAAATTATAATGATGAAATATGGTGTGATGTTATACCCATGGATGCATGTCATGTGTTATTGGGAAGGCAATCATAGTTTGATAGAAAATCAATTCATGATGGAGCAAAGAACACATATACTTTTTCAAAAGGTGGTAATTGGGTAGTTTTACTACCTCTTAAAGAATAAGGTCGGGATGAAATCATGTTGTTTGAAAAATAATTTATCATAGATATGAAGATGGCAGGTTGTTATGCATTAGTAGTGAAGAAAAAAGACACAGAAGTGGTGTATATACTATTATAAGTAATAGCAGTGTTAAACTTATGTCCAAACATTATAGTTAAAGAGTTAACATATGGTTTACCACAAAATATATATAATCATCATTATATTGATTTGATTCTACTATCAGCTCTATGAAATCAAATAGATGATAGGATGATTCCAACAGAACATACAAAATTGAATAAATAGGTTACTAAATTAGTGAGCAAGGGTGTAGTAAGGGAGAGAATGAGTCCATGTGTAACACCATCATTGCTAGATACAAATAAATATTTAGGGTGGAAGATTCATGTGTATTTTGGAATAATATCCATTGAGAGGGGTTGAATTAGTTACCTTAAAATAATCAATCAATTTCACATATAATTCATGAAGCATGCATTCAAACACATACAACAACCAATGAATAGGCAAGCATCCACATAAGCATACAACATATGAACATAATAGATATGTGTAAAACCCTCATGGGGGATAAAATCCATTGAAACATAGATTTTAATATGGTCTTATAAGTAATGAATCAATATTTATTAAGGCACCAACCCCTCACTAGTCAAGCACCAATTCAACTAGGCCTTTAGTAAGTGCCAACTTGAAAGGAGGCACCAAACCCATGAGTAACTAAGCACCAACTCAATAAATTGAAACATTTTATCAAATTTTGACACCATTTATATCTCAACTAATTATTATCACCTTCTTTTTCTCTTTGCACTCTTCTTTCTCTCTCAAACAGCCTATTAAACCTCTTCACTCAACTAGTCCTCTTCTTGATAGATTTAGGTCATATCACCTTGATCATCATCTGTATAATTAATGTTATAAATTTTTGACATATTAAACACACCTATTTTATGTTCTTCAATCCATCTACCTATTTTATAAACTTCTATTTCATTTGTTCATCTCATCAATATTCTAACTAGTCAATTAGGCCTATTAGACCTTCTTTATATACTTGACTCTTGATTTCACACACCTTGGTCAGAAAAAAACATATTAATACTTGTATAATCATTTTAATAGATCAAAAAACATGTTTCACAAGTGAAACAACTATTACACATCTCGGTCACCACTCATAAGGACCAAAACCATCATTAG
This sequence comes from Torreya grandis, assembly GCA_037957365.1. Classification (NCBI taxonomy): domain Eukaryota; kingdom Viridiplantae; phylum Streptophyta; class Pinopsida; order Cupressales; family Taxaceae; genus Torreya; species Torreya grandis. The sequence goes on from JARHVA010001955.1 coordinate 765,439, forward strand.
GCCTAATAAAGGCATAATGCAATTAGAACTTCTCAAAGAACATGTTTCACCTTGACCACCTTGGAAAATTTTGAGCATCCATAAATATATCAAAAAATTCACACATTATTTAATTTTATCCATTATATTCTCAACTTATTTCCCAAATACCATTTAGCTCATTTTAGTCCTTGAACCACACCATTAGGCCTACTTAGAATTAGGCCTCCTCACTGCTAAAAAGTCTGTTTTGAATATCTGAAGTATACGATCAAATTTTACACATAAAAATATAATAAAATAATATTTATATAACCTCCATAGCATTATGTTCATAACCATTTTCATTATAATTCACCATATAGGTAAAAAGACCTCAAACTGACCACTTTCATGTGTTCACTTAGAACTGCAAACAGGCCTCAACAACTAGTCAAAAACCTTTAACTTTTCACACTTTCATAGGAATTTATAATGAATAAAAATAAATTAAAATTAAAATATGATACCTATATAAAAACTTCATATTCATTATATTATTCAATTCTATGCAAAGTTACTTAGAAACATCAATCTCATTAACATATAGAAAATTGCCTAAATGCTCCAAAACATAGTCATGGAAACAATGACATAAAACACCGATGGGAGAACTTTTATGAAATACAAAGGGGTTTATACTATACCTAATCATCCTTATAATATATATAAATAAATATATTATAATTTCCAATATAAATATTGGTCTTACAGACCAATCTCATGGCTTCATTGTACACAGACCTCACTGTGTTAGACAAGTCAGTTTGAGAACAACTTTATGCTTATATATAGGAATATAAAAATATTATATCCAATGTTAATATGTTTTAAATTTATTTAATAAAAAAACTCATGTAATTTTATCCATCCCTAATCTACATAAACACATCCCGAATCTCATTCCCACTTCTGCTTGGTTTTCTCACTTTTTTCCTTACTAGTCCTTTTTAGCGATAAGCCAAATTTCATGACTATTTTAGCATATTTAAATTATTTAACTTGATAAAAAACTTAAATTAAAACAAAATAAATGTCTCAAATATCATCTTCCAATAATTTTCATGTTTTGACCTGGTCAACCTTATATGTTACATCAAAAATCTAATAAATAAGGGTTTTCCCATAGCTTCTACTCACTCTTCTAACAGATGAATGCCACTTAAAGGCACCTGGGAGAGTATTATACATGTTAAAATCAATAAAATATTTCATAAAACCCATTCTAATCCATTTCCAACAATATCTTCCATATTAGGTCTTAGTTAGGGTTTTAAAGAGGTTTAGACTACCTTCCACTCTTAACAATCATTCATAAAGCTTAGGTCCTCAACTTAGAAACTAATGAAAGGAAATTTGAGTTAATACCCTTCAAAAAATACCATTAACTTTTTGGATTCTCATTTAAATGTTTCACATGTCAATGAGCATAATAAAATCCTTTTCAAGTCTGTAATACCTTATTCTGTGCATACAGAAAACCTCAAAACCACATTTCATGATTTTTCCTTCAGGATTTGACCTAAAACTTGGTAAACACACTTTAAAAAACATATAAAACCTTTAAAAATTATCTTTTGAGTTATGGAACCTTGGAAACTGAACTTGGCCCCTTATTAAGCCACACTAGGTCTCTTTGCACTTTTTTTCTTAAATTGCTAGTCATAATTAGACCTTGAACACACCTTGAAACCTCTTTCACTGATCTCAATACCTCATTATCATGTATTAAAACCTAATACCATGATCACACACCACCAATATTCTTATCACAATCCTTATACTACTTACCTCATCATGCTACCAAGCTTATGCCTTCTCACTAGGTGTCTTCATGTAAATGAATAAGCCATGAATTGACCTTGAAACCTCCTATAAAATCTTAACTACTTTCTACACATGTTTACATAGTGTTAAATATATTATCATATGCTCTACCATTTATTTTTATCATTCATAGATCTTTATAACACCTCAAGACTCCTCATTAGGTCAGGCAAAGTCTAGGACTAGGATGGTTGCATGCTTAGGCTTAAGACCTTAACCATGAAGGTTTATCTTGAAGCATCCTAAGTGTTTCAACACTTCATATTAATTCTTGGTATTACTTAAACATCCACTTATACCTATGTTTATTCATCTTACTATACCACCATCTTCATATACATGCTCATGATATGACAATGCTCCTTAAGACTAGTGCTCAAAAGTATGCTTACCTTGCATCTTAATATTGACTTTGGCATATCATCAAACTCAAAATAATTTTTAGGTTGCCTTCAAATTTTGTCTCAACAGAGAGAAAATAGGTTTCCTTTAAATTCTCTCTTATCATAAAAATTATTTGTCACCTACCACTTCACCATGCATGACATCAACTTTGACCTTGACACTAATGACATCCATCTTGACCTTGACATCAATGAAAAAATTTATGCCACAATACCAACAATTGTAACATACCTCAACAATCTCCTCTTTTGTCATTTATGGAAAACACTCAAACAAATTTGATCATTATCATCTCCCCAAGCTGGATCTTCTTCAAACTAACCTTTCTCCCAAAATAGAACTTTCTCCCCCTTGACATTAATGAAAAAGGGTCATCTCTAGACAAATATATGATCCTTAGACCTAAAACAACACACATTTTCTATCCAAACAAGATCACTCTCTCTCTCTCTCTTTGACAAAAACTCAACACAAAGTAGGATCACAACCAATTTTTATAGGTCTTCTTAGAAAACACACCTACTCTTGGAGCATGATTGGTTCCCCTTATCTCCATGAGGTATTCAGACACTATTATGAATGTGACTTGGTTTGATCAAGTCATCATACAAATACCTTGTAATCCATCTCTTGAAATCACACCTCTAACATACTATTGATTTAACTTTGGATCTAAAACAAAGAATACAAAGATCCCCCTAATACCAAGAAACCTCCATGCTTATACTCACTATTTGAGTGGCTTAATGAATGCCTAATGAAATCACCTCTTCTATAGGGTACTAAAATAACATAAACTCAAGATATTCCCAGATCTCCATGTCTTCACTAGATTGAAATTTCTTCATGATCCTCTTAGGCTTGACTTATTCAATCTCTATTTGAACAACATTCTAACTTGGTCTATAGGTCTTGACTCCTTCATCCACAACCTAAGCTAATAGGGAGAATTCTTGGCACTCCTTTATATCTTAACTATGCTCCACCATGGAAAATAGTCCACTTGGACTTTCAGAATAGCCATCATTCACCTTAGTTACCTTTGGTTTCCATTCACTATTTTGTCTTATTTCTTACATTCTAGGGGCCTTAAATTTCTTATTTTTATTTGAGAATCCATGCTTACAGAACTTTTCAATATGACCAACCTTTTGATAATTGAAAAACACTATTCCTCTTGATGGAAACATACCATTACCCATACCTTTTGACTAATGATTTCATTTTTATTTAGTGGTATAGTATCTTACAATGTGTCCTATATCATGAAAACTATAACAAAAAACCTCATTCATATCCCTTGATTGATGATTCTCCTCATAGTTCCATGCATATTCATTTTTGTAGGGTCTTCTACAATGCCTTAATTTATCACCAAATTGGTTACATGAATAATAATTACCATTAAAAAGATTATCATACTTTATATCACTAAATAACCTAACAGGATTAGTCTTCATTCTTATAATACCATCATTCCTTGATTGACCATTGACCTTTAAGGTCTGATTCTCCTTGACCACATTAGTATTCTTCTTTTGGTCTCCATTGAAACAAAAAACTATTTTTTCATTAGCATTATTTCGACTACTAAAAATATTGTCTAGATCATTGGTACTCTTTTCAAACATTACAAAGGACTTCACCTTACTTAATGCCTAATCTAATTCAGATCTTAAGGAATCCACTTTAGTTACATACCTGGGACATTATTCTTCTTTACCATTTAGGCTTGAAGTCATAATCTCAATTTGAGTCTCCACCTGTTTGACTATTTCTTCTTTTTCATTGGAGTTGATGCTCAATTTCTCTTCAAATAAATTGATTTTCTCCTCATAGTATTTGAAAAGAGACCTCATCACCTTATTCTTATTTTTAACCATCTTTAGTTCTTTTTATAGCATTCATCAACTTAGCCTTAAAGTCTACATCATCTCTTTCTTCATCTGAATCACCAATAGTACATCCAAACCACATAGACTCTTCTTGATTTGAACAGCTTATTTCCTCAGCCATGAAGATAACTTCATTAACATCTATACCATAACCTTCATGGTCACTCTTAGAATCACTTCTCTCACTCTCATCACATAATCTAAAATCTTCCTTGGTTTAAAAGCTTTTTGGTTCTTGAAATACTTCTTATCATCATACTTTTTTAAACTTTTCTTGTTCTTATCAGACCTATAAGACTTCTTGTCATCATCATGTCCTTCATCATGCTCTTCATAATTCTTTATCTTATGATTATGAGGTCTCTTGTTATCAAATTATCCAATTTATCCAAAATTAAATCACTTGAAGGGAAGCTTATCCTTGTATTTACCTAAACCACTTTTCAACTTTCTTGAAAACATAGCTATCAAACCATAATCATTGTCTTTGAATTTATTACCTTGTTTATTCTTCTCTTTTGACTTATTTTATTCCTTGAATGTAACTTCTTTATTTATATGTCTTCCTTCACTTTTCCTTGTCTCATACATTGTTAGGGTGCCATGAAGTCCATCCATTTCTAGCTTGTCTAGATCTTACATCTCTTCAATAATAGACATTTTTGAATCAAAATTAAGATTTAGATATCTCAATACATTTTGGACAATAGTAGACTCTTTCAATTCTTCACCTAGGCCTCTCATTATTTTTACCACTTCATCAACCCTCAATAGGTAAGCTTCAATGTTCTCATCTTCATTCATCCTTAGGCTTTCAAACTATCTTCTATGGGTTTTTTATTTAGCCAAATTGACCTTGGAGTATCCCTCATGGATAGATTTAAACTTTTCCCACATCTTTTTGGAATATATACAATGCATCACCTTCACAAATTCTACCTCTAATAAGCCACAAAGAATGTTATTCCTTGATTTTAAATTGTTGTCACTAGCCTTATTACTTGTTGCATCTATAGGGGGAATAGGGGGTGAAGTATATCCATCCAAAACTAGTTGCCAAACAGCATTATCTTGACACATCAAATATGTTCTCATACTGACACTCTAAAAATCATAATTATATCTATTTAACAATGGAGCCTTGCTTGTAGAGAAACCACCTTATGCTTGACTAGCCATCTTCGTTTGCTTAGGATATCCTTTAGGAAATTAAACTTACTTTAAAGGACCTGATCTGATACCAAATTTTGGAATCATAACCACTGAGATGGGGCTAAGTCATTTCCCTTAAAATAATCAATCAATTTTACTTATCATTCATGAAGCATTCATTCAAACACATACATCAATTAATACATAAATAAGCATCCACATACGCATATAACATATGAACAAAAGAGATATGTGGGAAACCCCCATGGGGGATAAAACCCAATAAAACATATATTGTAATATATTCTTATAATTATTTAATCAATATTTAGTGAGGCACCAACCCCTCACTAGTCAAGCACCAACTCATCTAGGCTTTTAGCAAGCACCAACTTGCAAGGAGGCACCAACACCCTAAGTAACTCAACACAACCTCAAAAACATGAAACCTATGATCACCTTTGGAAACCTTTTTCTCTCTAAATTGATGATGATCACCTTATTTTTCTCTTCACACACTTCTTTCTATCTCAAATAGCCTATTAGGCCTCTTCGCTCAGCTACTCCTCTTCTTGATAGATTTAGGTCATATCACCTTGCTCATAATATATATAATTATTGTTATAAATTCATGAAATATTAAAAACACCAATATTATTATATTAAATCCATATACCTATTTTATAAACTTTTATTTAATATTTTCATCTCTTCATAGTTTAATCATTCAATTAACCCTATTAGACCTTCTTTATATACTTGACTCTTGATTTCACACACCTTGTTTAACCATAAAACTATACATACTTGGATAACCATTATAATATATCAAAAAATATTTTCATAAGTGAAAAAATCATTACATAGGTCATTAACCACTCATAAAGACCAAAACCATCATTAGGCCTAAAGATACCTAATGCAATTAGGCCTTCTCAAAGCACATTTTCACCTTCACCATCTTGGAAAATATTGAGCCTCTATAAATGGATGAAAAATTTCACAAACACTTCAATTATACCCTTAATAATCTCACCTTATGTCCCCAACACCATTGATATCATTTCATTCCTTGAACCACACCATTAAGCTTACTCACAATTAGGCCTCCTCACTACTATAAATTGTATTTTGAATATCTAAAGTATACACTCAAATTTTACACATAAACATATCAATATATATATATATATATATATATATATATATATATATATATATATATATATATATAATCTCCATTACATAATTTTCATCATCATGTTCATTATACTTCACCATATAGGGAAAAATATCTCAAACTGACCACTTCCATATGCTCACTTAGAATTGCAAACAGGTCTCAACAACTAGTCAAAAACCATTGAATTTTCACGCCTTAATATGAATTTATCATGAAGAAAAATACATTAAAATAAACCTATGAGACATATCTATAAACTTTTTACTCATTATATTCTTAAATTCTTTCATAATGACTTAGGAACATCAATCTCACTAACACACAGAAAACTGCCTAAATGCTCCAAAACATAGTCATGGAAATAATGACTTAAAACATTTGTGTGAACACTTTTATGAAATTAAAATGGGTTTATATGGTACTTAATAATAATTATATAATATTTAAATAAATATATTATAATTTTTAATATAAATATTGGTCATATAGACCAATCTCATGGCTTCATTGTACACAGACATCATTGTGTTAGACAAGTTAGTTTGAGAACAACTTTCTGCTTATATATAAGAATCTTCATATATTATATTAAATGGGGATATTTTTTAGATATTTTTAATAACAACCTTATGTAATTTTATGCATCCCTAATCCATGGAAACATATCCCTAAATTCGTTCTCACTTCTATTTGGTTTTTTCAATATCTTTCTCACTAGGCCTTTTTAGAAATAGGCCAATGTTCATGACCGGTTTAACATATTTGAAGTATTTAACCTGATAAAAAAAACTTACATGGGCACAAAATACAAGTCTCACACATCATATTCCAATCATTTTCATGATTTTACCTAGTCAACACTACCTGATATATTAAAAATCTAAGAAACAAGGGTTTTCATGTAGCTTCCACTCTTCTCATAAACTAATGCCACCTAGAGGTACCAAGGGGAGTCCTCTAAATGTTATAATCACAAAATTAGGTGATACAAACCATTATGATCCATTTTCAACAATATATTACATATCATGTCATAGTTAGGGTTTTATAGAGCGTTTAGACTACATTCCACTCCTAATAATTGTTCATAAAGCAAAGGTCCTCAACATAGAAAATAATGACATAAAATTTGAGATAGGACCTTTCCCTAACTACCATGAAATAATTGGATCCTCATGCAAAGGTTTTATGTGTTAATGAGAATAATAAAATCCTTCTTAGGTCTATAATACCTCATTTTTTACATATAAAAAACCTCATTCTACCATTGACCATTGACCTTTAAGGTCTTTTCTCTTTGATCACATTAGTATTATTCCTTTGGTCACCATTGAAACTAGGACCTATTTTGTCATTATAATTATTTTTACTAATAAAAATTTTATCTATATCATTTGTACTCTTTTCAAAATTCACAAAGGACTTCACCTTACTTGATGCCTAATCTAACTCAGCTCTCAAGGAATCCACTTTAGTCAAATGCCTATCACATTCTTCTTATTTAACATTTAAGCTTGTAGTCACAATCTTAATGAGTCTCCACTTATTTGACTATTTCTTCTTGTTCCTTGAATTTGATGCTCAATATCTCTTCAAATAAATTAATTTTATCCTCATAGTCTTTGACAAGATACCTCAGGACCTTATTCTTATTTTTCACCATCTTTAGTTCTTCTAAAGCATTCATCAACTCAACCTCAAAGTCCACCTCATCTCTTTCTTCATCTGAATCACCAACAGTACCTCCAAAAAATGTGGACTCTTCTTTATTTGAACATCTTTCTTCTTTAGTTATGAATAAAACTTGATTAACATTAGGACCATCACTTTATGGTCACTCTCAAAATCACTTCTCTCACTCTCATTAGATGAGTTACAATCTTCCTTAGTGTCAAAGATTTTTTAATTCTTGAAATACTTCTTATCATCCTACTTTTTGAAACTTTTATTGTTCTTATCAGATGTATAGGAATTCTTATCATCATCATGTCCTTAATTATGCTCTTCATCATCCTTTATTTTCTACTTATGAGGGCACTTGTTAGTAAAGTGCCCAATTTCTCCATAATTAAAGCCCTTGAAGGGTAGCTTACCCTTGTATTTACCTGAACTAGTTTTCAACTTTCTTGAAAACATATCTATCAACTCATTATCATCAATATCAAAATCATCATTGTTTTTGAATTTCTTACCTTTTTGTCTTCTTCTCCTATGTCTTATTTTTCCTTAAATGTAGCTTCTTTGTAGGAAAACAAAAAGATTGGAGTTATTGAATAAGAAGATTACATAAAAGCCTATTTTAGCATTACCAAATTTTATAAAAGTGTTTGAGGTCTATTATGATGTTTTATTTGTGAGAATTGGTGTTGTGTTTAGTCAAAAAGGAAACACAATGTCATATTTCAGTGATAAATTGAATGAGGTAACAATCAAGTATTTTACATATGATGTTGAATTTTATTCCAGTGTAAAAGCATTAAGACATTTGAAATGCAAAAAGTGGAACCAATGTCAAAACCAAGAGTGGAATCAATAAAAAATAATAATTGAGTTCTAGAGTTCAAGGTTGTAACTTATTTTTCTCCTATTTCAATCAAAATCTTAGGGGATCATGTACCATTGATGAATTCTCAGCCTATTAATTCTTTTGAAGTCACAATTCCCATATATCAAGAAGAAGGGGAGGGTGGTGATTGGACACTTATTAGAAACAAAAGGAAAAGAATTTGTAATAGGGAGTTAGATACTTTTAATATGACCCTCAGGTCCAGGAAGAAAATATCTCAAAATGTTAATGAATTAGGTGCATATTATTATTATTATTATTATTATTATTATTATTATTATTATTATTATTATTAATATTATTATTATTATTATTATTATTATTATTATTATTTTGTTTTCTTGTTTTACTAATGTCCCTTCTAGGTCTATATACCTAGGCTTGTGAGGCATTGTTTGGTTTTTCATTGATATGTTTATTTGTAATATATTATTTTTTAAACTATTTCATCTCATTTATTATATAGGGTTTGGGGCCTTGTTTCAAAAAAATTACCTCTTTTTACCCATAATAATAATAATAATAATAATAATAATAATAATAATAATAATAATAATAATACATTGAAGGCATTACCTAGTGCCTAAGGATTTTATCTTACTTACTTATCATGAGGCCTTGAAGTATGTGCACACTCAAAAGTAGTTAAATAGTAGGCATGAAAAGTGGGTATCTTTCTTGCATGGTTATACTTTTGTGTTGAAGCATAAATCAAGAAAGTAGAATCAAGGAGTTGATGATTTGAGTAGGAGAGTGGCATTGTTAACTATTAGGGTGAGTGAAGTAGTTAGATTTGAAGTTTCTAAGGAATTATATTATACTGATCCAGAAATCATAAATATAATTGAGCAATGAATAAATCCATTAAAAAGAGAGATAGGTACCATCCATGATTAATATCTTATACAAGATGGTTATCTCTTCAAAGGGAAATAATTATTTATTCTAATTGGGTCTCTAAGAGACAATATTGTAAGAAGACATTTTTATATTTTTGGGAATTGTAGTTTTAGCAGATGGTGTAAGAATGGATGAATGAAAATTAATGACAATTGTCAAGTGGCCTATTTAAATGGAATCATAAAGGTAATAAATTTCCATGGTTTAGCAACTTTTTATAGAAAGTTCACTAAGAATTTTAGTAGTCTTGTTGCACTAATAATAGATTTTATGAGAGGAAAAGAATTTTCATTGATAAGAGAAGAAATAAAAAGATTGGACTTATTAAGGAAGAATATTGTTTAAAAGCCTATTTTAGTATTACCATATTTTATAAAAGTGTTTAAGGTCTATTATGATGTTTTATTTATTATAATTGGTGTTGTGTTTAATCAAGAAGGGGAAAAAATATCATATTTCAGTGAGAAATTGAATGAGGTAAGAATCAAGTATTCTACATATGATGTTGAATTTTATTCCAGTGTAAAATAATTAATACATTTGAAATGTAAAAGGTGAAATTGATGTTAGAACAAAGAGTGGAATCAGCAAAAAATAATAATTAAGTTCTAGAGTTCAAGGTTGCAACCATTTTTTCTCCTATTTTAATCAAAGGCTTAGGGGATCATGTACCATTAATGAATTCTCAACTATTGATTCTTTTAAAGTCACCATTCCCATATATCATGAAGAAGAGAAGGGTGGTGATTGGACACTTTTTAGAAACAAAAGGAAAATAAGTTGTAATAGGGAGTTAGATCCTTTTAATATGACCCTTAGGTCCAATAAGAAAATATCTCAAAATGTTAATGAATTAGGTGGCTCTTAGTATTATTTTATTGTTATTTTCTTGTTGGATTAATGTCCCTTCTAGGTGTTTATACCTATGCTTTTGAGGCATTATTTGGTTTTTATTTGAGATTTTTATTTGTAATATCTTATTTTTTAGACCATTTCATCTCATTTCTTGTATAGGGTTTGGGGCCTTGTTTCAAAAAATACCTTTTTTTACCCATAATAATAATAAAAAGACATTGAAGGCATTACCTAGTGCAGAAGGATTTTATGCTATTTACTTATCATGAGGTCTTGAAGTATGTGCACACTCAAAAAAATTTAAATATTAGTCATGCAAAGTGGTTACCTTTTTTTCATGGTTATACTTTTATGTTGAAGCATAAATCAGGCAAGCAGAATCAGGTAGTTGATGCTTTGAGTAGGAAAGTGACATTGTTAACTACTATGGCGAGTGAAGTAGTTAGATTTTAAGTTGCTAAGGAATTATATTATAGTAATATAGACATCAAAAAGATAATTGAGTAATGAATAAATCCATTAACAAGTGAGATAGGTACCATCCATGATTAACATCTTATACAAGATGGTTATCTCTTCAAAGGGAAATAATTATGTATTCTAGTTGGGTATCTAAGAGACAATATTATAAGATGTTTTTTGTATTTTTGGCATTTTTAGTTTCAGTAGATGGTGTAAGAATGGATGAATGAAAATTAAGGACAATTTTTGAGTGTCCTATTGCAAAGGGATTCATAAAGGTAATAAATTTCCATGGTTTAGCAACTTTTTATAGAAAGTTCACTAAGAACTTTAGTAGTCTAGTTGCACTAATAATAGATTGTATGAGAGGAAAAGAATTTTCATGGATAAGAGTAGAAATAAAAATATTGGAGTTATTGAGGAAGAATACTGTAGAAAAGCCTATTTTAGTATTACCGTATTTTAGAAAAATGTTTAAGGTCTATTATGATGTTTTATTTGTTATAATTGGTGTTGTGTTAAATCAAGAAGGAAAAACAATATCATATTTCAGTGATAAATTGAATGAGGTAAGAATCAAGTATTCTACATATGATGTTGAATTTTATTCCAGTGTAAAATCATTAATACATTTGAAATGTAAAAGGTGAAACTGATATTAGAATAAAGAGTGGAATCAGCAAAAAATAATAATTAAGTTCTAGAGTTCAAGGTTACAACCATTTTTTCTCCTATTTCAATCAAAGGCTTAGGGGATCATGTACCATTGATGAATTCTCAGCCTATTGATTCTTTTAAAGTCACCATTCCCATATATCATGAAGAAGAGGAGGGTGGTGATTGGACACTTGTTAGAAACAAAAGGAAAATAAGTTGTAATAGGGAGTTAGATCCTTTAATATGACCCTCAGGTCCAAGAAGAAAATATTTCAAAAGGTTAATGAATTAGGTGGATCTTAGTGTTGTTTTCTTGTTATATTAATTTTCCTTCTAGGTGTTTATACCTAGGCTTGTGAGGAATTGTTTGGTTTTTCTTTGAGATGTTTATTTGTAATATATATATTTTTTAGACCATTTCATCTTATTTCTTGTATAGGGTTTGGGGCCTTGTTTCAAAAAAAATACATTTTTTTACCCATAATAATAATAATAATAATAATAATAATAATAATAATAATAATAATAATAATAATACAATGAATGCATTACCTAGTGCATAAGGAGTTTATCTTATTTACTTATCATGAGGCCTTGAAGTATGTGCACAATAAAAAGAAGTTAATTAGTATTCATGCAAAGTGGGTATATTTCTTGCATGGTTATACTTTTATGTTGAAGCATAAATTAGGAAAGCAGAATTAGGTAGTTGATGTTTTGAGTAGGAGTGTGGCATTGATAACTACTATGGTGAGTGAAGTAGTTAGATTTGAAGTTACTAAGGAATTATATTATATTGATCCAAACTTAAAAATGATAATTGATCAATGCATAAATCCATTAACAAGTTAGACAGGTACCATCCATGATTAATATATTATATAAGATGGTTATCTCTTTAGAGGGAATTAATTATGTACTCCAGTTGGGTCTCTAAGAGAAAATATTATAAGAATATGCTTTGGTATTTTTGGGATTGGTCATTTCAATAGATGGTGTAAGAATATATGAATGAAAATTAAGGACAATTATTAAGTGACCTATTCCTAAGGGAATCATAAAGGTAAGAAATTTCCATGGTTTAGTAATTTTTATAGAAAATTCACTAAGAATTGTAGTAGTCTTGTTGCACTAATAATAGATTGTATGAGAGGAAAATAATTTGAATGGAAAAGATTAGAAACAAAAATATTGGAGTTATTGAAGAATAATATTGTATAAAATATTATTTTAGCATTACCATATTTAGAAAAGTGTTTGAGGTCTATTATGATGTTTCATTTATGAGAATTGGTGTTGTGTTTAGTCAAGAAGGAAAAGCAATATCATATTTTAGTGGTAAATTGAATGAGGTAAGAATCAAGTATTCTACATATGATATTTAATTTTATGCCAGTGTAAAAGCATTAAGACATTTGAAATACAAAAGGTGGAACATGTAATAACCCCACTAGGTTTCACTTAGAAAAACATAATTTTTTAAAAATTAATTAGCATATTGTTTTATTAGAATTCACCATGAGAATATAATTAGTGATCTAGATATAATATTCTAAGTATATTAAATATAAATAAACATGTGACATCAAATAGTCACTAACCACTATCAACATATGAAACACATCATAACCAAATATGGAAAATGATTACAAATGCCCAACCATGACTGTTACAATTATGCATCCACTATTTCCAAGTAAAAATAAGTAAATAATTACATCTCATCAAATATAATATCTCACTACTATTTATCACAATAAATTTTTAAGATACAAGATACATGGTTCTCTGGAGCATGAGTTCCTGAACTCCAATATCTATGGTAATCTCAAATATCATCTCCAAAGAAGTGTTGTTATGGGGAGGGAGAGCATCATCTGAGCACTTTTCCTAACCAACCATATACCAACAATCCCCCACATAATACCCCTTTATGGAATGTCCCTCCCTTCACAAATGATTAGATAGTGACGGTGCAGGAATCTTGAGAGACAAACTAGTATTCATGTGTTGTATGAAATCTAAAATTAAAAAATGCATTGTACCATAAAGAAACCCATTTTAACATGATATCACATATACATGTAAATCATACACATGAAATGACAATGTCTAACTAACATTACTTTGGCCAATGTTTTCAATAGTTATTGATCTCTAGGATTAGTTAATTTTATACACATCACTTGATCTGATCACCTTGATCTAGAATTTTGATGCTAGTAAGATAGTGATGTCCATCTTAATACTTAATCATTACCAATAATGCAAGATTTGTTTAACATATATATAACCAATATATTCATATATACTAGTTCCTACTACCAATCAGAAAACATGCTAAGCATAGGAATAATAAAATGCACACATTTAGTCTGTCAAACGTATGAATGGATCTCCAAAATATCATTTATTACATAATTAATAAGTAAACAAGTGTAGATTATACTAGCTAGGTATAATATATATTATACTACATATTCTAATTTTCATAAGGAGACATAATAAAGTACTTCCTTCTAGCTATCATAAAACATGATAAATATAGAAGTAACCAAAATGGATACATTTAGTCCATCAAATGTATGAATGAATCTATAATTAATACTTATAGTTTTTACCACCCATGTATAGCATACAATTAGACTATAGTTTTCAATTATAATACACTCTGACATCCCATAATATCATAGCTCATTGCTCAAGATCACAACTACACAATTATGAACAACCAATCTTACAATTTTAAGAATCAAATGTCTCATAATTCTAAATAATAAGCAACAAGTACAATTTTATACCAATCAGTATATCCTATGCTTAGACTAAACAACCTAAATTCTATAAATTGATTAAAAAAAAATTATATTATATGATAATCACTATACAATACTCAATTTCAAACAACCAATCATAATATATAAGTCACAACGCTCACGATCATGTAATATTTTGTTGAACAACTTGTTATATTTTTAGGAGGTTGTATGCTTATAAAAATAGTGTCTTATTCTTTAGGAACTTTTTAAAAATACATAGAACTATAGATATAGGAACATGCCCCTCTATACCAATATATATTATACTCTTATATGAATACCTAAGTCTTTAGATAAATATATTCCCTGAACATGTGTGAGTATATAATATGTGGACTATTATATCTATGGCTGCAATAGACATGTGTACATAATATCATTGTAGTTATAAAGTATCTAGACAAAGATTTTACATGGACTCTGGATAAAGCATTATCATTGTACATTTGTGATCGAAAGGAGGGAAGTGTAGGGCCCATTAACTATATGTTCATACATGCCACCACATGTAGTTTGTTAGTTAATCACACATAAGCTATGTAGATATCTAACTTATGGGATATACTTTTGCACTAATATTATCACATAAGTTAGCATAATCCACCTAAATTTCATACTTTTGAGTTGGGATCCCATATAATAGTATGACATGTATTAAATTTACATATATTATGGGATATACCTAATATATATAGCATTCAAGGGATATGGCATAAACTGCATTCAGACATCATATGCTGATAGTCATAAAATACATCTTTAATTACTAATATGTCCTAGTGACATATTCATAAATTAGTATAATGAGTATGATATTAATAATACCATATTATCCATATGAATACCTTATCTCTCTAGATTTTCTCTCTACTCCTCAAACAGTAACTAATAATACCATACATATAACACATGTAATATAATATACAGTATCAAATTAAGCACATAATTTTTTGTTTACAATGAAATAAAAGGCTTTTCCATAAGAGGAATTTAAAAATGAAAAATAAATGGATAACCAGCCAAGGGTTTCATATTGATCTTTAGTTTCACAGATCACCTACTTGAAGAAATTTCTTGACTAAATTGGCATGCTAGAATAACTTGTGCTTTTCACTTGCTCTTTCTCTTTGCTTCTTCCACATCGCTCCCTTTCTTCCTTCCTCTCTTTGTGTCTCCTTTATCTCCCACTATAATGCACCCTTCTCCCCTTTTTTTATTATTTTCTTGTTTTCCTTTTTCTTTTCAAAAATCATGATATTTTCTTAATGATTGTTTTTTTTCTAAATATAATCCTCCTTAGCTATTTTCTTTTATTTATTTTTATTTCATGAATTTGTTTTTGTTTTTTTTGTTTTTATGCTTTTATTTTCCTTTTTTTCCCTTTTCCTAAACTTAAACTTTCCCTCTAAGTCATCTTATTCCAATTTTATTTTATTTCTAAAGTGTAATAAAATATAATAACTTTATTTATTACCTAATTATTAAAGTAAGCATATTCACTAATTATAATTAACACCACAAACATCATGACTTAATAATAATGATTAACTTGTTAATCATCAAATTCAAATTTAATCTATTTATGCAAATTGTTATTTTCAAAAACATTAACAGTCATGAAAATATTAATACAACATAAATGCACTAACACTAGATTAATTACACATAAGCATTAACTGATCTAACACATATACTTAATCATCAAAATGTAGAAACATTTTTCTAAACATAATCAACATCAAAAATGCACTAATGCTAACCATGTGTAAATAATTCCAAAGGAAAAAAATCATCATAAACATACTAAAATCTCCAATTATACTATGCATCTATTATGTACTAACTAATGTGGTGTGTGCAGGGTTCTAGATGTTCCTCTTTCTTCCCCCAACATCACCATCTATGTCACCCTCTCTGATGATGCTCTCCCTCCATCATGCTCTTAGGGATGAATCTTTTTTACATCCAACTCATGATAAGTAGGTAGTTAGTACATTACATCATCACATATATACATCATAAAATAAAATTTAAATAACAACTCACCATGATCATAATTTAATAATATACACTACAACTAACTCACAGCAATGAAATCATGAAACCAAAGCAACATACCACTATCCCATAACAATATATAACTCATAGTTTAGTTAATAATATCCAAATCAAATTATTAACTATATAAAATCCATGAATAATCTAATAAATTTACTTAGTGATAAATTGGGATGTGATAGAATTGATGTCAGAACCAAGAGTGGAATAAACAAATAATAATAATTAAGTTGTGGAGCTGAAGGTTGCAACTAGTGTTTCCTATTTTAATCAAGGTCTTAGGGGATCAAGCACCATTGATGAATTATAATCCTATTAATTATTTTTAAGTCACCATTCCCATATATCATGAAAAAGAGGAGGGTGGTGATTGGACATTTTTTAGAAACAAAAGGAAAGGAAGTTGTAATAAGGAGTTATATCCTTTTAATATGACCCTCAGGTCTAGGAATAAAATATATCAAAAGGTTAATGAATTAGGTCGGTCTTATTATTGTTTTATTATTTTTTTATTGTTATATAAATGTCCCTTCTAGGTTTTTAGACCTAGGCTTCTAAGGCCTTGTTTGGTTTTTCTTTGAGTTGTTTTGTTTATTTGTAATTTATTTTTTCTTAAACCATTTCATCTCATTTATTGAATAGGTTTTGGGGCCTTATTTCAAAAAAATACCTATTTTTACCCCTAATAATAATTAAAATACATTAGAGGCATTACCTAGTGCCTAAGGAGTTTATCCTATTTACTTATCATGAGGCCTTAAAGTACGTGAACACTCGAAAATTGTGGCCTTTCCCTAAAAATGAGTGTCTAAAAATATAATTATTTCACTATAAAGGATATTTTCAAGAAATTTTCATTTGGAATAAAATTACACTCTTGTAATTATGTTTTTTAAACCCCATAAAATTAGGTTTCACTAATACTTAATGCTTTCATGTTCTTGAGTATGATTTGATTGCAAGGCCCATGGTGGAATTGAGTCATGAAGAGTAAAAAATGACTAAGTATTGAACATACTAATTCTAAAATTTCCATTGTAAAAGATCATAGTTTCAGAGATTCAAGAGGAGATTGAAATACTACATCTTATCTTGTTCTTTACAAAAATCAAGTGAGGCCCGAAGACTCAAAGGAGAAATAATTGAACACATGGTGCCATCACATCCTCCCATAAATTTCAAAAGGATATCCTAGATAAGTAAAAATTATTTAAGTGTTCCGAGGAATCGAGACATGGATGCACTATTGTGTCACTTTGATGTTAAGTGCAAATGAGGGTCCAAACCCCAAATGCACTAAGTCTTTAATGGACACGTGGAGGAGACTCAGGAGCTTGCGGTAGGGTTGTAGAATTACATAGTAATGGGGATCCAAAAGGAAATTATAATGTTACAACATATCCTTTTTCATGCAAATTTGAAATGTTTAGTTGAAATCCCAAATATCAGGGCATGTGTTATCAAAAGGAAGCCTTGGGAGTTTTAAATACACACTAAAGTCTTATGTCAAATCAAGTCATAAGTCCATGGTCTGATTTCCATCACACTTTCAAAGGGAATTTTACTTAATGAATAAATGTGATGATGCAGGGAAGATTTGCACTTTTGTATTCAGTGCAAATGTGTAGCTAAGGTCTGAAATCCCATAGAGTTCAAATGTGTAGTTGAGTCCCAAAATATTATATGGGTACAAAAGTGTAAATGAAGTCTGAGATCATGTGGGAGGAAGAAAGGTACATGTGCCATTATCATATTTAGGAATCTACTATAGATGGATATTTTTATCATGTTTGAAAGCCAAATGCCTATTATCAAGGTAGGATGTATGGATAGATAGTTTTCCAAATGAAGATCAGATTAATTTAAAGTGGTTGATGGAATGAAGAATTTTATAATACTATCAAGGATGCCTTTGAAAATCTCATAAACCTTAGATATAATTGACCAACATAACTTATAGCAAAATTTCTTGATGAGAAGCTTCAATCTAGAAATAAGGGTACCTTAGAGAGGAATTGGAAAATACACTAGATAGAGTTATGATTTTGTTCTAGTTTACATAATTAAAATATGTATTTAAATCATTCTATATGAATTATCTTGTTAAAATATTGCTCTTGGGTAAAAGTACATCAATTGATGTAGAGAAATTAATGAGTTATAAGCTAAAGATAAAATGTGGTAGCCAATCCACAAATAAACTTGAGGGGATGTTCAAGGATGTTGAATTATCTAAGGAGATCAACAAGTCATTCAAATAGTCATCACATACAAGGACAAATCTTCCTTTATGAATTAAAATGAGTGTTCATGTTTTAACAACTGGGATTGGCCTAGTGAGATGATGAAGCATTTTGATATTCCAAACTACTTTTGTGTAGGCTTTACTAAAATAAATGTTACTGTAGATGTCATGTCAAAGTCATACAGAATCCTATGGTCTAATTATAGTGGAAATTTTCAAAGGAATAACAAGTTTGGAAGTTTTCAATCCAATTGCATAAGGATTTTCAAAGGGGCATTGATTTAATAAATAAGTTCATAAATTCAAAGAAGTTTTGTGTTTTTTCACTTTTACAAAAGTGTATGTGAGGTCTGAGACAAAATGGGCCATGTGTCATCATCAAGTTTAGTAGTGACCTTAAAATCAAACAGAGAAAACAAAAGGTTTGCAGTCAAATAATGTCATGGCTTAAAATTTTGTAAAGCCAGTTTGTGTAATATGCTTATCAAATGAAGGGAAGGTTATTAGGGGTAAATTGGATTGTTTCAATCATTATTTTTTCTTTTCTTGTATCATAGAATTGGCCAAGGTGGAATCTCGATGTCCAATGTGTAAACAACATTTCAACATCATATCAAATTCTATGAAATGGGGGAAAGGATTATATGGCACTTCAATTAAAATCCCAATTTGAGATCAGGTATATCAACCTTTAAAATTAGAAGTTGTGGATTTATTGATCCCTATTCAGATATAGTTTGCTTAAAATGTCATGAAGATGGTAATTATAGTCTTATATTATTATGTGACCTCTGTGATTTAGCCTATCATATGTATTATATTGGACTTAGGAGGGTTATACCTAAAGGGGATTGGTATTGTCACAACTATCAAACATCTAGGTCTGTACACAATAAAATACAGGAAGAAAAGTTTGATGATTTTGTATTTGACCTTCATAGTGAAGATGATGGCTTGACTATTAGATAATTATTAGAAGGTACTCCAGTTGATATAGGTGTATATAGGATCAATTTAGATCTTACTTTATCACCACCTTATTCATAAACTTTTGTAAGAGACACAATTCCAAGTCACATAAGAACTATTTGTATAAGGGTTTTTCAATGAAGTATCCCAAATCCTTCTCTTGGACTATCAGAACTAGCAAGGTCTCTAGTTAGGCAAACTCAATTTTTTAGGTCTAAATCATAGGTATCTAGTATAGGTGAAAGGAATATCATAGGCCAACAAAGGTTTCAAGATTGTATACACATTTTACATGCCAATTAAAATGCTCATGAAAGGGCCTCTCAATAGTTATTTGCTAGCCCTTTTATAGGATCCAACCATGGCATTAATGATGGGGATAACATTTCTCTCCATATTATAGTCAATAACCAATCATTTATGTATATTGAATTAACAAGGATAAGTCATTTACAATTCTATGTAGGGTTGAAAAATAGTCTTTGTAAGTCTGATATTAATCAGGCATGGCCTATGATGAAGGAATCAAGAGCATTAGTAATTGGTGATGTATGTATGGATGATTCTTTAAGAGGTGGAATATATTGGTATGGTTTATCTTATGCTCATAAGGATGATTTCTTAGACCTAATGGTAAATTCAAGCCCAAGGGTTGAAAGTGGTAATTAGATCATTAGATGTCATGTCATCCTCAGTTTGTGTGGGCAAATGATTAGTGGAAAAAGGGGACAAAATTGTTTGACATAAAGATAAAGTTTGTTTTCACTCAAGAATAATATTCTCCTCTGAGTTCAAATTCAACAAACTTTCAATCTGGCAGATCAAATCTCATCATCACATGGATAACTGACTTACCATAATCATTACCTTGTAGAACACAAGTGTATCCAGACATATATAAGGACGTCTTTTATGAAAATTCTAGGTGAGATAATTTTGTATAAGTAAATAGGATTGTCCTATTTATGGGGGGAATTTTTAATCTTCATGAATTCTTGTTGTGTATGTATTTTTTGTTTATAAGGTGATTTCTTTGTACAGTCATTAGCAAACTCTGAGAGAATTCATGTATATGTCTCCCTTGTTTCAAAGTAAATCCACTATGTTTTTCACCATGTTAGTATTTTTAACATTGATGTATATTAATTTAATTTAAAGTTACTATAAATTATCTGTGATTTATACTCTTTCTTGTCAATGAAGTGCAATAGCACATTCTTCATGCATTGTTTATTAGGTATCTGGGTTTATGCCTCTTAATGGTAGTCATTATGTGCATGAACATAGATTATAAATCCCTTTCTATATTGTGTTTTGGGAATGTTTTGTTGATAATATTTTAAGTATATCCTATATTTATGAAGTTGATAGGAGAAGATGCTTGAGACTTTACTTAAAATGTATGCTTTAGAGATTTCAAGGATCATTTGAATGCTTGCATTGAATTGGTATCAATGAATGCAAATCATTCTTGATAGTTTTATTTATCTTGTTTATTAGTCTTTTACATCTTGGAATTAATGATAGTGTGGTAGTTTACGTAATTCCTAGTGTTGAAGTCCACCAAAACTCTTTTAAATATACCTAACCCATCCTACCTGTCCTAACCCTACAAGTAATACATGATGTTGAAGATTTTAAGTGTTATTTTCTTATAGATGTATAAATATTGTAGATCTAGAATGTGTATGTGGTTTATCCTTGAAGATTAGCATTGTAATATTAGATCTGGAATGTGTCTTTAGTATCTTGTATTTGATTTAGAATCATTTGCTCATTCTATGTGACAACTCTTCCCGAGTGGACTGTGAAAGTTTGGTTATGATTTGATCAAATATGTATTTGTGATAATAAATAATTGGATATGGAACTATAGTATCCCTCCTTGTGACCAAGCTACCTTGTAGTTCCTCTCACTTTAGTTTAGGCAGAGTCATAAGGAGTAGAGAACTAACCATACCCTTTATTGGTGTATTCCAGTCATTATCTATGTTTAGTCCATCTAAAAGTTAAACCCTTCCTCAGTTATAATGACATAACTGAGGTTTATCATCTTGTTTTTCCATCTTCTAAAATATACAAGGCTGAATTCTAGAGGTGTACAACTAGGAACCAACAAATTCTATCAAATTTATATGGATAGATTGGTTGAAATATAATATTATAAGGTTATGCCATGTTACAATCTTGGCCTTACATTTAGAGACCTCAAGAAACAACTTATCCCAAGTGTTTTGAAAGCTAAAGTGGATTCCACCATCTAACTCAAAGCATCTAAAATCCTAAGGAGACTTTGTAAACTTTTCTCTAATAGACATCAAATGTAAAACCCTTATTAATATTAGAGTCTTTGACTATATTAACATATAATCAAATTTATTAACTACTTATGATTAATTATTATTCTTAATTTATATCTTGGTCTCATGGATCACCAATCCATGGATTTTTAACTTTTAATAGTGTTCATGGAGTTTCACCCACCTATATCCATTTAATAGAGTGGCCTCATCTCAACATTATATTTTATAACACTATGAATAAAAGTGACACTCATAGATCCACACAACCCCACATTACTTAAGTATTCTCATATAATAGATAGATAAATCCCATAAGCATGTTGATATTAAATAAAATAATCCATGATATATAAATCCATAGGTCTTCAGTCTCACACTATGGCTAAACCCTTTGAAATCTAAATTTTTTAACATAGTGCAACATTTTTTCATCAATTATTTCATGTGACCATACCAAATTAAATATTTTAGTCTATATATTATTATTGAAGTAGATTCAGTATTAATGTGGACACTACAAATAATTGGCCTAAGGTTTAGAGTTGTTTCCATATTAAATCATAGTAAATTTTAAGTATATGGATAATTAACATCAAGCTCAATGCAAAGAGAGGCATTAGATCTGTATAAACACTTTTTTTAGCTATCTCTGAATACAATATTCTTGTATTCCACATGGCATCTACTCAAAGAAACACTAGTGCAATATTTATGCCCTAAGATAAATGGTAGTTCCCATTTAATAAGTGGGATTATAGTATCCATCATTTATATGGCTAAGACTTGATCAGGTCTTTAAATGAGTGGTACCACATTTGATTAATAAGGAGGATGAGACCACCCTATCCACATGGATACCTAGTCAAGCTATTCAATATATGGAATTATGCATGTCATATATCATAAGAAAAATATCTAGTCCATCCACATATTCATCACATAAGGGAAAGGTCATGAAGTGGCTAGAGACCATGAAATGTTCATTGATAAATTAAATTCTTCATATGATGGGTTATTATTCTAATTTTCATAACCATGGATTATTTCAAAATAAGATCCTTGGATCCTATGTTTCTATAGATGATCCTTGGAACCTATGTTGTCAAAGACTCTTAAAGAGAATTGTTATTTGATCACATTTTAAAGTTATCTATTTGAAGTTTTTTGTTGATTTTATCTTTTGAACATGAATCTAAATTTTTCAGTGTCTTTGTTTTTATATCTCATCACTGACTACAATAAAGTGTAATTTCAAAGTTTATCACTCTGTTTTTATGATGTGTTCTATCCTAGAATATTTCTTCTAGTGGAGACTCTAAAGTTTTATCTAGTTTTGAAATATGAGTGCCCATTTTAATTCATTAAGTTTTGAGTGTTCTCTTGTTTGCAAAACTAGAAGGACTAAGATCCTCATTTAAAGGTGATTCATCAAAGAATCTTGTTTATGAGTTAAGTGTTCATCATAAAAGTAGGAGATAGGTTTGGAGGTTAATTGAAGGACAAATTTATGAAGGAAAGGAGTGTTTGTATAATCATAATTTTGTTACACCTAAACTTAATTTTGTTGAAATTTCTTTTGTTGAAGATTATCACAATTATCCTAATAACCTAGAGTCTTATAGTCCTATTCATTACCTAGAATCTTCTCAACAATCTAAATTTCCTCCTTATTTTGGTCCCCCAATTCCACCTCACTCACCCCTTCACAACCCTTTGTCATCTGATCCTGAGCCCACCACATAACTAGTCATGAGGCATAGAGATCAAGAATAAAATGAACATCCTGCATTCAAGATTCCTAGATTTAGACCAATTAACTTTAATGAAATAGAGGGTTACCCCAATGAAGTTCCAAATGAGGTAAGGAATTGACTCCCTAAGTTTCAAGGGAATAATGTAGTGATTGGAGAACATCATTTGAGGAATTTTCACATTATAATTGAACACTATTAGGTTGGTCATGAGGATGTCTATATTAAACTTTTTATGTACACACTAGAATAAGATGCATGTGAATGGCTCAATTCTCTTCCACGTGGATGCATAGATTCATGGAAAGAAATGAAGAATGTTTTTAAAATATAATATGGTGATAAAGATGAACCTTGATTTCTACTGGTATAATTTTAAAAAATAAAGAATAAACCAAATGAATGTGTGTAGGAATTCAATACAAGGTTTAATAAGACTCTAATGAGATTGTATGATAATAGTAGGCTAAGTGATACTACTTATTTTATTAAATACTATGATGCATTTGATAATAAGGTAACATACTAATTAAGAGATAAGGCTCCCATAAATTTGGGGTTGGCATTCAACATGGCCATTCAAATTGTAAATAATATAAAGGTTATGGGGAAGCCTACGAATAAAGGGACTGATGTAAAGTTGACCAATCTTGAGAAGTCTTAATCCAATAATACTGCAAACCTCAAGGAAACTATAAAAACCTTGGCCATTATTGTCAAGGAGATGTCATACAAGTTGGCCATAGCTCAAAAAGAGCTTCCTCATGGATCTTCTAGTTAAGAGAGAGATAAAAATAAGAATCAAGATCAAGGGAGATCCTATTTCCATAATAGAAATAATGATAAAGGTAAGAGACCTACCTGAGATGAGAGAAATGATATAAATTAGAACATAGGAGTTAGGAAGGAGGTTCTTAATCTGTTAAGTGTCAAGGTTAATGTTGTAGACTGTGATTTTGATATTAATTGGTGTGATACGTGCTTCCTCCCTCATCTTCCTTGTGATACTACTAAAATATTTGATGAATATGTAGAGTAACCTAACTCTGCATCTAAAAATGATGAGATTATGATGTTTTATTATCAAATATTTCAAAGTGAAATGTCTACCTCCATAGAATTGATAAGTGATACTACTGTTGATCAATTTTAGAGTGTATTGAAAGAGGTGTGTGTCCTAACTCTCAAATTATTTTGTGATATAAACATGACACAAGCATATGTGTTGCCCAATCATGAATTTCAGTTTTTGATATCTATGATGATTAAGAAATATGATGGGTGAAGTCCTTTAATTGAGGATAGGAAACTTTTAATTAATGTTGTAATCTCCCAAGAGAAAGAATACAATTTGAGAAGTAAGCAACAAGGTGATTCTTCACAATAGACTACCCCCATAGATCCAAAGGTAGGGGATAAAAATAAAGAAGTTAAAAAACCAAACAAGTCCCTAGTCCTTCCAAACTAGCACCTACTTCTTAAACTATAAAAAAAGGGTGTTTTAGCTAAGGAAAGAGAACCTCTGTTATCTAGTATTCCTAAGGGTGTAAATGATGTAATAAGAAACCCACCCTTGAAGAACATATTTGGGGTATTTTCTACTACATTTTAGCTACTTTATTACCACTAAATTAGACTACTATCTAAGCTATTTGTATACCTAGACTTTCTTCTTTTCATTTTTGAAAATATTTTTTAGAACAATGAGTTAGGTCTATGAGTAAATTAATTTATTAGATAAGAATTTATCATAAATACAATTGGCATTATATAATAGTAAAGCTGTGGATGTGATAACAATTAAGATCCTCCTTTAAAGGTGATTCATCAAATAATCTTATCTATGAGTTAAGTGTTAATCATAGAAGAAGGAGATAGGTTTAGAGGTTAATTGAAGGACAAAGTTATGAATAAAAGGAGTGTTTGGACAAGCATAATTTTTTTACACCTAAACTTATTTTTATTTCAATTCTTTTGGCTGAGGTCTCTAGCCACTTTGTGACCTTTCCCCTATGTGATGAATATGTAGATAGACTAGATATTTTTCTTATGATATATTACATGCATAATTCCATATACTAAATAGCTTGAATAGGTATTCATGTGGATAGGGTGGTCTCATCCTCCTTATTAATAAAAAATGGTGATATATATATATATATATATATATATATATATATATATTGTAGGATCTAAGTGGAAGCTAAAAAAGCCAATAAATAGAATAAAATAATCCATCTTCTCATACTATGACCAATGAGCCTATTTGAGACCATATAAAGACTTTTGTAGTTCAAAAAAAAAGAGAAGAATCATGAACAAACCCAAAAAGTTAATTCATTTATATTTTCTCATACAAATATCCATGTAATAAGGTACTCTTTATGTATATTTGGTACACTATCCCTCCTTATGATGTAACAATATAAATTACAAGTTATAAAATATCCATCTTGTAAATAGGGGTAAAAGTCTTAGAGTAATCAATGCTTTCAACTTCTAAGAAACCCTTTGCTATAAGACATGCCTTATACTTATCAATGGACCCATCAACTATATATTTTATGTAATATATCCACTCACACGTAACTAAATGTATTCCTTTAGGAAGATAAAACCAATCCTAAGTATTATTTTTCATTAAATAATAATACTCATTTGTCATCATAGCATCCCACTCATATATCCCATGAGCCTATGAAAAAAACTATGGCTACCCAAAAAATGCCTAATATAATAATATAGAACCTATATAATGTGCATGATTATGTTTAGTGGGTGTAAGATCACCTATGAAAGGTGTTGCCTCAAAAAATATAGTACGAACCCAAATAGGCATAGTGGGAATAAGATCTGCATCTAATTCTACATATATAACCTCCATAGTATCCTCCTGAACTGGCTCCTCAAAGAAATTATGCTCAATCTAAAGTGAAGAATCATCAATGGATGGAATCAAATAAGAAGAATAAGTCATGTAAAAAGATGAAAACTCATGAGAAGATAAG
Source organism: Torreya grandis (assembly GCA_037957365.1). Taxonomy (NCBI): domain Eukaryota; kingdom Viridiplantae; phylum Streptophyta; class Pinopsida; order Cupressales; family Taxaceae; genus Torreya; species Torreya grandis. The sequence continues at coordinate 792,512 of JARHVA010001955.1, forward strand.
TGTTCATCAAACTAAACATTTTTTCAAAAAATAACATCATGATTATTAGGATCTAAAAGTCAATAAGATATCATGTCCAAACCATACCCTATGAAGATCAAGGGTTTATTCTTCTTATCCATGGCTTTAATTTTATTCTTTGGTAAAAAATATGATGTAGTATCATCAAGAAAATAATGTAAATCTAGTCATGAGTAAGTGTGTTTGGTCTCATAACATCCCTTAGAAGCGGATTGAGTCTTTAGAATATTCTATAGGTGTCCTTAGGTAACCCTTTGCATTTTCTTGCCAAAATGGGATTTTTGAATATTTGAAATGTGTTCATGTGTTTAGGATTATTTTGAGTAAATGAAAAGAAGTGTCATGTTATAAAATGTTTACATAAGGTCATAAATGAGTCTAGGTGGGTGTAGGAAGGTGTTTTATATACATGTCATAAAGAAAATGACATAGACTAAAAATTCTGAATGTAACTATCAAGTCAAGGTAGTTGTTATGAGAGGCAGTTGCTAAGAAAATAGTTTCTCATGTATATAGGAAGAATGCAATGAGTTTTTGGTAAGTATGAAGGTGGCAGACTCGTATGAGGAGCCAGCTAGATGGTAGGAAGAGGTAGAGGTACGGAGGAGAGTGAAGAATGATAGAAACTTGAAGAACTCTATAATCTGTCCATGGTAAACACAATTGCTAATGTAAAGAAATAGAATCAATAAAGTTAAGATGGTTGAGGTGATACCTATGTACCCTTGTGTTGATATTATGTTATGAATGTAAATTGATGTGATTGAAAGCCTTTGAGCTTTTAGAACAAATAATTTTTTATGTAAATGAAGAGATTGGTATTTGTAGGACTGTGTCTAAATTATTATGTATATTAATTTAATACTATATACTAATGAAGAAAGAACCCTCTTAAATTAAAGTGTTGATTGTTTCCATGTGATCTTCAAGATTAAATTCATTTGATTAAATTATCTTTCATGTATATATGTATGTGTTTGATCTCAATAGGAATAGGGATTCAAGTAACAGTCAAGGCATTTGTGTGAATATGTGTGGATTTAGATTATTGTAGCATGAAGATAGTGTATAAAGATAATATTATGGATGATAATCTTGATTGATTACTACAAAACCTTAAAGTAAGATAAATGTGCACTTATAACCCTATATTAGTTTACTCCAAGTAGATTATGTTATAGAATACTATAGAATCCAAGATTTGAACATGGTTAGAAGTTATTCAATGGAAGTTAAAGATTTAAAAGGTTGAAACTAGGTAAGATAGACCTTATCCAAGTCTCTTGAATATTTTAAATTAATAAAATATTAATTAAATGAATTTTAAACCCTCTCAAGTTTGTGTAGAATAGGAAAACCCTATGTTAGGATGAAAAACTACAAAACCACTTTTTGGAAGATGTAACTATTGAAAATTAATGAAACTTGGTAGTTTAATGTGTCTTGAAATGGATCAAAATATTATGAAGGTTTTATACTAGTATAGACTAGTATGTATGTAATTTAGGTGATTGTGTGCAAAAGAGGATCAAAGAAGTGTAATTAAGTTTGAGTAAGGTCTAGAAAGGGCATCTCGGAGTGGAATTGGCAAAATAAACTTCATGGAGAAGAATATTTCAATAGAGGGTGTATGATAATGTGATTAGTTGGACAATCATTTTCTTGACATGTTTGTACCAGTGAAAAAGGCCTAAAAAGGCTACTAGAGAGAAAACAAGACCAAAAAGTAGTCACTGAATGAAGGATTATGTTTAGAGATTGTGAGGTTTGGTGAGAAGGTCAAAGAGGGATAGAATGAGTAAGGAAATGGTCCATATTATCACTTTAAAATTCACCCTATGAGGAGATGAGACTAAATTATCCTCATTTAAAGTGGCACCATGGAAACACTCTAGGGTTTTGGGTATCCCTATCATGGAGTGAATCTCTAGATTAGGGGTTAGTTCCCCTTGATGTACCATTTAAGCTCATGTTCCTACTTATAAAAACTCTTGGGGTGGAAAAGGGGTAAGAATGGCATGAATTAAACCTAAAATATAGAGGTGATACACCAAATCAGTTTGATGACTTCCAACCAACTTGTATTCAACACTTAAAACCAATGAAAATAATTAGACATACACTTTCCCAAATCTATGTCTTATTGCATCAATACTACATTATGGGGTCCTAGATGATATATATAAGGTTAGGATAAATAGACAAGAGGTCTTATGTGACACTAATGAAAATATTACTCACTTAAACCATAAACATCTCCTGAACACTTCATGTGCCCTACAAGAAGAAACTAAAAATAGGTGCAAGAATAAAGTACAAAGCTAAGGAATACATAGTTTTCACTAAGAAAAATCCACATTGAAGTAGAACACACTATGAACCAATATGAGAGAGGTAAAAAATTAGTCATTTTATTGATCTGATGATCTGTAAACTACACTGATAAACTCAAAGTGAAGTTTTAAAACTATGGATTCTAAATTTCTCAAACTGATACAAATTCTTGAAATACTTAAAAGAACTTTCAAATTATTTGGAAAAAGTGTTCTCGGTTATCAAATTGGATTAGAATCGTCAATTGAATTTTAACTTCCATTCACCAATAAAACTAGTTTTTGTTTTAAAATTGAATGTCATAAATTATCAATTTTTAAAAACTTTGCATGCATTTATAATTAAAAATAAAAAAACTAAATTAAAACATGCAATCAAATGACATATTACCATCTGACATTGATAACAGAGCTCGGCATATCTTGCGTATGTCTCTGGGTCTACCTAATAGTAATGACCATTTATATTAAATTTGTGCAACAAATGGCTTATAAATTCTTTGAAATGTTGCACAACTTCCCTCAGGTCTGATCTCTATCCAAGAACTTCACCTCACTGATATAATCAAGCTCGATCACACAAAAATTCTTCCTTAGTCTTCAATCCCCTTCCAAAATTGCTTTGGTCCCTTCACTCAAAATATTGGTCTATCCAAATAATAATAAAAAACATTATATTTCAATTACAAAACTTAACTAGGGCAGGAGTGTTAGCTCAGTTGGTTTCATGGATTGAGGTAAATTGCGTCGTGCTCCGTAGGTCAAGTGTTCAAGTCCCCCCGCCCCGTGGTACCGGAGGGTGTGTTGACTCACTCGCATCGCCAGTCACATTAAAAATTTTACCTGGTGAGCACCTGGGAGGTTTGTAGGTTCTAACCTGGAGGCCAAAGGCTACGGCAGGGCTGAGTTCCTCCCCAGCCTAAGTAAAAAAAAAATACAAAACTTAACTGAAAGGCTTACCTTATATGTGTATAGGTCAGAAATTGGATTAAAATTTGCTTGCCAAAGCTATCTCCAAGCTTAAACTAGCTCTCAGCCTCTTAATAAAAAAACACAATCCTGTAAAGATTAAATTCAAATACAAGTTTGTGGCTTTTATATCACTTTCAAGCCTACAGCTTGGTCATTCAAGGCTTATCACTTTTACATGATGGGTCAAAAGTTCAAGTCTTCCCATTCTATTTGGGTGCTTGGGCTATCCAAATTAATCCCACATTGGCCAAATCAAAATGGCTTTGAGTATTTAAAAAGGTAAGCAGCCTCCTTTAACACTATTGATGCCCATTTTGGTGGGCTCAAGGTGCCTAACATAGCATAGTTTGTTGGTTCAAGTACCAACTTAGCATATACACTAAATTGAATAGGAATGTGGCTCAGACTTCGAGCTTAACATAAGCGCCAGGCATATGGCTCAGTCTTGTCTCCAATTTGGATTGACTCGGCATTTCTCATGGCATATGTGGCAAGGCCAGGCATGGTATGCATTTATCATGGTCTCCAAAGTTGGCATACCAGTGTGGCATCTGTGGTTTCTCCCATATGGCTAGGGCTCGTCCATTCCTCTCGACCCTTGGTCGGTTATTTAACTCCATGCTTGATGCTTGGTTACAATGAAATATATAGTTTACAATGTTTAAATATTAGTCTCACATTCAAGAAATAAAAGGCATAATAATAATTTAAATAAAATTGCATATGCATATAGATTTGAAGATAGAGGCTAAGGCACCCCTCCTTAAAAAAAGTGTGTTGACCCTCGCTGAGGGCCCCTAGCGAGCCAACAGCAGGGCCCACGAATCTCCATATGATTGTTGTCAAAGATCAGAGGTTGAAACCATACCAAAACACAAAAAAAAAATTGCATGATTGTACAAAAATGCACTGCCATGTGTCGATGGGTGATTGGTCCACTTATCACATTCACATTGTGACACTTCCTTATTTTGCCTGTCATAAAATAACTTTAGTAGCCTATAACTTAGGCATCCAGACTCTGTTTTACAAACTAAAAAAAACATCAAAAATCCCTCAATGAGATCTACGTTATGCAATAGGTTTCATCACAAATTAGAATCTTTTTTTGAACTGAAAGTTGGATCACACCCCCCCTAAAAAAGAGGCTTTTAGTCTCCAAAAGTCTACTATCTCATGAAAACTAATAATTGGTCTACTGTATCACATCACACAGAACCCAATCATATCAAGAGATAAACATTGGAAAAATAAATGATTCAAAACTCAAGTGAAATGCCTACAACATAGCATGAGTAAAGGAATCTGTAACTGCCAATAAATTGATCACAATATACCAAAACTATCTGCCCATGTCACATCTTGTAAAGTGGTGAACTGTCAATAACTGAAATAATTCCCAATGTAACTATAAAACAAGTTTGTTAATGCCAACAACATATAATAAATGTTTTAGACATGTTGTAATACAATGCCCTGGTATCGGACTTATATGCTAAGCAAATGCAAACAACACAAAGTGTATATTGCCTAACATCCAAACATGCCCATAGGGTCTTATAATGCATCTATACATCCATGTGCCAAAAATAGTTACATTCCCAAAATAGTAGTCAAATATGAGACAAGTTTTGTAAGGAATTAACTCAACTTACAACATGCATTTTGTTATTCTATCCAACTGATCAAATGAGTTCAAGTCCTACAGACATCTCACTCAGCGTAAAATAGGAGATTCCATAACATAGAGCTATTTAACATGAGAATTGAAATACTTCAAATGATGAACCTATCTTGAAGTGTTCTCAAAAGCTCTACTAATACATCATCAAATCTTGTTCTTTCTCTTAATAAAATTCTTAACAATGCTTTGAAAATTAAATGCATTATAAATCCACTTAATCAATTTTTCTACCTAGTTAACTTGATTTCATTAGTGGATTCCTTAACATCATTATGGATTGATTTAACTTCATTGACCTTATTAACAAGTTGATAAATCATCTTAGTTTTACCATTTATAGAATGAGAAGATGATTGAAGTTTAAAACAATGATCAATCTAATGTCCACTATTATTGCAATGAGTTCATAAAACCTTCTTAGGTGAGGTCTCCCTTTTACCTCTTCTCACTTTGCCATGACGAGAATGGTTATCAACACCTAAATTCTACTTAATCATAGCATGCCTCTTCCAAAAAAATGCAACACTATGGTTATGCATCCCACAAAAAGTGCAAGGGAATGATTGCATCATCTTCTGAATGTTAAATCCAAACTTTTTAAACATAAAAAGTGGATCAGAAGATTTAGTGTTAACTCTAGTGTAGGAACTAGGAGGTGGAATCTCAATACCTCTTCTACATGTCCTCTTACATTGTACATGCTCTACTAGTGGCTTTGGACCTTTGTTATTAGAATCTTGTCTTCCTTTAGCCATGGAGGAAGTTTCTCCAATTTTCACCTGCTCACTAGTGTAACCCAAACCTACATGAAGAGATCTATGCTCTTCTTATATTGGGTTAGTAATTCATTAGACATCTCAACCAAGACCTATTCCATTAAAGCCCATTTTCATCAACAATTTGGTCCTATACCCTTAGTGTGTTGTTCAAAACTACCAAAATCATCATTATCTAAATTTAAATAGAAAGAAGATGAATTACTTGGTGAATAACTTATAGTGCACTCAATCATAGTCTTTATATTTGAAGTAGAAGGTATGGCCTTCTTTGGTTCACCACACTGCAATTTGATCAAGAGCTCATCCTTAGATTCAAGATCAGATTTCAAACTTGCAATCTCCTCATCCAGGGAGTACAATCTTGCTCTCAAGAAAGCATTCTCTTCCCAGATTTATTGGTTATATGCTTTAAGCTCATCAATCTTGGCTCTGTTTCACAACATGCCCATGGTTTCCTATAAACACACTAATTCCACAACTACACATTGTAATCTAATCAAGTGATATTGATAATCAATAAACTGAAAGCAACTGTCAAATCACAATCAGAAGCTAACCCAACTTTCTAACTACTCTGATACCAATTTGATCTGTAAACTACATTGATAAACTCAAAGTGAAGTTTTAAAACTATAGATTCTAAATTTCTCAAATTGATACAAATTCTCAAAATACTCAAAAGAACTTGCAAATTGTTTGGCAAAAGTGTTCTTGATTATCGAATTGGATTGGAATCATCAATTGACTTTTAACTTCCATTCACCAATAAAACCAGTTTTTATTTTAAAATTGAATGTCGTAAATTGTCAATTTTTAAAAACTTTGCATACATTTATAATTAAAAATAAAAAAACTGAATTAAAACATGCAATCAAATGACAAATTACCATCTGACATTGATAATGGAGTTCGGCATATCTTGCCTATGTCTCTAGGTCCGCCCAATAGTGAGGACTGTTTCTATTAAATTTGTGTAACAAATGGCTTACAAATTCTTAAAAATGATGCAAAACTTCCCTTAGTTTTGATCTCTATCCAAGAACTTCACCTTGCTGATATACTCAAGCTCAGTCACACGAAAATTCTTCCTCAATATTCAATCCCCTTTCGAAATTGCTTTGGTCCCTTCACTCAAACTATTGGTCTATCCAAATAATAATAAAAAACATTATCTTTCAATTATAAAACTTAACTGAAAGGCTTACCTTCTATGTGTATAGGTCAAAAATTAGATTAAAATCCACTTTCCAAAGCTATCTCTAAGCTTAAACTAGCTCTCAGAGTCTTAATAAAAAAATGCAATCCTGCGAAGGTTAAATTCAAATATAAGTTTGTGGCTTTTATATCACTTCCAAGCCCATAGCTTGGTCAGTCAAGGCTTATCAGTTTTACATGATGGGTTAAGAGTTCAAGTTTTCCCATTCTATTTGGGTGCTTGGGCTACCCAAATTAATCCCACATTAGCCAAATCAAAATGGCTTTGAGTCTTTAAAAAGGTAAGTAGCCTCCTTTAACACTACTTACGCCCCTTTTGGTGGGCTCAAGGCACTTAACATAGCACAGTTTTTTGGTTCAAATACCAACTTAGCATATACGCTAACTTGAATAGTAATGTGGCTTGGTCTTCAAGATTAACATAAGCGCCAGGTATATGGATCGATCTTGTCTCCAATCTGGATTGACTCGGCATTTCTTATGGCATATGTGGCAAGGCTAGGCATGGTAAGCATTTCTCATGGTCTCCAAAGTTGTCATAACATCATAGAATCTATGGTTTCTCCCATGTGGCTAGGGCTCATCCATTCCTCTTGACCCTTATTTGGTTATTTAACTCTATGCTTGATGCTTGGTTACAATGCAATGTATAGTTTACAATGCTTAAATATTAGTCCCACATTTGGGAAATATAAGGCATGATAAGAATTTAAATAAAATTACATATGCATATAGATTTGAAGAAAGAGGCTAAGGTACCCCTCCTTAAAAAGAGTGTGTTGACCCTCACTGAGGGCCCCCAATGAGCCAATAGTGGGGCCCAAAAATCTCCATACGACCGTTGTCAAAGACTAGAGGCTGAAACCATACCAAAACACCAAATTTTTTTTTGCATGACTGTACAAAAATGCACTACCACATGTCGACGGGTGATTGGTCCACTTGTCACATTAGCATAGCGACACCTCCTTATTTTTTTTGTCACAAAATAACTTCAACAACCTATAACTTGGGCATCTAGACTCCATTTTTTAAACTGTGAAAAGTGTCAAAAAGTCTAGATGAGCTCTACATTGTGCAAGAGGCTTCATCACAAATTGTAATCTTTTTCAAAACTAAACTCTAGATCATCTAAATTTGTACAACTGAGCAAGGCTTCACCATACTCTAGTGGAGCATTCATACAATTCTAAAATGACCAACTCTTAGAGAGAGAGAGAGAGAGAGAGAGAGAGAGAGAGAGAGAGGTCCAAGGGTCACTTGGACATGTTTCCATCTATAAAATGGATTTAAACTTGAATGTGAAACAAGGATGAGGCAAACCATGCCAAGTTATGAGGTACACTCATCAAATCAAATCACAAGGAAGGTGAAAAGTGGCATAAAACTACCAATTTTTCACAAGAAACTACCTACTTGAGTAGCCTTCCAAAAATCCTTTTTTTATCTATAAAAACTTAATTCTAATGATTTTATAGGATATGAAGAGTTATAAACAACATCATCCATGCATTGGTATGGTATTTGATGATTCCTACTATTATGGACATGCATAATCATCTTAGGAAATTTTCAAAAGACCCCTTTCCATGCACCCTTACCACTTGGCACTCCAAACCTTCCAAACATAAAAAATAATTCACAATAAATGGGGAATGACACCTTTAAAATTATTCCATGCCATCAATTTCAAGGTAAATCCTTCATAAGGTCTCCCTAATCAATTTTCATCAGTTTCCCAAGAGTTCACTATTTTGGCTCACTGGACTGGATGAAAGTGTGAGTCTAATTAGAAAACTTAGATTCTTTTTCAAAAGATTAAATTAATTTTTAGAGTTATATAAAGTGTATATATTCATTCCAAAACTTGTTTCATCCTCTAACTCTTCTTGTAGCTTGTACACCACTCAAAATGGCCAAAATAAGGGTGGTTTTCCCCTATTTCATACAATTCTATACAAACAAATTAAATTTTTTAGATCCTCTAAGATTATTATATAACCTCTAGGTGGTTTCATTTACATCCCCTTGCATTTAAATTCTCAAAATTCTCTATCTCACCAATCAGGTTCTAATAAGGGTTTAGTGAGGGTTTTAAGTGACCTAGACTCTTAACCTTTGTTTATAAAGGTTAGACATTTAAACAATTGAAAAAATGTCACTAATATCTCCTTAATTACCCTTCCTAATATTTATAATTTACTTATGATCCCATGCAAATTTTTGTGAGAAGTATGAGTATCCAAAGTTGATCTTTGAGTGGCTTGCATGCTTCTCGTGAGGGTCTGAGTATGTCAAGGAGTTAGATATGGATTCATATGGAGTTTCCAAGATACTAAAAATATTAATCAACTCTAAAAATTACCTACCAAAATTTTTAAATTCTTTGTAGGGCTCAATCAGACCCCAAAATGGAATTCACTCTTGCTTTGGAACTAGGACTATGCCACATCAACAAGCCTGTTAGCACTTTATGTGCCAAAAGTGAAAATTATCACCTTTTATGTATCCTTTTAGCATTAAAATATCAAATTTACTCTTTAAAACATCAAACAAAACATTAGAGTACATGGGTAAGGCTAGAACTTGAAGTGACACCTCATTTGGGGTTGAGTTTGCATGTTTTTTGCTAGGCATGCCTGCAAACCTACCTATCTAGACCATATTATTGGAATTAAAACTTTCTATAATGGTTCCTCATGTCCTCCTATATTTTACCTATCTGTAAAAACCTTATCAATTGATCATAAGGACCTTTGGTTCATTATCTAACTCATTTTCCAAAAAGTTGCTAGCTTCTTGCATAGGAGGACTGACCTACCTCTGAGACAAAATAGAGAGTATTAGTCCTGATTGTATGGGTAAATATAAAGATTTATGGGATCAAAAATGTCCTTATTTCCACTTTTACCAAATTATTTCATCAAATTCCAAGTCTAGATAGTCCAACCAACTCAATTTTGCCAAAAGAGGGGTCGAAAAACCCTATTTTTACATGTTCTTATTTAAACCTCCATGTGGCTTCTCCTTCTATGAAATTAATATGAATAAATACCATTAAAACGTGTTTTTAATAATTTTTATAAGCTCATGTAGCTTTGGTATTCCTTAATAATCTTGCTTGCTATTAAGAATCACAACTTACCTCTTGGAATAAGGTCCTTATAACCAACTATACAGACTGAGGTAACCTTGGTTATGAGACAATGACTCTGGATGGTTTGAGGATGTTATAGAAATTTTATTTATAATTTTATCATTATTAACCTACTTAAATTTTTTTTAAACCCTCCTTTCCTTTCTATAACACTAAACTCTCATAGATTTCCTTCTTGCTTATGACCCTATTGGACTGTGACTAGTGAGCAGGGGGTTATTTCTTTGTTTTAGGTGCCTTCCCTTGGAGACTCAGAAAGGTTTGAAAAAATTACATAGTCCCTATTTACTCAAATTTTAATTCTAATGTGAACCATATTTCAAACCTATCCCCTTTTGGCCTACGAGGCCTTTCAATTGCTCATTGTTTCTTAGACTGAGACAGTCTTTAAGACCTTGTTTATAGGTACCCTTTGGCTTTTTTATATGGATGTGGACTTATTTCTCATGTTAATAGGTCATGAGACTTAATTCATGCTTTTATTTTGTATTTAAAACCTCAAACCAACCTCAACTCCCATGTTTTTTGCACATTTTTGAATAAGATTGTGATCACATTCCCTATAGAACTGAGACATAGACCTACAAGCCTATAGGTTTCTAAGGTATGTTTTGACCTTAAATTGTATTCCATTTATTTTATTTATCCATTTTAAACATAATATATCCCTCATTTAATTTTTTTCATGCATTAATTAGGCCTTTAAACACCACCTTGTTCTTGACTATTCTCATACCCCTACCCTTTTGCTTGGTTGTAGGTGGCCATTTTGTTATAGATGTAGGTGTTAAGATGGGATCTTTGACCTCAACATACATATATACCTTAATTTTTTATACTGACATTCTTTCATATTAATTTCACCTACTATCATACTCCATTTGAGTCCAAAAAACCATTTTTGCTCTTGATTGAGACTAATTTCATAAGCAAGATGTAGGTGTGCATTCCTAGGCCTGTGGGTTACCATTCGGTCATTTAGAACATGTCAATGATAATTTTATGATGTAATAGGGACCTTGTATTGTATCCAAATCATTAAACCTTAACCACTTTTTCAACACCCTGCTTACTTCACAAATCTTGGTTCTCTTCCTGTAGATGTCCTTCACAGTCTTGTGTACGGATAGAGAAATAAGCATTAGAGTTTGAGACACTGTATTCACCTTTTCTCTTGTTCCCTTATCTTGAAATAATTATTTGAGTCATTAAAATCATTCCATTTGATATCATATCCTAGGGACACTATAATGAGATGCAAATTTAACATTATGATCACTATCTTGTAGACATCACTACTCTATTTTAGTGGTTTTTATCCATCTTGAAAGGTTTTGAAATATGCATGATCTTTGCCCATTGAATCTCAAACTTGTAATATTGGTTTCTCATTGATAGTAATATAAGGTAGGCATAATAATAATCCTCAAAACCAAAACTAGCTTCACTAAATGAAAACTAAAAGGACCCTTGGGAACTTTGTTTACCAAAATTATGGACTGAGAACCCAAAAACACAGTTAACCTTCCTTTGAATGAAACATGCTCATATATCACCTTAGGCCTTCATATCATGGGAATTATGACTTATGGGGAGTTTTAAATTTTAAAAATGGCTCCACCATGTTTTTATCTCTCTCACACCTCCGTACAACTCCCATGAAATAGGCACAAACTTGATTGAATTCGGCAGGACAATAAACAATGGTAAAGGTGAGTAAATTGACCTTAGAAGGATACTAATTAAACTTCCCAAAAAATTAAAACATTAATTAAGTCCTTATATATTAATCTCAAACATATTATTACCATAATGGAGCTCTTTGGATGTTTGAAACACAAAACTCGCACTCAACTTTGGAATCTCCAAGAAGCAAGCACTATTTGAAAACTCCTTCACAAGCAATGAAAAGGTGGAGTTTTGGATATTAAAACATCATAGATAGAGATTTATTTTATCCTAAAAACACCTCACAATGATCACATATCTCCAAGGACCTCTGAAACTTAGAAACAAATTGATAAGTATAACCCTTCTCAATGCAATCCTATAACGGGCTACTTGTAGTGTTAACGATTGTTCATAAATAAAAATACATAAATATAAGACTTATTTCCATGAAAGTGAATTATACTCAGATTTTTTTCCACCCCCAAAACCATTCCTCTTGATTCCACCTGTATGGTCCATGGCGAGTATTTGAATTTGAGCCTTCTTTGCATGCCAAGGAGAGAGAATGAGAAAATGAGTTGTAGAAGCAATTTTTTATGCAATTTATTCAATATAAATGTGTATATGACATTTGAGAAGGTTAATAGTCACATCACCACGTTTTTAAAGTGACACACTTCCCAAGGAACTATACAAATGTCTTTTTTTAATTCTTTGGTCAAGAAAACAACCCTTTTCTGAACAACCTACCATTTATTTAGTTATTTCATCTTCTTAAAGACTTCTAAGGACACATGGGGGATGAAATCAGTATTTTTAACTTTCACAAATCCAAAAAAACTCATACAAAGCATTAAATGCACCTAAAATGACCTCTAAGTAACCCAAAAATGATAAATAAACTTAGGGGACTAATAACCAAAGGTATTATAACATGATGGAATTAATTGACCCTTTAGACACCTTATAACATCTATTTAAACCACCTATAGACCTAAAAAATCAAGTTTTTGCTCATAGGTGCCCCAGTTTAACTAGAAAGTCAAACTTGGTCAATAGTCCTAAGAACCTTGATTGGGTCAAGGAATGTTGAACAAAGTTTTGAGCATTTGATTTATTGAGCCTATAAATTTGAATGAGTCTTGAAGTGCTAGTAAGTCTAATAAAACTAGTGTGTGAGGTGAATGAAATTCAATGAGGAGATGTATGAATGAGTGTGATATGTATGAAGTACCTAAAGTTAGAGAGGAAAAGAATTCAAAGGTACTTAGTGAATATAATCATGCATTAAAATTGATATAAATCATAATGAGGAAGTTTCTAATCAAGATAAGATTAAGGAGATTCGTTATAAGAACTAATAATTGTAGGTATCAGAGGTATGGTAAGAATAGATAATAAGGGATATTTGCATCATTTGGTATTATATCAACAAGTTCATTGGGATGAAGAGAAATATAGTCCTCAAGCACAAAATTTGCATGCTTGATTTATTTTTCCTTTTGAGTTTTTGATATGTTCATGAAAAGTGTTGAGGTGTGAGTGACAAATGAGATTTTGGTAAGCAGCCCTAAAGCTAGTGAGGATTGTTAAAAAGAAAGAGAGATATTAGAATCTCAATATTGAGCTCAAAGAGATCTTGGAGAGAGAAAGAGGAGTCTTAGGAAAAGGATAAGAAAGTGAGATAGACCCAAGTGAGGTCATAGAGTGAGAGAGACCCAAGTGAGGTCATGAAAGGCAAGTAGAGGAAGCTTGTCAAAAAAAATAGGTCCAGCTGAGATAAAGAGATTGAGAGATAGGTAATATGAATATATATAAATTAAAGAGAAAATAGGTCATGGGTGATATGAGTTACCACAAAGAGAGGAAGGTGCAAGAAGATACCCAGAGAAGAGATAAGGAAAAATAAATGATACAAGTAAGGCAAAATTTGGATGATTTTATGCTCATCATAGAAAAAATGAAGGTAAAGGAGAATCCATCCTATGGATGGGTCATGAAGAAGAAGACAATCAAGTGGCAAATAAGTCTAAAGATGAAAAAGAGAAAGATGAAAGTTATGAGATAATAAAGAGAACAAAATAGGTTACTTTGCAATCAACTTAAGAAAAAAATAAAAAGATTTTGGATGAACAACATAGTGTGCAAAAGTGAGATGCATAGTGAGAAATAGAATGAAGATGAATAATACCTTTAAAAGGATGAGATGGGTTTTAATGAGGAAAAATAAGTTAGTTACAACCAGCTAGATGATAGAAAAGATGAAGAGAAAGAGACAAATCATTTTGTAGACCTTACAGAAGATTTGGTAAAAGAAATACAATTGATGGACAAAGTTATGAAATCTGATTATCATTTTGTTTATGATATTCAAAATCAATTAGAGATATAACTAGAATCTTTAGAAAGAGCCTTTAATGGTTAAATAATGGAAAATGAAGATAAGGTATAGGTTGTAGTAGTTGAGGTCCACATGATGGAGAACAAAAAAAAAATCAAGATTAAGCATTGATGGAAGCAATGAAGCATATTGAATCATCTGGGCATGATATTTCCTTTGTTTTTGTTGAAATCATAAAGATTATAACAAGGGAAAGTGAGATTATAGATGTACCAATAGTGTTTTGGGGCATACACATCCCATATGATAGAGGAAAAGCTCAAGGTATGAGTGGACATCAAATGTTGGTTGATGCAAACAAGTAATGGATGAAGGAAGAAATAATTATTTTTCATAGAGTTAAGCATGAGATCATAGATTAAAATAAGTTGAGGCATGATGGAGTAGCAACAGAGAAATAAAATCCAAGGAGAAAGAATTAGAAGACTAGGAAGAAGAGTACATCAGTTCATTTGAGTAGACCTCAAATTCTTTCTTGCCAGGGAGTATGATGTAGGAGAATCAAGCAAACAATGTAAATCTATTCATGATTAAGTGTGTTTAGTCTCGTAAAATACCTTATAAGGGGATTGAGTCTTTATAATATTTTATAGGTATCCCTTTGGTATTTTCCCACCAAAATGGCCAATTTGAATATTTGAAATGGGTTAGTGTGTTTAGGAGTGTTTTGAGTAAATGAAAATAAGTGTCATGTTATAAAATATTTACATAAGGTCATAAATGGTACTAGTGGGTGTAAGAAGGTGTTATACATACATGTCATAAGGAAAATGGCATAGACTAAGAATTTTGAATGTAACTATCATGTCAAGGTAGTTGTTATGAGAGGTAGTTGTAAAGAAAGTAATTTCTCATGTATATAGTAAGAATGTAACAAGTTTTTAGTAATTAGGAAGGTGGTAGACTCATAGTAGGAGTCGATTAGAAGGTAAGAGGAGGAAAAAGTATGGAAGAGAGTGAGCAATGATAGAAACTTGAATAACTTTGTAATTTGTCCATGGTGAACAAAGTTGGTAATGTAAAGAAATATATTCAATAAAGTTAATATGATTGAAGTGGAACCTTTGTACCATTTTTTTGATATCATGTTATGAATTTAAATTAATGTTATTGAAATACTTTGAGATTTTAGAATGAATACTCTGTTATGTAAATGCAAAAAATGGTGTTTGTAGGATTGTGTGTAAAATATTACGTATATTCATTAAAGACTATAGACTAATAAATAAATAACCCTATTAAAGTAAAGTCTTGAGTGTTTCAATTTGATATTCATGATCAAATTCATTTGAGTAAGTTATCTTTCATGTATACATGTATATGTTTGATCTCAATAGGAATAGGGGTTCAAGTACATAGTTTGTGAATGCTCTATCTACAAGAGATAGTCAAAGAATCTATGTGTTGATTAAGGTTATTATAGCATTAATATATTGTGTAAAGATAATATTATGGATTATAATATTGATGAAAACTCCAAAACCTTAAAGTAATACAAATGTGCACTTATAACCCTATATTAGTTTACTATAGGTAAACTGTGTTACAGAATACTGTAGAATCCAAGATTTGAAAGTCATTAGAATTTATTCAAGGTAAGTTAAAGCTTAAAAAGGTTGAAAAAAGGTAAGAAATAACTTATCCAAGTCTTTTGAATATTTTAAAGTAATAAAATATTCATTAAACTAATTTTGAACCCTATCAAGTCTATGTAGAACAAGAAAACCCTAGGATAGGGTGAAAAACTACAAAACCACATTCTGGAAGATGTAACTAGTGAAAATTAATAAAAATTGGTAGTTTAATGTGTTTTTACATGGAGCATAATATTTTGAATGTTTTAGACTAGTATGGACGTATACGTATGGAATGTAGGTGACTATGTGCAAAAGAGGAGTAAAGAGACCTAATTAGGTCTGAGCAAAGTCTAAAAAGGGCATATAAGAGTGCAATTGGTAGAAGAAAACTCATGGAGAAGAAATATCTCAATAGAGGGTGTTTGATAATGTAATTAGTTGGAAAATCATTATCTTGACATGTTTATACCAATGAAAAAGGTCAAAAAAAGTCTACTAAAGAGAGAGAACAAGAACAAGAAGTAGTCAATGAATGAAGTATTGTGTTTAGAGATTGTGAGGTTTGGTGATAAGATCAAATAGGGATATAATGAGCATGTAAATGGTCACAATAAACTTGATTTATTTAATGAATGTTGAACCAAGTTTTTAGCATTTGAGTTATTGAACCTATAAAGGTGAATGAGTCTTGAAGTGCAAGTAAGTCTAATAAAACTAGTGTGTGAGGTGAATGAAATTAAATGAACAGATTTATGAATGAGTGTGAGATGTATGAACGACCTAAAGGTGGAGAGTAAAATAATTCAAAAGTTCTAAGTGCATAGAATCATGCACGATAATTGATATAAAGCCTAGTGAGGGAGTTGATAATCAATATAAGATTGAGGAGATTGTTTGAAATAATTGATAATTATAGGTATCAGAGGTATGGTATGAGTATATAATGATGGATCTCTGCATCAAAATCCCAAGCATAGATCCAAAAATCTCAAAAAAATAATACATTAGGCTTAGTTCTAGATTAAGCCTCCTCTAGAGTCAAATTCTCAAGTGCTCTATGTGGTATGTGATTCTAAACAAAATTTACACAATTAACTACTTATACCTAGTATACAGGAGGTAAATCTTGAGAATGCGTCATACAGTTAGCCATATCTTATAAATTTATGTTCTTCCTTTTTGCTAGACCATTATGTTGTGGAGTATGAGAAATAAAATGTTGGTGAAAAATGACATGAGCTAACAAAAAATCATACAACTCTTTGTTTAAGTACTCCCCCTATTATCAGTGCAAATCTTATTGATGAAGCTAGAATATTTATTCTCGACCAAATATTTAAAGACTGTAAAGTGTGAAAAAACTTCACTCTTTTACTTGAGAAAATAAATCCAAGTATTCCTCAATAAATTATCTATAAATGTAAGTTCATACTTAACTCCATTGAAAGGAGTAGTATGAAAAACCAGCAAGTCATTGTATACAAGGTCAAGTGGTGAAGAAGATTTCTTGGACATACCCTTAGGAAATGTATCTTGGTCTTGTTTCCCTAATGCAAAACCAAGTCAAACTCCATCAAGATAAGAAACTCTAAGAAGACCATCAACCATACCATGAGTGCTCAAGTCATTTAAATATATATAATTAAGATGTCCAAATCTTGTATGCCAAATATTACTCTCAGAATTAGCATGAGAAACTAAGCATGTCCCTATAGAATAAGTTTCATAAAAACCCTCAAAGTGATTTAGTATATAACTTTAAACAATAATACCTTGTGAAACAAGTGAATAAGGCTCCAACAATGTTCAAATTTTAGCCCCTTGTGGTGTGAAAGTCATTATCTTGCCATGACTAGAATGACAAATAGAAAGTAAATTGGTAGTGATGTTAGTAAGATATTTTGAATCATTTTTGTGGATTCCATCAAGTTGTATGCCACCATTTAAATTAACAAAAATAAAGGAAAATATCCAACCTCAATTTTGGAAATAGAATTCAAACCAAGAGATATGAAAGACTCCTTAGAAGAAGTCATGTAGTGTGAAGAACTAGAATATATAACCCAATAGTCTGTAACAGGTGATTGAGATATCCCAACAACATTAAGTTCTTTGTCATTCTCATTAAAATTATGTGGAGTGGATATAAATATATTATGCTTTTTGACTACATCTTCTAAGGATTGAATTCTCTTCTAACATTTACTTTCTACATGACCAGTCTCCCACAAAAGGAGCATGAAAGGATAGAATTATTATTGGATTTAGAGTTATTATCTTTGGGTTTAGTGTCACATTGTGATAGATAAGTAGTGATCTTGGTTTTAGTTCTTTATTTTCACTTTCCCTTAGGATGAGATCCTAATAATAAATTTTGAGAGGTGTAAGAATCAATGTTAGATAATTTGGATTCTTCCCTAGTAAATATTTCACAAAAAAAATATAAATCAAACATTTTGAATGTGGCACCCAAGGCATCATGCTAGAGAAAAAGGTAGAATCAAAGATTTCGAATGGACCTTTCAGCTTGGAAATAATTATGTAAACACACTCTTCATATTTATTATCTCTTCCACTCCCTTTCAATTATGTTAATAGGTTCTTGAACTTACTAAGATAGTCTATAATAGTTATAAAATCTTTAGGATTAAGAGAAGTGATCTCTACTTCAAGTTGCATGGCTCTCATGTGATCCAAATTACCAAATAAACTCTTTATTTTTTCCCATATTTTGAAAGGAGAGTCACATCCTTCCAAATGAAATAAAATACTATCACTTACATAAGTTCCTATTAAACCCATGAATTCATCAAATTTACATTGGTTCTAAAGTTTCTCAAATTCTCTGGCATACATTGGTTGTGTTTTAGTCATTAAAGACCATAATCCTTTGCATTTAATGATTGTTTCCATTATTGGTCTCCATGTGTGGTAAACATGTGTTGTCAATGTATCACACTAATCTAATTCAAAATATGGTGTGTTAATAAATCACCAAAGAGTAAGAGAATGTAAAAGGATACACAAGTTAGCACCGAGACAAACCCCAAAAAAAACTGTATTGAACCCTCCCCAATTTTTAAATTTATATTTTCTTTCATTTTTAAAAAATAAATTACACCATTAGATCAAGCATAAAAACACATACACTTTTGAAAAATCAGCACTTGATTTTGATTTACCGATCAAAAGATATAGTTTTTACAAATTTTTCCTATCATAAATGAGTCAAAAATTGAAAAATGCACCAACAAATATTAAATTCTTGGAAATTTTTAAATTATTGAAGAGATAAAAATGAAGGGATAGAATTTAATCCCCTGCTAGTAAGAATCAAAATTTATGCCCCCTCTACATGATTGTACCATGTGACCAAGGGGATAAAGGTGAGGACTACAAAAGAATAGTATTGCCCATAGGAAAATAACTGACCACCACAACAAGGGTTTTAGCCTACAAAAAAACAAAAAAAATTCAAATCAAAACCTAGTACAAGGTTTTCACAATCGCCTCCAACTAGATCATGCCTCCAAAATCGCTAAAGAAAAGCTTGCATATAAAATACAATAAGCTCACAGATGGATGGATGAAACACTTAAATATCTAATAACATGAAAGGAATGATAACCAAATAATTCTAAACCATAGATCTCAAGTTTTAATAGTAAAAAAACATCACATGAAAAAACTCTATGCAACAAATAGATATGCAAAATATAGAAGAGAAATATCATATAATTTCTCCAAAAGATTCATGAAATTAAAATTGGAGTGCATTGGATATATAGGAAAGGAATATTAATCATAACCATAGGATCAAAGAAGATAACCTAGGGATAGAAACCCACTAACTAGAAATCATAAATATCCACACCTAAGTGGGTGGGAAAAGACAAACAATGCTAAATACAAATAAAGCACCTATGAATCATGAACTAAGGTAAATGACCTACTCTAAAAACAATAAGGTCATCACCCATCTCATAATGGGGTAAATGTACCACACATCCGCAACATTTTCTTTCTCATTTATAAATTTGATTTACCAAATTAACAAGTACAAAACAATGGTCTCATATGATTTCAACATTAAATAACAATGAATCAAGATGATAGAATATAAAATAAAAATGTAATCCATTCTTAAAAATGTAATCAATTCAATCAGAGATAAAACTTCAACAACATTAAATCAAGGAAAATATGCAATGCTAGAAAATATCATATCAAATGCAAGGTAATTATATACATGTGAATAATACATGTTAAATAATGCACTCGACGTCTCGAGCTCTGGACGAGACAATTGATGTAATGGAATATGATGGGTAGCCTAAAATAAATAGGATGAGGCTAGACCCAAGGAAAAAATAAATGGAATATGGAAGGATAAGATTTGAAGGTTATTTACTTGGTGGGGAAGAATGTGGAAGGTTCCTACAAAAGGGACTATAGGCCTAGATTATTTATTTATGGCTTCAAGCTAGTTAAGGATAATATTCAAACAATAGGTGGAAATAAATACCTAAATTATAAGCTTAAAATATATATTTTTATAAATTTAACTTGTTAGAATGGGAGTAGGCACTCCAGGAAATCGACTAGCACTATAAAAATAAAGAGGCTCAGTGAGTGTCATGTAGTGGTAGTGTTAAGATAAAATAAAACATAGATTTATCTCCAAATCACATACAAGAGAAACTATGAAACAAATCAATCAAACATATATAAAATAATCATAAACATGCACAAAATAGGAGACACTAGATTTAATGTGGTTCACCCAAGATGGGCTACATCCACCAAACTTGTCCAATATACTATTTCTAGAAATACAAGGGAGAAACGAATCCCGAAAGAAAACCTGTTACACCTCTCTACCTTCTCTACCTCCTCTTTGTGTATGATACATTTTTATCTTTCATCTCAACCATGTAATAATACATTTTAGGGAAAATAAACACCTAAATATAACCTTTATCATCAAATTTGAAAACCTTTAATCAATGGCCTAGATTGACTACAAAATTGCAATTTTACAAGAAAATTTTAATAAAAAATTTGCTTTAGGGGTGTTGCCCCCGAACCCCCATCAGGGTGTGTAGCCCTCAGACCCCCCATTGAGGGGATATCCCCTCTAAACCCTACAAGGGGGGTAACCCTCCCTTTTAACCCCTTGTACCATCATGGATACAAAGAATAAGATCCAAAACTTGGCTGAAATAATATCATATTTTTAACCTCTAATCTTGGAAGACAATCAAGCTCCACACCTAAAAATCTCCCACTTGGAGAATAATTTCAATAACTCCACTGCTACATCATCCACTATACTATCTAGACCTAGACAAGCTTATTAATTTAATTATCCATGAAGACCAATTGAAGTTGAACAAATCTTCAACTTCTCTCTAGTAACTACCTTGGTCATCATATCCATAATAATTTTACTAATATGTTTCTTCTCTAATTTTAGTTCCTCTTCCTGTATCATTGAATGAATGAAATGATACCACAACTACATATTTTTTATTCTAGAGTGAAAAGTTGAGTTTTTGGTTAGATGGATTGCACTCTAACTATCACTATATAGAGTACATATTTCCTGACTATGTCCCAATTCTTATTTCAACCTCTATAACCAAATTATTTATTTGCTTCTGTAGCAGTAACATACTAAACCTTTATGGTTAAAAGTGCCACAACCTTTTGTAACCATGATACCCAACTAACTATTGTACCACCTATTATAAACACATATTTTGTGGTACTTATTATACCATCCAAGTCACCTGCCATATCTGAGTCAACATATCCTTGTAATGTCACATCTAATCCACCATAGCTTAACACTGTATCCATGGTCCCTCTTAAGTAATGAAGGATCCATTTTACTGCCTTCTAATGTTCTTTTCTTGGATCACTCATGAACCTACTCACCACTCCCATTGCATGTGCAATGTTTGGCCTTGTACACACCATTGCATACATTAAACTATCAACTGATGATGAGTATGGAATTTTAGACATCAGGTTCTTTTCTTGTATTTTACGACATTTTTTACTTTGTTAATTTAAAGTGTGTATCCAAAGGTGTCCCAACTAATTTTGCATCCTACATATTAAATATTTCCAACACTTTTCTGATGTACTCTCCCTATGATAATTCTAGCTTCATGTTATTTCTATCTTTAGTTATCCTCATATCGAGGATATGTTTAGCTACATCTAGATCCTTCATAGACAAACTATCACTTAACTATTTCTTGAGTACATTAATATTGTGCATGTTGGAACCAGCTATAAGCATATCATCTACATATAAAATCAAAATAATGTAGCTTCCATTTTCAAAACTTTTAAAATATACACAATGGTCTAAATGACATCTACAATAATCTTTTTTTGTCATAAAATTATCAAATTTCAAATACCATTGTCTTGGATCTTGTTTTAGGCCATACAAACTCTTCTTTGATCTACACACCATTTTCTCCTTACCTTTGACTTCATATCTCTATGGCTACTCCATATATATTTCTTCTTTCAAATCACCATGAGATAATGTAGTATTCACATCTAATTGTTCAAAGTGCAAATCTTCTATTGCTACCAAACTTAAAATATCTCTTATAGAAGTCATTTTAACTACTAGATAAAATATTTCATCAAAGTCTATACCTTTGTTTTATGCAAAACCTTTAACCACCATTTTAGCCTTGAATTTATTTTTACCTTTGTTCTCCTCCTTTATCTTGTATACTTGCTTATTCTACAATGCCTTATTTCCTTTGGGAAGCTCCACTAGATCCCATGTCTAGTTTTCCATTAGAGCATCATACTCCTCATCCATAGCTTGTTCTCACTTATCCTTGGCATCAATTTGAACTAATTCTTCATAGTTTTTTGGCTCACCACCATCAATAAGTAAAAAATAATACAAAGAAGGAGAAAAACAATCAAGTGGTCAACTTACTCTTATAGATCTTCTAACAGGGGTTTGAGGTACCTATTCTTGTTGCATATTTTAATCAGGAACTTCTGGGATATGTTTTTTTGTAATGTCTTCTAATATTGTATATTCCCTTTTAGATTCTTCTTGCTTATTTTCCTATAACTAATCCCTGTACATGAATTTTTCATGGAACAAAACATCTT
Source organism: Torreya grandis (assembly GCA_037957365.1). Lineage (NCBI taxonomy): Eukaryota > Viridiplantae > Streptophyta > Pinopsida > Cupressales > Taxaceae > Torreya > Torreya grandis. The sequence continues at coordinate 815,480 of JARHVA010001955.1, forward strand.
TACTCCTAATTATTTTCTTATCTTCCATATTCCACAACCAAAGTCCATAATCATTAGTTTCATAACCAATAAATGTGCATTTTTGAGACTTAACTTCTAACTTATTCCTATGATCTTTGTCAATATAATAAAATTTATCACAACCAAAAACTCTTAGAAAATAATAATCTACCTTCTTTCCAGTCCATGCCTCCTCTAGTATTCCACCATCAAAGCACTCAAAGGTTCTCTATTTATCAAATAAATTGTAGTAGTTACAATATCTACCCAAAACTGTAAAGGCAAACCTACATGCAATCTCATGCATCTAGCATGATCCATAATAGTCATGATCATTATTTCTAACACACCATTCTATTTTGGTGTTCTTAGAACTATTTTCTATCTATGAATTCCACTTTCTAAATAGTAATTGTTAAAAGTGTTACTACAATACTCACCTCCATTATCTGATCTAAGACATTTTAGTTTTAAACCTATTTCATTTTCAACTAAAGCTTTCCATTTCTTAAATTTATCAAAAACATTAGACTTCCTTTTTATACAATATACCCAAACCTTCCTAGTTTCATAGTCAATAAAGGTAACATAATACTTTGAACCACCAAGTGAAGATACCTATGCTGGTCCCCATACATTTGTATGTACAAGCTCTAATTTTTGCTCCTTCCTGGTTGGTCTAACACTGAGAAACCTCAAATATTTTTATTTCCCATATATGCAATGCTCACAAAAGTCTATGTCTAATTCTTTTAGACCTAATATTTTATCTTTTGCATGTAGGGTCTTCATTCCCTTTTCACTCATGTGGCCAAGTCCATAATGCCACAAAGCTACATCTTTACCTGTAGCAGCTATAGCATAAGATGATTTAACATTATTTGTAGACAAATTTAAAGTTATTAATTTCTTACCTTTTGGAACCACTAATTAATCCTTTGTAACCTTCCATGATTCAATTGTAAATGTGACCATACAACCCTCACTACCCAGCTTCCCTACAAAGATCAAATTTATCTTCAAGATCGGAACATACTTGACATCTTTCAGCACCTAAGTGTTTCCATTATATAATTTAACTTGAACACTTCCTTTTTTTAACAATACTATAGGTTTCATCATCACCAAAGTAAACATTCCCATAATTACCTTGAACGTAATCTATAAAATAATGTTTGTGAGGGGTAGCACAAAAATAACCACTTAAATTTAAAACCCAAGATTCAACAATATTATCCAAAGAAATTATAAGATCATCTTGTACTACATCACCTACTACATTTGCTTCTCTATTACCTTCATGTTGGTCCTTACTCAATTTATCCTTTTGAAACCAGCACTCTTTCTTTGTGTGTCCTAGCTTGCCATAGATCCAACATTCCATCTTGCCTCTTGATTTAGATCTTGTACCCCATGATTTTCCATGGTTTCCTCTTCCTCTATTCTTTTTCCTTCCTCTATTCTCCACTGTTAATTCATTTCCAGATATGGATGTTTCATCTATGCTTTTCCTTCACATTTCCTCACTTAGGATAACACCCACCACATCTTCAAACTTTAGTTTAGCATTATTAGACACAAAGTTGCCTACTACCATTACCAAGCTATTCTAACTTTTAGGTAAGGAACAAAGAATGAGAATATCCCTAACTTCATCATCAAAATCAATATTTATAGAATGTAACTAACTAATAATTATGTTAAACTCATTTAAATGATCTGGTACTGAACTATTTTCAAACATTTTCATATTGAATAATTTTTTCATCAAAAATATTTTATTTGAGGTAGAGGGTTTTTCATATAACTTTCCTCATGTGCTCATAAGACCTATTGTCTTTTCTTGTGATATGTTGAATGCTATAGAATATGCGAGGCACAACCATATGATTCTAAGGGATTTCTGATCTAATAGTTCCCAAGCTTCATCTAACTTTTTTGATGGCTTCTTGGCTTGCCCTCCCAATGGTAAATACAGGTCCTTATGGTAAAGGTAATCCTCCATCTACATCTTCCACATTCCAAATTTTTTCCATTGAACTTATCCACCTTAGATTTATTTTCATCTACCATAGCTCCCACTCAAGGTCAAACCCTTTTCTTCCTATGATTAAAATTATGCAAAAAAAACCTTTGCTTTGATGCCACTTTTTAGGATAAAATAAAACATAGATTTGTCCCTAAATCTCATACAAGAGAAACTATGAAATCAATTAATCAAACGTATAAAAAATAATCATAAAAATGCACAAAATAGGAGACACCATATTTAACATGGTTCACCCAAGATAGGCTACATCCAAAAAACTTGTCCAATATATTATTTCCAATTTCATAAGGGAGAAATAAATCTTGCAACAAAACCTATTACACCTCTCTACCTTCTCTACCTCCTCTCTTTGTACAATACATTTTTCTCTTTCATCTCAGCCATGTAATAATACATTTTAGGGAAAATAAACACCTAAACATAACCTCTATCATCAGATTTGGAAACCTTTAATCAATGGCCCAAATTAACTATGAAATTACAATTTTACAATGCAATTTTAATAAAAATTTAACTTCAAGGGCATTTCCCCCAAACCCCCACCAGGGTGCGTGGCCCCCAGATCCCCCACTAGGGGGATAACCCCCTCAGACCCTACAAGGGGGGTAACCCCCCTTAAAACCCCCTGTGCCATCATAGATACAAAGAATGGGATCCAAAAACTAGCTAAAATAACATCAAATTTTTAACCTCTAATCCTAGAAGACAATCAGGCTCCACACCTAATAGGTATCAAAAGATTGAATGGTAATAGGTTAAGTGTATAGCTTATGTTGAATGTGTTTTATGGTAAGTACTTATTATTTGTAATGTATGAGAAAGGACTTTAATTAAACTTATCTTATAAAATATTTTATTTGTGAATGGTTTTTATACTTGTTCTCATCTTGGAAAGGTTTTGAAGGTTGATTATTTTTGTGCTTGTGTGCATTCGATAAGGTTTTTACATTTAAGGTAGCACTGAATTGATTACTAAAATGAAAGTACATAAAGTAAAGAACCAATAAATAATAAAATCAAATAGATAGATATGTGATTCTATTTAACTATTTTTAAAGTTTTTTAGGATGCATGCAATATCAAATTAAATCTAGCCTAGCTAATGCAAGTGTTGATTTCTAAATTTCAAAGAAGACTATGTTTGCTAATTTTATATGTTTGTCTAGTGTGAATGATATGAAAGCTAAATGAAGTTAATTTTTTTATATGTTTTTATATTATGAATTAAAATATAATTCAATTAATGATTTTATAACATGCAACTGAAGCAAGATCAGATCCAAACCTTAGGGATACAATCTCTAAATAGCTAAAATTTATTTTATGCATGCAAGCTCAAAACTAATTTTTGGTAATCGTAATGATTACAAAATTAAATTATTTGATATTAAATAAGGATGAAACAAAAGTTCCAAAATTTTTATTTTATGATATAAAATAGTTTTCTAAATTCATGTTAATGAAGGAAATCAGGGCCAAGATATTAACTTTCTTTTACCTGTGTTTTTCTAGAGTTTTATAGGTGTATGTGTGCTTGCTTGTTTGTGAATGTAAACTTGTCAAAGATGAAAATAATTTGTTTTAAAACTTAAAAATTATTTTTTTTTCTTAAAATTTACTTAGTGTTTGGATGTAAGCTATATGCTTTCAAATAATATATTGAATGGCTGAAAATAGTAAGAGAATCTAACTAATATTTTTATGCAAAGACAGTAGAGAGAAGAATTATTTTTTGTATCAAATTTGCCTTTTTGGAATAAAAATTAATTTATAAATTAAAAATAATCTAAACTAATTTAATCTAATAAATGAATAAATAAAACTAAAATTGAAAACCTCCAACTTGATCAAGGTGTAGAATAGCTAGAAACAAATATTTTTTATAGTAAAATAAGCTATCCTTAGATAGATAGCTCTTTTATTTCTCAATCACAATGCTTAGAAGTATATGATAAAAGGATGAAAAGGGGAGAAAGAAATAAATACAATATTTTACAAAAATATTAGATGAAGAGTGATTGGGCTAATTCATAGTTATAAAATAATTGGTTATTGATTCATGTGAATTATCCTCTCCAAAAACTATGTAAAATAACCATGAAGATGACCAAAGGTGGAGAAAAATATTTTACAAAACTAAAATTAGGTAGGCTAGGGTACTTTAGAGCTTTAAAACACCAATCCTCAATGCAAAATTTAAATCCAAAATTGACTTACTTGTAAAATATTAATGGAGCTTGCATGTAGTTTAACTAAGTTGAACTAGGATTTGAACTTAGGAGGGACTCAAAATGATTGCAAATAAAATAGGGAGTGAGTTAGGACTGATTAGAGGTGAAATTATAATGGATCAAGTAAGAATCATGACATAAACTATGTAAAATATGTAAAAACATGAGTTTTAAAAGTTAAAAATAACATTTGAATAAGTGGTGGTAGATGTTTCTCTCAATTTTATCTTATTTCTATTTAAAGAAGAAGTAAGAAAATAGTAATAAGGTTATGGTAGAATAACCTTTTTATTTTTGCTTGCATGATCCAAAAGAGTGTGAATATATCCTCTTTATCTTGGGAATAATGACCTATCGATAATAAATAACTCATTTAAAGGAGTTGTTAGAAAGATAGTAACATGGATTGCCTAGCGTGAACTAGATCCAATAAGCATGAGCTTGATAAGAGGTTGTCAATCCACTCTTTGATAAAAATGAAGTTAAAATAGATAAAAAGGAAGTACTTTATTCAAATAATAGATAGAAATAAAATTAAATACAAGAATAAATAGATGCTTGATAAATAAAAATAAAATAAATATAGCAATAACAAGTCAATACTAGTGCTAAAGTAGGTTAGGTTATTTTCAAAAAATTAGGCAGGCATCTATGAACAAGTAGGGACATAGAAAGTTAGATTTGGTTGGGATTAAGAGGTTATAAATAGATTATTGTTATTTCTTACCACAGTGACCATCGATGGTTGGGGTGACCGTCGATGGTTAAGCTGACCATTGATGGTTGGGTAATCATCAATGGTTAAGGGTGACTATCGATAGTCAGGGTGATTATTAATGGTTATTGTGGGTTTTAGATGTGTTTAGAAAGGAGTCCAGTTCAGGTTGTTGAAAGGGGTCAGTGAGTAGTTTAGGATATGGTTAAGGGTTTGGGAGTTAGAAATTAAGATGTAGAAAGGTCTAAATTGGATAGGGATGTCAAAAACCAAACAAGCAAAACCTAGAAATATAAAGTGTACCTATTTTGTTGTTTTATGGTAGATCGTTGATCTTGGAGTATTTTTTATAGAGTAATAGTACTTTTCCTCAAGATAAATTTTGGAAGAGGTTCAAGTCTTTATTGAAGTTATTGAATTACTAGAAGGAATACCTATTAGTTAGTATCCCAATCACCTGTATGCTAGAATACTTAATTATAGATCATTATTCACCTCTTACTCTCCCTCATTTTATATGAAGGGAGAGATCGAAGTAGAAGGTTCCATAGGAGGTTAGGTTACTAATTTTGATGCATCATAATGTGTTAGCACTAGATAAAGAAAACATATTAAATTGTGCCATGTTAGCTTGTACATAGTTGGTCAAGTGTTTGTTCAAGTGGTGAAGAAGGAGTTTAACCCTCAATAGTGAGGGCAACCATCAATGTTCAAGCTAACCATTAATAGTTGAGTGTCAAAGCTTAAGTGCGGTAAAAATGGGTAATTTCATGAGTTAGTTAGTTAATTAGCTAACCTAACTTAGGGTCATAGTCAAGGGTTGGGTAATGGTTTGATCTAGGTGTGTTTTGACACTTGGGACCATATTGTGCATAATTTTGGTGTCTATATTTTTCCCCTTTTTTATGTAATTTGTGTCAACAAGCTTTAAAACAAAAATGGATTATGGGTTAAAGGTTGGTTACTTCAAGTATGGGAAGAGATGTTCCCCCTCAAACCAAAAGTTGATGAGGTGAAACCAAAATCAAGTTGGGGTTTGATAAGTATTTTATGGTGCATCATGATGTTTGTGACAATGGTCATTGGGAATTTGAAGTACAAATATACACTCAAAATTTGACTAAGTTATAATAGCTAAGATCATTCATAGACTAAGTTTCCATAGTTGGTAAAAATAAGTTCAATTTTAAAAGGACAAGTGACAAAGTAACCAGTCCCTACTATTAGTCATAGCTAATCGGGTTATTCCTATCAAGTCTCCTAAATAGGGTTAGTATTTTCATGGGTATCTAAGGTAGGAAGTGCTCCTGTGAAAAACACAAATGGTCTTGTGTGCACTAGGTGGTGCAAATTAAAAATTTTAAAATGGTAAAATTGGTCAATGTGGTTAAAAGGACCAAGGTAAGGTCCTTGTAAAATGTGCAATAGTTTGAGCCAAAATTGCCAACATCAAGGTGGACGTGGTTGGATACTTGCTTGGTTAGAGAGAGTGCTCTCTAATGGTTCATGGTTTATTTATAGAGAATAAGTACTCTATGAAGTTTGGTTATGGTTTGGTGGAGAAGGGTAATATTTGAAAGTGGCACTAAAGTGTGAATGCCAAAATGAAAGAGTGGGTTTCTTGACCGTCGATGGTCAAGAGTCCCAAACATGATCACTAATGGTTATCTTGACCATTGATGGTCAAAGGGAAACCCTAAAACCATGGAAAATAAAAATAAAAAATGACAAGTCATTTTCACTTTAGCTCTTTTGACTCTTGTGACTCCCATGATTTGGTATTTTTAGCATGTCATGCAAGGTGTTGATGAGGTAGTGGTTGATTACTGACTAGGTGACTAGGTGATTGGTTGATTATTGGTAAGGTGGACTAGCAGATCCAATGTATATGAGTATATGGCTAAGCAGTAGGAGCCAGGCTTCCTCCTTGATGATGGTCAAGGAATGAGTTAGGGGATGCATTGATTTGTTAGATTAGTTGATTTTACATTTGTTATTTGAATTTGGTGAGTTTGTTTATAATTTGGGGAGTGTTTAGGGGTTTTCCCTAGTTTTTAACTTTTATTGTGATTTGTTAAAATTAGTGGGTAAAAATGGGAATTGAGAAGGTATATAGATTGGGGGTAAGGTAGGGGAAATAATTAGGGCAATTAGGTATGAGAAGAGGGTGATTTGGTTTGGTTTTGGGTAGGTAAATTTAGGTGTTTTTCCACTGATAGTCACACATAGTGACCATAGGTGGTCATACCCAACCATCAGTGGTCATTGTTGACCATCGATGATTAAATACTAGAGGCCAAATGGTTAGCCAATCATCAATGATCATAGTGAACATCAATGGTCATAGTGACCATCAATAGTTGACTAAGTGGTGAAGCATTTTTGATAAAATTCTAAGCCAAAAATGGTTAGAGGTAAGATGTGTTTGATAAAAGGCTAAAGCTAGTGTTGTTAGAATTTAGAGTATAGGAAATGTGGATTTAGGGTAGGCTTGGAAGTGTGGGAATGTAGTTAAGATAGATAAAAATTAGGTGTTTATTAGGTAGGTAGAATGAGGTAAAATGGGGTGAAAACCATGATCAAATTAGAGAGAATAAAACTAAGTGTGTTTGTTAAGAATTGTTGTAGGCATGAGATCTAATATAGATGTGGGATTAGGTCCCTCAGATCTTTGTGAAGATCCATCAGGGGATGATAGAAGATGAATAGATGCATATAAAGGAGGTTGGCCTTGACATGATAAGGTAATTTCAACACATGCCACAGGATGTAGTATGATCATGGCCCTCATCGAGAGATGGGACTTGGACATGAACATGTTTCTATTACTGATGGGTGAGATGAACATCCTACTAGAGGATGTACATAGGATTACATGGCTATCCATTTAAGGGAGCTGATATATCATATTGAGATCAAGGAGAGAGATGAACATATAGATCTCCTCTATGGTGATTATCATACATTTACTAGATGGCATGTCAATGGCTTTAGTTATAGGCCATTATATTAGAGGGGCAAAGATGAGATGTGGTTGATGATGATGATAGTAGTGTTATGTTTTGCATTACTAAATTTGAGTAGTGGGTACTTTTCATACCTATTGTTAGTTGTTTTGGTAGAGATGTTACTTGGTCAGACATTTTTTGGGTGGCCACTAGTTTTGTTGGTTCAAATATATAGAGAGTTATGCGAGTTTTGATTACATCGAAGATATGAGATCACTATGGGATTTTTGATTCATTGATGGGCCTATGAGCATATCAGGGTCTTGAGGTCAATGGATTTGCCATGAGAGGGATATGCCTAGATGTACTTTAAGGTGGGCTTCATGTGGTGGAGGGGTGATTATGCACTCAAAAGAGCTAGAGGAGGTGTGATGGATATTGATTGGTTCAAGGAGGTGTTAGAGGCCTTGGTAGTTAGAGATATAATTTGGAGCCCATATTTGGGTTTTTTGAGGTGGGTCCATTATACTCAGTATATTTTGTCTTTGAAAAGTTGGAGGTGGATTTATGTGAGGAGAGAGGGTGAGATTGAGCTCATCCCATTTGATAGAATTCATAGGTAGTTCAGCCTAGTATAGGGGATTTCAAGTCCATTCTTGAGGTATAGGAGGGAGGATGTTGAGTTTTGGCTTCCTAAGCCATAGCCAGAGGAGTTGTTTCTTGATCATAAGGAGTTGTCAATTAGAGTAGAGATCAATGACATTGGTTTTTTTGATGGGTATGTAAGATGGTATCATGTTGTATATGCAATTGCTAATTTTGGGTGGAATGATGGGGGTAAGAAGCCCATGGATGTAGATCCTATTGGTGGGGGTCCATAGGTATAGGTATAGGGAGATGACCCTAATGGATAGGTAGGAGTGGTGTTGGCCACTACATAAGCATAAATCATAGCATTACAAGGATAAGTGGCCACATTATAGGAGATGGCCCTAATGGATAGGTAGAAGTCATGTTATGAAATTATGAGGCCATAGTTCTAACATAGTGTTCATAGGATCCATGATGGGGTGAGTACAGAGCTAGCTTGTTATGTAGGGCAGGTGTAGGGACTTCAAGTAGTGGGCTACTTCATTGAGTGGACTGGTAGGAATGGCAAGGAGTAGGCACCATATGGCAGTGTTGTCACAAGAGGGGTCAGTGGTAGTGGTGCCCGAGGGGAATAGTTTATATGATATGATATGTTATGTATATATATATATATATATATATATATATATATATATATATATATATATATATGTATATGTATATGTATATGATTTCGATACCATCCTATGAGCTGATGTAGCGAGATGTATATAAATTATTTTTTGAGAGAAAGAGATGTACATGATTATATGTACTATTTATTTTAATGGTATGATGTATATGATTTTTATGATGATATATAAATGTGATTTATGGTTCATGTTTCATGGTTTAAATGTTTCGATGTTTTATGCTTTATGAGATGTGGAATCATTATTTTAGGCATGTGATGATTATAGATAATGCTTATGGTGAGTGGTTATATGTGATTATGATGATGTTTTATTATGTTTAGGAGGTTCATTGCATGCTGATGATGTTATTTATGATGAATGTTTGTGATGTTTATGGTAAATGGTTATTGTTATTATGATTATGATGTTTCGATTATTATTATGATGTCTTTGATAAATGGTTATGATCATAGATATGTGACATGGTTATAGTTTATGATTATAAATGTGATGTAGTTCATGATGTTTTATGATTATAGATCGTTTGATTATGGTTATTGATGTGGTTTATGATTATGGTTGGGATGGTTTTTGTGATCAGAGATAGGATGATAATCATGGTCATAGATATATTTGATATGGTTTATTTTGTTTGATGATATCACATGAATTAAGTTAGATAACAAACTAGATGTGTGGAAAGAGAAAAAATGAGACATATTTCAAAGTGAATACATGAACCAATTATGAGAAGATAATAAAAAGGCATGATGCTCCTTCATTGGGAAGGACTAAACAAAACTGATGTTAGATTGTCCTAATGAATAGAATCCCTTTGTATGCTTTGCATTAGCATGTGTTGGTTGATAAAAAGGTGTCTTGATCACATTGTGTCAATTAAGCTCAAAGTCCCTTAATTTATAGATGGTACAAAGGGGAGATGGGTGGTAGGTGATATTAAGGTAAAATGGGTGATAGTTAAGGTAATATTATGTGGGTTAGTTTTCCCCTTCTACAGGTGACCTAGGAACCATAATAGACAAGTCTATATCATATGCAAGGTGTAGACTGATTGATGCAGGAAGTTTACTAATGATATATGTGAACTCTGATTGTAGCTTTATTGAGATAGCTTATTTTGATTTTGATATAGGGTCATTTGTTGCTTTGTTTTTATAGGTTTGTGAAGTTGATCGATGCAACAAGCTTCAAATGATTGCTTTGACAAATTTCACTTAGCCATCCTTCAAGGGAGTGGTCCAACTTTGGGTTTGTTTATTTGGTAGTTTTCCTTCAAGGGAACAATCTATCTTTTTAAGAAATGTAGATGTTGGGAAACTATCCTTAAAGGGAGTAGCTTGTGTGATAGAGCTAATTGACCAAGTGATATATTAGGTATCCCAAATAATTTTTATGTTAGGTTTAGACATGGACAAGTCTATTTAGGCTTAGAGGTTTACCTTTATGAGGGTAAAACTTTAGAGCATAAGAGGTTAATAATAGGTGAAAGCAGTGGTTTTGAGAGACAATGACCATGGGATTCCATCTAATTAGGGACAAAAAGTATCCATGAGAACCATGCCATGGGTAGAACTGTGGTACCCATATTTATGATTAGGCTATGACTATGATGGTTTAATCACATGGTTCTGTGTATTGATCTTTTATCCTTGAAGTAATAGGATGAGGATGTGAGGAAGATATAGATTTTATAAACTAAGGGATGAGCTTAAGTTAGACAAAAAGGTGCATTTGATCCTTGTTTAATAAAATAAAGGATGCAAATATTAAGCATTGAGAGGTTCAGGTTCTAGTTTGCCTTCAAGAGAGGATAATTAATAAGCTCTTGATCCATACTTATGGGTTATGATGTAGGATCCAAGATAATTGAAAGCAAAATTGCCTTTTTTTCTTTTCTCCATATTGGTTACATGTTGATTTTCCTTCAAGATGAGGTATTCGATGTTGAATTCTTGTTCTTTTAGGTGTTTTTTATAAGCACACTTGATTCTCTCTTGGTAGACATGAAGGTGTTTAAGTGTTACTAGGTAGTGTTCATAAAGTAGCTCAAGGTGTACTACATGTTCTTGATGATATTCTCTCTCATAAATGATGTCTTAAAAGGATATACAAATAGAGGGAATCTAGACTTTGAGAGGCAATACTACCTCTAATTCGAAGACCAAAAATAAAGGGGTAGCACCTGTAGAGGTTTGAATGCGAGTGTGATAGGACCATAAAGTAAAAAGGATGTGCAAGTGTCAATCCTAACTAGAAGCATTGAATACTTTGGTTAACATCTTGTTGAGGGTTATATTAGATGCTTCCACTTATCTATTTACTTGAGGATGATAAGGTGAGGAAAAACTTAACTTGATGCCAAATGCATCACAAAGACCTTGGACTTGCCTATTTTTGAAATATTTACCATTATCAATGATGATCTTATGGGGAAAATTGAAATGAGAGATGATATGATGATTGATGAAGTCAACTATCTTGTTGGCTTTGGTTGAGATGAGAGGAATATCCTCCACTCACTTGGTGAAATACTCAACGACAATGATGATAGAGTGGTGCCACTAAGAAGAATGAGGATTAATTTCCCCAATGAGATCTAGTCCCCATTGTGAGAAGGGATAAAATTCATTGGACACTTAGAGGCCATGGGCTGATGCATGATTTAAATTAGCATGTTGTTGACATTTAACACACTTCTTCACATAATCATAATAGTCTCAGTTGAGGGTGGTATAGTAGCCAAAGTGAAGGATACATTTAGATATAGCTAGACCACTAAAGTGTCCCCTATATTTTTCATCATGTATTTCCTTGATAGTATGGGAAGCTTCATGATTGTGTAGACAATAGAGAAGGATGTTTTGAAGCCACGTTTGTAAATGATTCCCCCTAGTCTGGTATAATAAGAGGTACTATGAATAAAGCCTCTTTGGGAATTCCTAGAGAGGTTGGGAGGAATGATAATGAGGTTGAGGTAGTTAAAGGTTTGGAAATACTATATGTCCAATGGAGATGCCTCCACACTACAAATGGTAGGAAGGTCAGATTGGATATAAGAGGGTATAATAAAGTGATGGATGGTGACAAAGAGTTTGGATATGGAAGGTTGAGATGGGATTTTGGAAGAAAGGGAAGTTATTTTATCCATGAGCTTACTGGTAGATCATGGAATAGATTGGATAGGGTAATGATTAAATGATGCTAAGAGTACATCAAATAGTTGTTTATACCTTTGCAAGACATCATTCTTACATTGGTAGGATCTATTGACCTAGTTGACCATAAGTTGGTAATCACCAAAGACAATTATCATCTTGATTCCTAAATCTAGAGTAGTTTGAAGACCTAACACTAGGGATTCATACTCAGCCATGTTGTTGGTACACTCAAAATCAAGATTGAAGAGAGAGGAAGAGGTTTACCATCAAGGAGAATAATAATAACTCCAGTACCCCCATCATGCTAGCATTTCAAGTCATCAAAAAATATGGTCATTTAGTAGGTGATATCCTCTTGAGAAAGAGTCATGATGGACTCATCAGGAAACACAAGAGGAAGTGGTTAGTTGTCTAGTAAAGGAGCTTCACCTAATTGATCAAAAATGACTTACCCTTTAATTGGATTATACTGGAGGAACTCAAGGTCAAACTCAATTAGAATCATGAGCCACTTATCCATACATTGGTTTTGGTATGGCTTAGAGTGCATGTACTTGAGTAGCTCAGTGTTAGTGATGACAAAGGTTTCATGATTGAGGATGTAATGACAAAGTTTTGTATCCACAAAGACTAAGGTGAGGCAAAGTTTCTTGGTATGGGTGTATCAAGTTTCATACTCTATAAGTATTTGAATTATATAGTAGATAATTTACTTTTTGCTTTATTCATTGTGGTGAGTGAGCATTATCCCTAAGGAATGGTCAGTGGTAGATATATAAAGATAGAAGGATTGGTTCTCTTTAAGAAGGGTAAGAATGGATAGAGAAACACGGTACTCTTTGAGTGAATTAAAGGATTTTTTCTAGTCCTTATTCTACTTAAAAGATGTATCTTTCTTTAGAAGATGGTGAAAGGGTTGACATTTGTCTGATAACTAAGAGATGAAGCGATGAATGTATTGGAGCTTCCCTTGTAGCCTATGAAGTTACTTAAGGTGGGTTAGATGTGGAATTTTTAGGATCACTCTAATTTTGGTAGGGTCTACTTTGATTCCTTGAAGAGAGATGATAAATCCAAGAATCTTTCTAGATAGGACTCCAAAAATACACTTCTTGGGGTTGAGTTAGACATGGAAGTGTACTAGGCATTTGAAGATATTTTTGAGAATGTCTAGATGATTCTTGTAATATTTGGATTTTCTAAAGAGATCATATACATAGTCCTCTATGATTTTATGGATGATATCATGGAAGATGTAGGTCATCACACACTGGTAGGTTGCTTCAGCATTCTTTAGATCAAATGGTATGAATCTATAGAAAAAAGTTCCCCAAGGGGTGATGAAAAAAGTTTTATGTTGATCCTTGGGGAAAATCAAGATTTTATTATATCCCAGGAAATCATTTATGATAGATATCATCTCATGTCTAGATTTAAGATCAATAATTTGGTCAATTCTAAGCAAAGGGAAGTCATCCTTTGGACAAACAAGATTGAGGTCATGAAAGTCAATACAGAGGCAAAGTCCCCCTATGGGTTTGCTGATGGGAATGATATTGGAAACTCATTAGGGATAGTTAATGGATTGGATAAAATTGACAAATAAGAGGTGTTTAAGCTCTTCTTTGACTAGAAGGGTGATATAAGGGTACATACTATGAAGCTTTTGCCTAACACACTTAGCATTGAGACATATGAAGATGTTGTGGAGAGCAATGGAAGGGTTGATTTTAGGCATATCCTGATAGGACCAAACAAATGTTATGTTGAAGTCATGAAGGAAGGAAGGGTAATCTTATTACTTCAATAAATATAATGATTATCCAATCTTTATAATACAAGGGTTGTCCTGAGTACCCAAGTTGACATCGATAGTGGATTCATTCAACATGGTTTGGTTCTCAAGAGGAAAATATTTTTGGATAAAAGAATCCTCTGCATCAAGATAAGTGATAATGGAATCATCATCCTAATTTTGGATGGTGTTGATGGTAGGAGAATCATTTTCTACCATTTCAAGATGAATCAAAGGAAAGGTTATAGTTTGGTCATCCTTTTGATAGGTTAAGGGGCCCAAACTAATGGTATTGACTAAAAAAAATTTGGGAGGAATGATTTTGAAATCCTTAAATTTTGAAGGGGATTGGGTTGGTGAGGATGGAATGTTTTCCTCAATGGTGGCAATGAGTTTGGGTGAATCAGTGGGTTATTTTAGTGGTATTAACCCAAGGCCAAATAGCTTAGGAGTTTTTTGGGTTTGATTGAAGGTGACTCATAGGGTCCATGTTCATAATGGTTGAGACCAAATCCGTTCTAGGCACACCTATGAAGGTACAATTTGTAAAATTCCAATTTGTCCAAGTGGGATAAATCAGAGGTGAATGGTTGGATAGAAGAGGTGGTGGAAAAAGCAAGAAGTGGTTGATCAAGTCCCCCATAGATGAAATTAGTTTGGCAGTTAGGGAGCTTGAAAATAATGATGGTTACAATATTGGGATCATAATTAGGATCTTGGTCAAGGTTACCATACTCTTGAGGAGTAGGGAAGGCATCCAAGGCCAAAAGATGATACTCTTTTAGTGAGGGATGTTAGAACCCAGGTTCCAAGGGGTCATTTATGGGGATTTGAGAAGAAGGGATAGATGAGCTAGTTGAAGATTCATCAATGGTAGGGATGGAGTTGTTATTAGTTGATGGTGAGGTGGTGTTATTTTTAGTTGGTTGTGAGGTAGATGCATAATGAAGAAGAACATCATTGGGTCGATATGTCATGTTACAAGATGCAAAAGGACTAGGGTTAGCTTGGATGGTGATGCCCTGACCCTCATGTTCACACTTGACACATTGATACATTGTGGAAGGGACACAACTGATGGCTCATATCCAAGGGTGTCCAAGTAAGACATTGTATTGGAACTTGCCTTCTATGATGTAGAAGAGCTCTAGAAGTGTGTGAGGTCCCAAGAAAATGTGGAGGATGACTATGCCTAATGTTTTGGCCATAATATCATTATAGGAATAGAGGACCACTAAGGTTTTTGACATGATGTTCTTTGGAAATTTGAGTTGGTCATAAGCATGAGAGGAGATAATGTTAATACTATCTCCTCCATCAATCATCGCCCTTTTGATGTGGGATTGATTGATGTATGCAGTGATGAAGAGAGGAGGATCAGGGTCTTCAAGATGAATAGAAGGTATTTCTGAATCTTTAAATGTGAAAAGGGTGGAAAGAAGAAGAGATTAGACAAAGGTTGAAAGAGGTGGAGGGTCTTTAGGTTGGACCTATATGGATTACAGAGCTTTTATTAGTGCCTAGAGGTGATGGGGTGAAGTGTTGATTAGTTCATATACGTTCATTCATCTTCACTGATATCTGGTGAAGCTGATTTAGAACTACTCATTAGATAGATTCAGAAGGGTTAGAGGTAGGGGCACCCAAAATGGATATGTTGGGTTTTGGTGAAGGTGAAGGTGAAGGTGTTTGAGTTCAGTATAAAGGTTGAGGGGTGGAAGGATATGTCCATGGAATGGACACTTTGGCCTTCCCCTTATACTTTTATTGGCCCTGAGATTGGGTTACCATATGGATAGTGTAGATGAGGGGAAGTGTTGGGATAGAGGGATACTTCAATTCCTCCTCACTCTTGGGTGAGAGTGTGGGAGTAGGTATGTGTTGGGTAGGCTAGTTTGGTGGTTGGGTTAAAAATGGGCTTAAGAGAGGTTCATCTAACAGTAAATCATTCTCATCCCATAAGTTATGGATAAGTGCTTGGATATTTTTGTATTTCTTCATGTCATACCTAGGTGTCCTATGGTATGAGAAAATTAAACTATCATTGAACCAAGATGGTTTAGGCTTCGAAGGTTCAAAGGGTCTGATAGGTGGTGGCTTAAGGAATAGGTTTACAACAACCTTTGTAAATGGTCAAATAATATTTGAGAAAAGGAGTTGAGGGTGATTAGTTTTTGGTTTTAGGGGTGTGAGCCTGCTTAGAAGTAAGCTTTACCATGGGAGTTATGGGTGCTAAGATGGTTTTGCCAGGTAGGTATGATTGGGGTTGTTTGGTGTTGGATGGTTTTGAGGTGGATGATTTAAAGGTAAAATATCTTGGTGATTGAGATGATGAAGGTTTGGAGATAGATGAGAAGGTAGAGGTAGGTAGCTTGGATAAAACTGATGTTGAGGTTGATGATTTGGAGGGGGTAGGTAAAGGAATAATAAAAGGGGGTATTTTTTTTGGGTAGTTTTGGGAGGGTTCACCTTCTTCATAGAAGGATGAGATCCTAAGATGGAAGAAGGATGAAGTCCCAAGATAGAAGGTAAGAGGGAAGGAGGTGGTATGGCTCTGGTTTTAGGTGGGAGTTTAGGTGGTTCCACCTTCTAGGTTGGTTTGGTTAAGGTTTTATTTGGTGGACTAGATGAGGTTAAGTACAAATTCAAAGATGGGTGGGTAAAGTTAAGAGTAGGAGGTACCCCTAGGTTCTTGATATGTTTGATTAGAGAGGTGTAAGGTGATTTGATAATTTTGGATGGAGATGGTTTGGATGGCTCTTCCATATGGTTTTGGAGGGAGAGGTGTTTGATGAAGGGATTGAGGTGATGATAGGTTTAATGGTAGATGCAAGTGAGGTTGAAGGTTCATGCTTATTTTTATAGGGGATCCCAAGACAATGCCAAAAGGTGGCTCGATCCAAATTGGGTTGAAAAGAGAATTATAGGCTTTAGACTAGTCTAGATAAGGGTTTATAAATTGGTTTGGTCCCTTGGGTATCAGATTTGAAGATTAGGCCCATAGGTTGAGGTGAGGGAGTGGTTTCCTCACCCTCATTCTTGATGAAAGAGTGATTATATGTTTCCTCCATGGAGGGAGTAGATAAAGTGACCTCTCTTTGTGGAATGATTTCCAAAGAGATAGGGTGATTCCATGGTGGGAGAAGAAGGTGTGATGTCAATGGTTACCTCCATTGGTATTTATGTCAAAGGAGATATGGGTAAGTATACTATCTCATCAAATGAAGGAGTGGAGGTGGTTGTTTCCTTTGTTTGGGAGTCCAAAGGAATGTTAGGTGATCCCACCACTTCAATAAGTGGAGTGGAGGAGGATGTAGTTGAGGAAATGGTTTCCATAATGATAGGCTCACTGATAACTACATTGATTGTATGGACCTCAAAAGCATGAGATGATTCCATTTTGTTGTCATCATGATTGGTATAAGGGGCATGATTGGGAAAAGGTTGTCAAAAGATATCAAGTGATTGATTTAGAGTTGTATTGAGATTGTCTAATGCAATTTCTCCTTTATCAATAAATTTTTGGACAATGGTCTTGAAGGTGTTACACCACCAAATGTCATTTCTAATGACATGGTGGAAAACACATAGATCATTCTCATTATACCAACCAAGCATACAAAAAGAAGCATTGAATTATAGAGGAGGTTTGATAGGGGAAGTTTTATGATGTTGGATTTGATAAACTTGTCCAAAACTAAAGCATATGACTCCCCTATCAGAGTGTATTATTTTGGGGGAGCCTAGTTTTGATTTTAGGTTTTTTTATTGAAGGTGTTAGAGGAGTTGGTTTGGTTGGGTTGGTTGACAACTAGAGGTGGGGTTGTTTTGAGGTCAACCATGTTTGTATCTACCTTTATTTTGGTGTTAGGGTAGCTATATTGGTTGGTATTTTTGGATGAGGAAGTGTTTTTGAATTTGAAGTTAGATTTCTTATTTCTTAGTTTCAACTTCCCCTTGTCAATAGCTCTGATTTCTAGTTTTCATGCCATGGTGAAAGCCTCATCAAAGGTTCTGAAAATTTGAACCTATAGAGTGGGGGAAATATGTTTCACACAATCTTGAGAGAAAATTTAAATTAGATTGGGTTGGGATAAGGAGAAAGAGAGCTAGTTGATAAGACCTCTCCATCGTGCTACAAAATTGGCAATTGACTCGTAATTGAACTACCTAATGGAGTAGAGGTTGGTGATGGAGACCTTCTTAGATGTATTGATGGAAAATTCATCTAAAAAGGTTAGGGAAAATTGATAAAAATAAAATATGGATTGTTTGGTGAGAGTACTATACCAATCTAAGGTTATCCCAAATAAAGACATGGGGAAGGTATGAAGGAGAAGGGAATCAACATATGCAATCAAATAGCAAGAATGGTGAAATTCCCTTAGGTGTTATTTGGGGTCCTCCTCGATTTGGAACTTATAAAATTTGGGTAGCTCCCATTAAGGAGGGTAAGGTTGGAGAGGGACAGATGGGAGAATAGTTTTGTTACAAATTTGGTCGTAAGATAGGAGGTTATGTACCCTAGAGACAGATGATTCTAGGTTGGTCATTTTGTCCATCAACATTTTTATTAAATATATTTGAGGTTTGGAGGCTCCATTATTATGTGGTAAGTTTTGTTGAGGTTAGGTGGATGTATTATATGGATAAGTGGTATAAGGTTGAGAATATGCCATATATTGGTATGTGGTCATTAAAGGTTGGGATGATGCCACATAATGGTTAATGAGCATAGAAGGTTGGGTAGTAGGTGATATGTATCCTTATGGATTAGGAACATATTGGTAGGATCTCATGGGTATTTATTGAGGGATTGATATGGGTTGATTTGGAGGTATGGATGGATTAATTGGTTGGGGTTGAGTGGTAACTCTAGTATTGATAGGTGGAAGGGTAGGAGATATGGAAAACACCAAATTTTGAAGTGATGTGGAGTTGGTGGGTTGGTAGTGATAAGGGGAATAGTAGAATATAACCCCAAAGTGGGTAGAGTATGAGTATAAAAATATGAGTTTGCCCCTATGTTGGAGGTGTTGGTTAGTGTAGGGGGTGTTTGGTTATTGGTTGGGTGGAGGTAGTGGATGGGATATTGGTGGAAGAAGGTGCTTGGGTGATCATAGGTCTGGTAGAGGTGGTTCCAATCCTAAGATGGGGTGGCATCCCATAAGGTAGATCCATGGGAGGAACTGAAGTAGTAGGGGTATGGTAAGATAAGGTGTTGAGATAATGTTGCATGGCCATGGGTTTGTTATCAATGAATGTGTCAAAATATGCATCACTATTGATAACTATTTTAGGCATGGTAAGAGGGGGATAATGATGGGGAGAACCCTCAACATCTGAAGTGTACTCCATAGAGGAAGAATAAGAGGAAGGTGGTTCTTGGTTGGTTTGATTCCTCAACTATTGTCTAGTAAAGACCATGTGAGGAATAAAAAGAAGTAAAATAAAGCTCACAACTCAAACACAAAGCAAAAAGAAGAAAAATATCTCAAGGAAATAAAAATCATACACTAAGATGCATTTAAAAACTTAGGATTCTTTTTGTATCACTTTTGTATTATGCCTTAGAAAGTGTGAAGAAGAACTTTGGTTTGTAGATCAAGTAATAGAAAGGAAGTCTAACGCTGGTTTCAGGTGATAAAGGCTCTCAAATATCTATATTAAAAGTTAGTACATGGCCTGATATTGGGCACTACCCCCTCACTTCACACACTTTAGAGATAAGGGTGTCAGGTGATTAGCCAAGATATACTAAATTTTAAAGTTTATACTCAACCAGAGAGCTGAGTTTTGATTTCTCTTCTCGATAATGACCTCCAGGTAAGATAGAGAAATGGTAAGTTTTACCACTAGGTGATGAAATCATATTTAGGCCTTATGCCAATTATTTTGATGTGTTGATTAATTATGTAGTTTTGTATAGTGTGTAATAACAAGAGTGAAACTATGATTGATTACTTTGCTTTTAAGTTAACTAGATGAATTGAAAACATACACGCAATCAATGTATGCAAGGTTTATTTTATACCCAAAAAAAATTAAATTTTGTTGTAATTCCATGTGTAAAATGGTACCTATATGCTACTAGGTCCCATGGGGTGTGCCAAAATGTTTCTCTTAAATTTTTCTTATTTCTATTTAAAGAAGTAAGAAACTAGTAATAAGGGTGTGGTAGATGAACCTATTTATTTGTGCATGTGTGATCCAAATGAGTGTGAAGAGATCCTCTTTGTCTTGGTAATAATGACCTAATGAAAATAAATCACTCATCCAAAGGGATTGTTAAAAATATATTAAGGTATAATGCCTAGCATGAGCTAGATCCAAGAAGTGTGAGCTTGCTAGGAGACTAGCAATCCACTCTTTGATAACAGTTAAGTTGAAAGATATAAAAAGGAAGTACTTGCATCAAATAATATATAGAAATAAAATTAAATACAAGAATAAATATATGATTGATAAATAATAATAAATTAAATATAGTAATAGTGGGTCAATAATAGTGCTAAAGTAGGTCAGGTTAGGTTCAAAAAATTAGGCAGGGGTCTGTAAATAGGTAAGGGCACAAAAAATTAGATTTGGTTGGGAGTAAGGGGTTAGAAATAGCTTATTTTTATTTCTTACCATAGTGACCATTGATAGTTGGGGTAACCATCGATATTTAAGCTTACCGTTAGTGGTTGGGTAACCATTGACAGTTGAGGGTGATCATCTACGATCAGGCTGACCATCGACGGTTACTATGGGTTTTGGATGTGTTTAGAAAAGAGTCTAGTTTAGGTTGTAAAAAGGGGTTAGTGAATAGTTTTAGATACAGTTAAGGTTTCAAGAGTTAGAAAGTAAGATGTAGAAGTTTTTTATTAGGATAAGGAGGTCAAAAACCAAACAAATAAAACCTAGAAATATAAAGTGTGCATGTTTTATTGGTTGATGGCAGATGGCTAATCCTGGAGCAATTTTGGCAAAGTAACAATAATTTGCCTATAGATAAATTTGGGTAAAGGTTTGGGTCTCTTTTATAGTTACTAAATTATAGGAAGGAAGACCTATTGGTTAATACCCTGATTGCCTATATGTTATAATGCTTGATTATGGATCCTTATTCACCTCATACTCCCCTCCTTTTATAAGAAAGGAGAAATGGAGGTAGAAGGTTACATAGGAGGTTAGGCTACTAATTTTAATTCATAATGATGTGGTATCATTAATTAAGTTGAACATATTAAATTTTTCCATGTTATATTGTACATATCTATTGAGGTGTTTGTTCAAGTAGTGAGGAAGGGATCTAACTGTTGATGGTCAAGATGACCGTTGACATTCAAGCTAACCATCGATGGTCAAGTGTCAAAGGTTAAGTGGGGTAATAAGGGGTAAGTTAGTGATTTGGTTAAATAATTACATAACCTAACTCAAGATCATGGTCAAAGGTTGGCTAATGGTCTGATCTAGGGGTGTTTCAACATTTGAGACTACAGTGTGTAGAATTTTGATGTCTACAATAGAATCACCTTTATTTGTAGGTGGCAGTTACATAATCACCACAAACCATGATAGTTTTATAAATATTAATTATTTAATCACCATAAATGATTACAAAACCACTATAAAAATTATTGATTTGTCAATGACTATTACACAACCACCGCAGTGGAAGTGTCACTAATGGGGCAATTTTGTAATGGAGAGTGGTGGAAGTGATACAGTTTTGATGTAGGAGCATCACTCCTAGGGAAAAAAAATTCAAATTTTTGGTTTGATTCATTATATTAGGTTTAATAACACCTTATATGGCCTTATAAGGCCTGAAACATTCTAAGGTTTCAATTTGGTAGCCTAGAAGTACATGTAGCTAGTTTAAATTTCTAATATTTGATTTTCTCGCCAAAACTAGTATGTTCAAAAAATTGAATATTATTGTGTGTTTAGGACTTGATGGGGTATGGTAAGGTTTTAAAAAGAAGTTTAAACATGTTTTAAATGTATTATAGACCCATTTTTACCTTTGGCAAGGGTCAAAAGTGGTCTATGTATGGAAAATCAACTTAGGAGTTTTGTCACCTTCACAATGTTATCATGTAACCATTAGCAAGACTCCTCCAAGGTAGTTATCATAAAAAAGGTAAATATTTATATTGGTAATAATTTATGCTTGTTTTTTTAGGATAATATTTGAGAAAATGAGAAAGAAAGAAGCCCATGTTCTTGAAAACAAGATTCAGACCCTGTTTTGAGCATACCTGTATTGGGAGTAGACTATAATTTTCATGTTTGATGATCAAAGGGATTTTTATTGTTTGTTATATTGATATTTAAGAATTTTTTAATTTATTTTAGACTATATATATAAGGGATAATGATCAGATAATTGGATGTTCAAATATATTCATAAATAGACCTTGTTTGGCAAGTCAATCTTGTATGTGAAAACTGTTAGTTATTCAGAAAGACAATTCAATGATTAATTATGTATTGAATTGTTAAAATTCCATAGGGTTTTGATGTTTTTTAATATTTTATACTCAATAAATGATAATAATTTCTCTTGATACATAGAATTTCCTAGATATCCTATTTTTTGTAGCAGATGTTTTGTGAGTGGACTGAGTTTGTATTCTATTACATGAAGTGAACTTGGATTCTATGATTTATGGATTTATGGTATATAGTTAGTTTTTTTAAATGTGTTTGAAATTTTATTTACTCTCTTTTTGGTGTATCATAATGTATTGTTCACTTTCTTAACCCATAGGCCTATAGAGTGTCATGTTTTGAACACAATCAAGGATATTTTGAGTTGGTTAATATAGAAAGTGGATTGATCAATGATTTACAATAATTGGTAAAGGTTCTTAGGGTCTAGAAAGACCTAAAAAAACAAATTAGGTCCATCGAAACCTCTTAAAATTCCATAGTGGAATTTATAGTGCTCTCAGGTTGTCTTAGGCCCTTAAAAACCCTAAACTAGGGTTCTAGCCATATCTTGACTTGTAACCATCTAAAATTCCCCAAATTTTGTCATATATACCTAATTGATGTGATTCAAGTGAATCACACATTGAAAAGTGTGTACAAATTCCATGGTATGGTATTTTTTTGACTGAGTTGAATTGAGGCTTGAGGAGATCTTATTAGAAAGGCTAATAGCTAGATAATGGGTCTACAAAAGGACTTACATCTTGAAATTTGGACCATAGGTGGGTCAAAATAAAAGGTACTCATAAATTTTTTTCTCTTAAAACATTGTACTTTTTTTGTACCATCAAAAAAATAGAGAAAATAGGGCTAGTAAAAGGGGTGAAGAACTTAGTGAGCTTGTTCTAAAGAGCAAGAATAAGACTTTTTGAGTGGAATATTTGAATAATTTTTGGTATAAAAGCCAAGAATATATACTTTAGAACAAGTGGGAGAGAGAATATTCTTTGGATAAGATAAAAATTGGTACTTGTTTGATAGATTACCTAAATAAGGTTCAAAGTGCCACCTAAGAGAAATAAAGGAGGTGTTACAACAAACCAAGGGAACCAAGATGTTGTGTTAGTAGAGCTGAGGGATATTAGAATAAACTTAGATGCAAGGTTAAATATTATAGAACAAAACCAAAGAAGATGAATCCTAACAGGGGACTTGAGTGACAAGGAAGATGAGCCACAAGACTAAGAGGAACTAGATGGTGAAGAAACAGTTGAAGGACCTAAAGATCAGGGAGTAGAGAGACTCATGAAGGTGATCATGAAGCAAGGGTCCAAACTAAAGGTGGAATTACCCACCTATGAAGTTGATCTTGATGGATATGAAATGATGGATTGGGTGAATGAGTTAGACAAATATTTTGAGTATGAAGAGGTACCTGATGATAAGAAGGTCAAGTTTGCAATATTTAATCTAAAGGGGCATGCTTCATTATGGTGATATTTCAAACAAGATGAGAGAAAAAAGAAGGGAAAGAACAAGATAACTTATTGGGACAAAATGGTTTCCAATATTAAATGTAAATTCTTGCCAGGTGACTATGATACAAACTTGTTTAGATAATTGCAAAATTTTAAACAAAAGGAAATGACTGTGAAGGCATATATCGAGGAGTTCTATAAGCTGACCATCAGGACTAGAAATGCTAAAGAGGATAAAGAAAAGATTTCAAGGTAATTTAATGACATAAGTTACAATCTCTAAGATGAACTAGCACTTGTTAGCCTAAGAACACTAGAGGAGTGCTACCAATTTTTACTCAAGGTTGAAGACAAGTTTAATAGGAACCATAATCAATAGAATAGAGGAAGGGGTATAAAGTTTAGAGGTAGAGGATAGCAAGGGGCATAAGTTTCACACAAATAAACCATCAAGGTGAATCAATAAATTCACAAGAGTGGTCCAATAATTCAAGAGGTGGATTTAGCAATAAGAGACCTTTTAATAGAGGTTCTTATTCATCAATGGGTACAAGAACAAGTGGATTTGCAAGAAAGTGTTTTAAGTGGAATAAGTTTATTAGCCACAAGAAATGGGAATGCCCAGAGGACCAACCAACAATAATCCCAAGAAATGAAGGGATAAATTAGATTTCATAAGGATCAGAAGAAGAGAGTGTTTGATATCCATCACACATGGAAGAGCCTGAAGTGGGAGAATCATTGCTCATGAGGAGGGTGTTGATCAATCCACCCAAGGACAATGAGCCACCATAAAGGAAAACACTCTTCAGAACATCATGCAAATGCCAAGGTAAGTATTATAAAATGGTCATTGATTCAAAAATTATGGATAATCTTTTTTCAATAGAAATGGTTAACAAGATTGGGCTAAAAAAAATACCTCATGCTACTCCTTACAAGGTGTCATGGTTGAATAAGGGAGAACATGTCTTGGTGAGTGAACAAAGGTGGGCAAAGTTTCAAATTGGAATATATAAAGACAAGTCACTTTGTTATGTCATTCCCATAGATGTGTGTCATGTGCTTCTTGGAAGGCCTTAGCAATATGATAGGAAAACTACTCATGATGGAAGAAGTAATATGTACACTTTGATGAAAGATGAGGAGAGTGATCAACAAGTTGGTTCACATGTGATGTTGGTAAGTGGAAAAGAGTCTTTGAATGCCATTCATGAATAAGAGATAGGATTTGCTTTGGTAATCAATCCTAGGACTATTATGATAGCCACTAAGATTAATGAGTTTCCCTTAGATATTCAAGAAATGTTAGATAAGTATGCAAACATAGTTGTTGATTAGATGCCCAATACATTTCTACCTACAAGGAACATAACACACCATATAGACTTTGTACCTTGATCAATTCTACCTAACAAGGCTTCCTATAAGATGACCCCATAAGAGAATGTTGAGATAAAAATACAAGTGTAGGAGTTACTTGACCAAAGGCTAATCAAAGAAAGATTGAGTCCATGTGCAGTGCCCATAGTGTTAGAGCCAAAGAAGTAAGGTGAGTGGAGAATGTGCACTAATTCCAAGGACATAAATAAGATCACCATAAGGTATAGATTTCCACTTCTTAGCATGGAGGATTTGATGGATTTCTTGAGTGGAACAAGCTACTTTTCCAAGATAGACCTCAAGAGTGGATACTA
The DNA here is from genome assembly GCA_037957365.1 of Torreya grandis. NCBI lineage: Eukaryota > Viridiplantae > Streptophyta > Pinopsida > Cupressales > Taxaceae > Torreya > Torreya grandis. Next base: position 841,259 of record JARHVA010001955.1, read on the forward strand.
CTAGATAAGAATCAGGCAAGATGATGAGTGGGAGATTACTTTCAAGATGAATGAAGGTTTGTATGAATGGTTAGTCATGCCATTTGGTTTAACCAATGCACTTATCACTTTCATAATATTAATGAATTAGGTAATAAAATATTTCATAGGCAAGTTTGTAGTGGTTTACCTAGATGATATACTAATTTACAACCAAAACAAGGAGGAACATCTTCATCATTTGGAGTTGGTTATAAGGAGGATGCAAGAATATAGGTTATTTATCAAACTCAAGAAGTGTGATTTCATGATAATAGAGTTTTTTTACCTTGTATTTGTCATATCAAAAGGCATGCTGAAAATAGACAAGAAGGTGAAGGCAAACGTAGAGTGGCCAACACCTAGGACAGCATGAGAGGTATGGAGTTTTCATAGTTTGGCAAGTTTCTATATGAATTTTATAAGAAATTTTAGTGGGATATGTGCTCCCATGATTGACACTTAAAGGGAAATAAGAAAAACTTTGTGTGGAATGAGAAGGTAGAAAATATTTTTCAATAATTGAAGTAAAGAATCACATAGAGCAACCCATTCTAGTATTATCATATTTCAACAAGGTGTTCCAAATAGAGTGTGATTCAAGTGGTGTAGCCATAGGGGCTGTCCTAAGCTAAGAGTTCAGACCTATAGCCTATTTCAATGAAAATTTTAATGATTCTAAAAAGACGTATTCATCTTATGACCTGAAGTTTTATGCAATGGTGCAAGCATTGAAGAAATGGAGTCACTATATCATGCCAAAAGAGTTCATAGTGTATACAAGTAACCATGCACTTCATTTCATATCTAATCAGCCTAAGTTGAACCAAAGACATGTGAAATGGGTGGAGTACATGTAAAATTTCACTTTCACCATTAAGCATAAACAAGGACAAAGAAATAAGGTTGAAGATGCATTAAGTAGGAGATTCTTATTGGTAAATGAAATTCATTTAGAGAGTGTTGGGATTGAGGCACTCAAATATTTTTATGAGGATGATGAAGACCTCAAAGAATCATACCATGCATGAAGGCACCCAAGTACACTCAACAAGGATCCATGGTTGGATTATGTACTTCAAGATGGATTGTTATTCAAAGGAATACATTTGTGTGTATCAAAAATCTCTATAAGATGAAATATGATCCAAAGAAGCACAGTGGAAGCATAGAAGGCCATTTTAGGCTTGACAAGACATTGGAGTTGTTCATTAGGAAATACTATTGGCATCGAATGCAAATAGAAGTATGGAGGTATGTAGAGAGATGTCAATTTTTTTAATTATCTAAGGTTAAGATTACTAATGTAGGTTTTTATAGCCCTTACCAATCCTAAATAGGCCTTGGGAATCCATAAGTATGGACTTTGTGATGGGATTTCCTAGGACACAAAAGTATTTTGATTCAATTTTTATTGTTGTTTATATATTATCTAAAATGGCACATTTCATATCATGTATAACTAATAATTAAGCAACAAATGTGGCTAATTTTTTCTTTGAGGTAGTGACACTTCATGGACTGCCCATGAACATTATTTATGATAAGGACACCAAGTTTCTTATTCACTTCTAGAAGACATTATGGAAGAATCTAGGAACAAATTTGAGTTTAATTTTAGATTACCATCCTAAAATAGATGGGAAAATTGAGGTGGTGAATAGAATATTAGGTAATTTGTTGAGGTGTTTGTCCAAAGACCATCCCAAGTAGTGGGATCTTGTGTTACCATAAGCAGAGTTTGTTTACAATGATTCTACCAAAAGAAGCATTGGAATGAGTCCATTATAGGTGATATATGGTATGCATTAAAAAGGTGTATTTGAGTTTAGATACATCAACCATATGAACAATATAAGTGTTGAAGGTGAGGTTTTTACAACGGCAATAAAAGAGGTGCATGAACAGGTGAGAAAGAATTTGGAGTCTAGTTTTGACAAGTAAAATAAATAGGCATTTTTTAGTAGAAGAGAAGTGAATTTATAGGTTGGATACTTAGTCTTAGCTCATATCAGGAATGAAAGGTACCCAAGGGGTGAATATAACAAGAAGAAGATGAAGAAGATAGGTCCTTTCAATATTCTAATAAAGTTTGCAAACAATACATACGAATTGGAGTTGCCTAGTGGAGTTGGAATTCCACCTATATTTAATGTTTCATAATTGTACCCTTATAAATAAAGAGATGAGGGAGGAAACACAATATATTATGAATATATTTTAGGCCTAAATTGGGCAAGATAGTTGCCTAAGGCCAAGACAAAGGAGATAGAGTGCATATTAGACAAGTAGGTGATTAATAGGACAAGAGACAAATAGTATTTCAAGTATCTGGTCAAATGGAAGAATAATCTAGTATAATATGCCATGTGGATGTCTGATCATGACATACAAAATTGAGGGAGTATTCTGGAATCATTCATGGGAAGTAGCCCATGATTTCTCTTTTCCTTTCCCTAGGAGTATGATGTAGGAGCATCACTCTTAGAGAACAAATTTTGCCAATTTTTGGTTTGATGCATTTTATTAGGTTAAATAACACCTTATATGGCATTATAAGGACCCAAGAATTATTAGGTTTAAATTTGGTAGTCTAGAAGTGCATTTAGCTAGTTTAAATTTCAAATCTTGGATTTTCCCACCAAAACTAGTATGTTCAAAATTTTGAATTTTCTTGTGTGTTTAGGAATTGTATGGGTATGGTAAGGTTTGGAAAAGAGTGTAAACATGTTTTAAATTGATTATATACCTCTTTTTACCTTTTAAAATGGTTAAAAGTGGTTTATGCATGGAAAAGTAAATTAGGAGTTTTGTCACCTTTACAATGTTGTCATGTAACCGTTGGCAAGGCTCCTCCAAGGTAGTTACACTCAGTTAGTTTCATAAAAAAAGGTAAATATTTAAAATTTTAATCAGTTGTTCATGTTTTTGGAGTAAAATATTGAGAAAAGGAGAAATAAATAATCCTTTTTTCTTGAAAATAAGATTCAAACCCTATTTTGAGCATTCCTGTATTGGGAGCATACTATAATTTTCATGTTTGATTATCAAAGGGATATTTATTATTAGTTATATTGATATTTAAGGATTTTTGAATTTACTTGAGACTATATGTATAAGGGATAATTATTAGATCATTAGATGTTCAAATATATTCATGAATAGACCCTGTTTGGCAAGTCATTCTTATGTGTGCAGACTATGAGTTAGTTCTTGAGAAAGAAAATTCATTGATTCATTTTGTATTGAAGTTTTAATGTTCCATAGTTTTTTTTTTTTTTTTAAGATTTTATACTCAAGAAATGATGATAAGTTTTCTTGATACATAGAACTAGCCTAGACACCCTATTTTTTGTAGTAAATATTTATTGAATGGACTGAGTTTGTATTTTATTGCATGAAGTGAACTTAGATTCAATGATTCAGATATTTAGGGTATATAAGTAAGTTTTTTGAATGTTTTTGAAGTTTTATTAACTCTCTTTTTTTTGTATCATATTGTATTGTTCACTTTCTTAACCCACAGGCTTGTAGAGTGTCCCATTTTGAACACAGTGAAGCAAATTTTGAGTTGGTTAATATAAACAGTGGATTGATCAATGCTTTCCAATAATTGGAAAAGGTGATAAGGGTATATATAGACCTAAAAAAATAAATTTGGTCCATTTAAACCTCCTAAAAATATCACAGTGGAATTTTTAAATCTCTTAGGTTGTCTCAGGCCCTTAAAAACCCTAAACTAGGGTTTTAGCCATATCTTTACTTGTAACTTCCAAAATTTCCAAAACTTTGTAGTCTAGACATAATTGATATTATTGAAGTGAATAAAACATTTATAGGTGTGTATAGAGTCCCTGGTATGGTATTTTTCTAATTGAGTTGAATTGAGGCTCGAGGAGGCCTAATTGGAAAGGTTAATAGCTAGATAGTGGTTTACATAAAGTCGTAGGTCTTGAAATTTGGACCACAAGTGGGTAAAAATAAAGGGTACTCATAAATATATTTGGTTTCTCTTAAAATTTTACTTTTATATACCATCAATAAAATTGAGAAAACAGGGCTAGTAGAAGGGGTGAAGAACCTAGTGAGTTTGGTTTAAAGAACAAGAATAAGATTTTTTTAGTGGAATCTCTGCATCAAGTTTTGGGAAGTTATGCCACCAAATAGGAAGTTAAAATAATAAATAAAAATATATTCAAATAAATCATTTTTAAGGTTTTCCAGGACTAAAACAAGAATAAAAATATGCAAATAATGTCAGAGAGGACTGGCGCTAAGCATGCATGTGGAGATCACTTCATCATTATTGGATTTGTCAAAAAGTCATACCATGTAATTTTTGGTTGCATACATATTGCCACTTTGGGATGAATCCTTATCATTAATTGAAGAGGATGTGGTCCTGAATAGTGGTGTATTGAAGGGAAATTGAGGGTTAGAAAGATTTACCTTACTTAACTAGATGATGCAATGAAACTAGCCAAGACTGTGTGCAACCTATATATAAAACATGGGAATTAAGTACAACTTAATGAATAAGTGTAAAATGTAGTATGTAATAAAAAAAAATTATGAGATTACGTACCATTTTCACATAGGGGAGAATATACTACCTAAATTGTCTCCTTGGGGGATTGAGTTTGGGTTAGAGTGGTGTGTACCTATAAAATAAAAAATAACATATAAACATGTTATGGAAATATAAGACTATTAGAATTTTTTAGTTTTAGATAAAAATCATGTTATTTAAACCACATTAGTATCTAAAATATATAAATCATGAGTATATAAAGGAACTTGTTGAAAATAGAAAGTTTTTAGATCACAACTACTAGTTTTAAAAGACTACAAAAACTTACCATGAATAACAATCATTTGTCCAATTGGGTCTAGGAATTTTTGAGATTTGGTTTGATGGTGATGAAATTGATCCATAAAATAGAAGAATCAATGAGAATAAAGAGGATATGGTGAATATACCATCTAGAGGTGGAGTGGGTTACGCCTAGGTTAGTTCTCACTAATTTTGTGTTTTTTCCCCAATTTTAACCTTTTGACTAAAAATTTGTAAATTTCCATTGAATATATTTTTTTGTATGGATGGGTTTGAGGGTTTGGATAGGCTAATAAATCTCTTCTAATTGATTCAAGACTACTTAATGGGATAGGTAGGCATAATAAGTTTTTCTCCAAATTATCACATGTTTGTAGAGATCACTCACCCACAAAATCATATAGATGGATTAGGGTCTTGGATGAAGACCTTATAAGATATGACTGTAAATCAAGAAGAGGTCAGGATCTTAGGACCACTATTGAACATGTATACACATACATACATTTTTTTTAGATTTTTTAGATGTTTGACTCACTTTCTCTCTATGGAGGTGAATTGTATTAAGACATGATTGTATAAACTTGATAGTTATTATTATATATGTATATGGAGATATTATAGTTTATCTTATTGACTTGTCATTCATGTGTTATGGATTTAATATATAGGTTTTCTTCTTAGTTTATTCACTCTATATGATGAAGTGTGTGATGATATACCATGTATTTCTATTTTTTTGATAAACTATTGTGGAATATGCTTATATATATGTGAAAAAAATGTATGCAAATGATGTAATATTTTAGAACATGCATGAAATTATGAATGTGCTAACAATTTTTTTAGATGATGACCCATTTGTTTTTTTTACATAATATATGACTTTCAATTTGTAGAAAGGAATGAAAAGGATAATAGAATAAATGTGATATGACAAAGAATGAAAATCATAAATAAAAATTTAGCAAGAAAAAGGAAGATGATTTAATCCTTACGATAAAGGGTAAAATGTACTTCTTGTTAGACTTAAAAAATACTAACTTTATTGGTTTCATCTAGAGATAAATAGTCCTAACAAAATCATTGAATGGGATAAAGTTACCTTTTTTGGAATAGGCATATAGACAAGCTTTTTTAAATATATATTTACTTGGACACTTTCTGATTTAATATTACTTCTAAACTTAACTTTTACTTCTTTTTATGACCTCCTATACTTAGTCTCATGTGACTATGAAGACACATGGGATCATCACCAAAGTCTAGATGTAGGTGAGTAAGGGAATCTCTCACCATATTCTAACATTTATTGTTGATCTCTCACATATTATTGATCACGTGGGGTTCACCAATTTGTAGTCATGCGAACATCACACACTAAACTTTTCACTCGACTTATCGATATCTGACTGAGATAGACAACTTAATGGAAGATTATGGGTAGTATAAATGAAATAGGCTAAGGATATACCTGAGGACAAAGGAAATAGAATATGAAAGGATCATATTCTAATGTTATTTACTTGGTGTGGAATAATGTAGATGGATCCTACTAGAGGGACTATAGGCCTAGATTGTTCATCTAAGGATTCAAGATGGGTAAAGATAAGAGTTAAATTATGGGTGGAACAAAATACCGAAAGCCTAATATCATAATATATATCATTCTAAATTTCACTTGGTAAAATGGGAGTAAACACTCTAGGAAATGGACTAGCACTATGAGAATAAAGAGGCTAAGTGAGTTTCATCCATTGATAGTGAAAGATTGAATGGTAATAGGTTAAGCATATAGCTTGTTTTGAATGTGTTTTAAGGTAAGTGATTGATATTTGGTAATGTGTGAGAAATTATTTTTCTTGAAATCATCTTGGCAAGGCTTTTATTTAGGAATAGTTTTAGTATTTATAATCATATTAGAAAGGTTTTGATTTTTCATTGTTTTTGTGCTTGTGAGAATTTTGATAAGGTTTTTGCCAATAAATTGAAACTAAATTTATTGATGAAATGAAAGTATATAAAGCAAAGAACTAACAACTATAAAAATTAAATATAGAGAGAGGTGATTTTTTTAATCCATTTATTGAATTTTTTTGGATGCATGCAATAATGAAAATAAAATCTAGCCTAGCCAATGCAAGTGTTGTTTTCTAACTTTCAAAGAAGACTATGCTTTCTAATTTTCTATGTTTGTCTAGTGTGCATGATATGTAAGATAAATAAAGTTATTTATTTTTTGTATTTTCAAATTATTAATGAAAATATATTGCAATTAATTATTTTCTAACATGGAACTAAAACAAGATCATATCCAAACCCTAGGGAATAAAATATCCAAGTATCTATAAATTATTTTATACAAGAAAGCTAGAAAATAGTTGTTGGTGCTTAGATTTGCACCATATGTTTATGCCTCCTTACACGTGGTAAACATAACTGAGTATGGGATCCATAGTGGAAAGACTAATGTCCATGTGGAGGTGAGTGATTAGGCAAATACAACAAAGTTTGAAGAATACAACAATGTTTTAAATATAGTAAAGCATCAAGACCCATGGAAGGTGAAGCCATGAGAAAATTGAAACCCACACCATCAGACCTATCTACATGGTAGCAAAGTGTCTACGCCATAACAGCCCCATGCTAATAGAACCTACCACATGGGAATGGTAGGTGAATAAAACAAAGCCAATTTTTTGTTTGTAAAGAGGGAAATTTGGAGAGAAAGAAGGGTTTGTGAGTCAATACACAAATTTGACTAGTTACTAAAGGTGATTGATAATTCTAACAGAGGTGTGGAAGGTGAAAAGCAAGTTTTATATTTGCATTTGAGGAGGTAAAGTCCCGATGAGGATTATAAGTTTGACTACAAGTTAATCATGGAAATTACAAATGAGGCACAAGAAGTCTACAGAGGTTTGAATAATAAAAAAATTACAAATGATGGGACCAATGTCCGTCAGCAGTTTAGGGGGAAAAGACAATTTGACGTGCACTTCAAAGTGAAAATTTCCTTGAAAGTTCCACATCCTATGAGAATAAATCAAAGGAATGTTAGCATAAATAAGAGGTTGAAGTGAAATTTGCACTTATCAAATTAAAAATTATAATTTACACTCCCATCTCTAGATCTCATAAGCAAAAAAGAGGGAAACATACAGGAAAGTCAAAATGGGAAAGGGTATGGATGATCATATGGTTGGAATGAATGGCATGCATCAAAATATTCTAAGGGAAATTTAGGTGAAAATTTGAACCATGTGATTAACATGCCAAATATGGTAATGTTTGTGGATCATGTTCTTAATAGTCAGCTACGTTGCATGGTTTGTTGTTACAAGTGTGGCTATTCTCCAAGTCTCATCATTTCTGAAAGCAAAGATAAAGAATGATACCATAGCTAGTAGAAATGGATCAGCTCATTATTAAAAATGGACACTTATGTAAATAAAAGAACTAAAGTGCTAACATATAGTAGATATAAGATTCCATATTTAGCTTATCTTGCATAGGTATTGGAAAAACATTCATTTTTCCTTATAAACCACCAATGGGCAACACAAGATTTTGAAAACTAATCATGCATTTTATTTGAATCTACCATCATGTCCCTTTATCTCCTGATAACATAGTTATATTCCCTTCAAGGTGGAAATGGAAATAATGGCTAGAGAAAAACATGGCTTCTAAAAAGAGTTTATAGAGAGTATCCTAATGAAATGAGGATAACATATTTTGGGTTATCTTGGATGATGAATCCTATTGATACTCATCTTAGCACTTTTTTAAATGGTGATTTTGGTGATTTTGGTTACATGACACCAAAATTTATGCATACCATGCTGGCTACTTTGAAAGAGGAATGTCAAGAAAGGACAAGATTTCACCAAAGACATACATGGGGAAAATGATGAGGAATTCCATCATGGGAAATATGAGATTTCTGGTATAGAATTTGGTGGCTACAATGAGAGTAACATTGATGGCCTTTCTGATGCATTGATTGAAAAATATGGGGTTTGAAAAATGTCCATGTTTGTAGGGCAATGAATATTTTCATTAGTGAATGCTTCAAATTCAAATTCACTATGTAAACTGTTAGGTTGTGGAGCTAAAAGCTTCACTAATGCAGACATGGAGAAGGCCATTGGAGGGGTTGATGTAGGTTGCTGAGCGTCAAAGCAACTGGCGTCGGTCTGATCGACCTACGTTGACAAGATAGTGAAGAGAAGAAACCGACGTCGATCATGGATCGGCTGACGTCGGTCACCTCTAGGCGGACAGGGACCGACGTCAGTCGCCTGTGTGGTTCGACTGGGAGCTTATTACGAGCAGTTAGCTAATGAACCAAGTGTTTGCATGATGAGAGCTATTTTTAGACTGAGAGCTGTGGATCTAATTATTGTAATTAGATGTCTAATCATTGTTTGGATGAGATCTATATAATAGACTCATGGTTGTATTGGAAAGTTGTTCTAGTTTGAGTTGAGCAAAGTTAGCTCCTTCTGTGTGTGAGGTGAGCAAGGGTGTTCCTCCTAGTTCTATAGCAGTACCAAGGTGGGTGCTGGTTTTGGAGAGTCAGCAAGATTCTTCAGGGGTGTAGGATCTTGGTCACAAGTGCATGGCCTATATAGGAGATCTACATGGTAAGTAAGATCATTGATCTACAGGTGTATGTGTGTGCAAGGTCAAGGTTCATAGGTGTGCAGAACTAGGTTGATTTGTAGGTGTGCAAGATCAGATAAGACAGCAACACAATAGGGAGCAGTATCAGGCAGGATCTACTTGGAGTACAGGTGTGTACTCGGATAGAGCAAAGAGGAAGGCAAGGGAGTTCCTTCCATAAGTATGGTCTGTTGAATTGCAGGTTGTTGCAGGTTCATGGGAGATCTACTTGAAGTACTTTGAGTACTTGTGGAGTGTGTGGAGCACTTGTGGTGTGCATGGAGCACAGAAGGTGAACACCAACTCTGTGTTTGAGTTGTGTGTTGGGACCTGAGAGAGAGAGCTTTGAGGAGAGAATTATTGTTCACTTGAGGTGTGGACAGCCTCTGAAGAGGTGGTGGAGAAGAAGTGGCATCTTCTTTATTGTATTCTTTTCTGTATAAGTATTAATACAAGTTGTGTATTGTCTCTCATATCATGTGTTATTCTGAATTCTAGTTACTTGTGATTCTGGTTAATTTCTGCATATTAAGTTGCTTGGTTTGGTAATCAACTACATGCTTCTTGGTGTTCACATATCCTGACAAGTGGTATCAGAGCCAGGTTGCAGGGAGCAAGTTTTGTGTTTGGTTACAGGTCACTCTCAGGGGTTTCTGATTGAGTGGGAGTAGAGCAATGGCAGATGAAAGTAAGCTAAGAATGGAGGAGTTGAAAAGCACAGATGGTTACTTACGGTCCCATAGAAAGAAAGAGCAGGTAAAATATTATTGTTGGTTGGTAGCAGATCAACATGAAGAAACTGTAGATGCAGATGTTGCAGGTGTTATTACACAGGATGCTCTGGGAGGTTTCTTGGATAAAGTTGAATCTTGGATAAAAGATTCAATTGCCTCTTTCCATGCAGCCCCAGGTAGAGGAGCTGGTGAGCCTTGCCAAAGAATTGGCAAAGGGAAAGTGAAGCTGAAATTACAGGTGGCCAACACACAGGTGTTGATGAAGGTCATGTAGGTCCCAGGTTTGGAGATATGGCTAATTTATTTAGAAAGATTGGGTGATGAGAGATGCACAAGAACTCTCACAGCGGATGCACTTGAATTAGCTGGTGGTAAGAAAATAGGTACTCTTTATCTACTTGTTTATATTACTGATTCTTCTTCTGTTGCAGAGACGTGGCTTCGTAGGCTTGGTCACATGAGTAGGAAGGAGATGCATGTTCTTAAGCGGAAGACAGATATATTTGACAGGCTTAAGAACTGGAAAGCCTTGGTGTTTATGGAGGAGATGGCGGACAGAGACCAGTGGATGGTGTTGGATACTTATGAGCAGAGCAGTTTGGACATGGGTTTTGATTCAAAGGAGCTCGCAGGTAAAAAGTCATCACTCACAGGCGAACACAGGTACCGGTGTCAGTTAGGAGGAACCAACGTCAAACAGACAGGTGCCGATGTCGGTCATGTGCAGATCGAAGCCGGTGATGTCGGGCAGGGTAAGACCGACGTTGGTCAGGAGGACCAATGTCGGTAGTAGGTAAGACCGATGTCGGTCAGGAGGACCGACGTCAGCAGCATGGACACTGACGTTGGAAGGGTCGGTAGTCAGGGACAGACGCATGGGAACTGATGTCGGTTGGATGCAGACTGTGGAGTGACCGAGGTCAGTCACTGTAACGGATTTTGGGTGGACAGTGAGCTATCAAGGAGTCTCAAACACCTATACGGAGGACTGAAGACGTAATTAGGCCCTCAAATTCATTGTTCCTCTTCTTTATACTCATTGCTGATTGTAGAGCAGGAAGGATCCAGGAAATAGGTGGGAGCATGGCAGGGATATGATGAAGAACCAAATGAGAGTTTTGGTAGGGTTGCCAGTGGGAAGAAAGCACAGAGACGAATGGATTCCTTAGTTGAAGAATAGAGTGAACGGACACGTGAGACGGAAGACCAGGTATATGGTCTTGAGGAGCTACAGGACAGTGGTACAGGTTTTGACAGGTGGAGGACGAAGCATGGCTTCAGTCAGTGTCAGGGTAACTACTGTGGTTTGACTTACTAGGTGGATGATGATTGCAACATCATTCTATTGTTGTATGTGCATGGTATGTTTTGCTAGCAGGATTGTACATACAGGGTTTTGCTGAGCTAAGGGTAAGGTTAGTTCAGTGGCATGTCATGAGGAGTTTGGAGCAGCGAAATTCTTTGACATGGGAGACATGGAGATCATAGGTTGATTTTGTCTCCAGTGGGAGCTGATGTGAATCAAGTGTTGGTGAGGTTCAGGATGCAGAGCCAGAGCACACTAAGGGCTGGACAGGTATAGTGTCTGAAATCACATGAGGTCTGGTATAGACCTGAGTATTCCCATGCAGTGGGAGCTGTCAGAGAGTTAGGAGCCAATTTAGGGAAGTGGGTTCTCAGGTATTTGAGAGGGACCAACAGCAGGTATACATGCAGGGTCAAGACTTCACTACATGCATTTGTAGGTTTGGATGTGCCAGGTTACTCGGATGACAGGAGGTACACCATGGGATGTGTGGTGGGTTGTCTTCAGGATTGATCTTGAAGAGGGATACAAACCAGGAAATAGATTAGACAGAGTATAGGTACAGGTACAGTGCAGCTGTTTATCACCAAGTGGGAGATTGTTAGGTTGTGGAGCTAAAAGCTTCACTGATGTAAACATGGAGAAGGCCATTGGAGGGGTTGCTGTAGGTTGCTGAGCATCAGAGCAACCGGTGTTGGTCTGATCAGCCGACGTCAGCAGGATAGTGAAGAGAAGAAACCAACGTCGGTCAGGGATCGGCCAATGTCGATCACCTCCAGGCAGACAAGGACTGACGTCGATCGCCTGTGTGGTTCGACTGCGAGCTTATTATGGGCAGTTAGCTAACGAACCAAGTGTTTGCATGATGAGAGCTATTTTTAGACTGAGAGCTGCGGATCTAATTATTGTAATTAAATGTCTAATCATTGTTTGGATGAGATCTATATAATAGACTCATGGTTGTATTGGAAAGTTGTTCTAGTTTGAGTTGAGCAAAGTTATCTCCTTCTGTGTGTGAGTTGAGCAAGGGTGTTCCTCCTAGTTCCACAACAGTACCAAGGTGGTTGCTGGTTTTGGAGAGTCAGCAGGATTCTTCAGGGGTGTAGGATCTTGGTCACAAGTGCATGGCCTATATAGGAGATCTACATGGTAAGTAAGATCGTTGATCTGTAGGTGTATGTGTGTGCAAGGTCAAGGTTCATAGGTGTGCAGAACCAGGTTGATTTTCAGGTGTGCAAGATCAGATAGGACAGCAACACAACAGGGAGCAATATCAGGAAGGATCTACTTGGAGTACAGGTGTGTACTCGGATAGATAAAAGAGGAAGGCAAGGGAGTTCCTTCCATAAGTATGGTCTGTTGAATTGCAGGTTGTTGCAGGTTCATGGGAGATATACTTGAAGTACTTTGAGTACTTGTGGAGTGCGTGGAGCACTTGTGGTGTGTGTGGAGCACAGAAGGTGAACACCAACTCTGTGTTTGAGTTGTGTGTTGGGACCTGAGAGAGAGAGCTTTGAGGAGAGAATTAATGTTCACTTGAGGTGTGGCAAGCCTCTGAAGAGGTGGTGGAGAAGAAGTGGCATCTTCTTTATTGTATTCTTTTCTGTATAAGTATTAATACAAGTTGTGTATTGTCTCTCATATCATGTGTTATTCTGAATTCTAGTTACTTGTGATTCTGGTTAATTTCTGCATATTAAGTTGCTTGGTTTGGTAATCAACTGCATGCTTCTTGGTGTTCACGTATCCTGACATAAACAGAGAAATATTTTTCAGTTTAAGCGAGTAATGGCCACAAGGAGAAAGAGTTAAGTTACTAGAAAAATCCTCTATAGGGTGCTTCTTAGGTTACAAGAATGGGTAAAAATTTAAAAAAATCAAAAATTTGCAAGTTTTAGAAATTACAGTTGTGACCCCCAAACTCCCTGGGAAATTTGAGTGGGAGATGCAACTTGAAAAATACAAGTATCCAAAATGCAATTTGCAAATTATGATCAACTCTCCCAATCCTGCTAGTCAAAGTAAGGAGGAGAAAAAGTCAACTCAAGAGGAGTTTCAAGGAGATGTTGAGGATAAATGTAATTTTACAATTTTACACTTGTGCAAATTGTAAATTGCACTTGGATCTCCCATTTTTGCAAGTCAACACTAGTCAATAGGTAGCCTTACTGCAAGGGGGAACTTCCATAGCCAATTGTAATTTTGAAATTTTGAAAAATTGTAATTTGTAGTTGGAGTTCTAGATTCCCTAAAAGAAGATTTTGAGGGAAATGGGAACCCCAACTATAATTTTTAATTTTACAAAATTGCAAATTACAGTTAGAGTTCTAAATTCCATAAAAGGAGCTTTTGAGGGAATCTAGAACTCTAAGTGCAATTTTTAATTTTGTAAATTTTCAAATTGTAAATTGTGTCTAGTGTTCCTATTTCCCTAAGGGAACTTACCAAGGGAACTACAAGTGCAAATTGCAAATTTACAAAAGGGGATAGAATTTTCCCAAAAGGTCAAAAATTAGAAAATAATGCATTTATGTATTAAAAAATGTGGAAGAAACCCTAAAGAAGAAAATTTTTAAAAAGAAAAAGTGAAAATTGCAAAGTTTGAAAAAATCAAGTTGTGAAAAAGCAAATTTGCAAAAGGCAAAAGTGCAAAATGCAATGTGTTGAAAAGCAAGTTGGAGCCAAAAAGTAAGAAGGTGAAATGACCTAAGTTTTTATATTTTTATTTGATTTACCTATTTAGACACTTCCATGGGAGAGATATTGCAGGTTTGTAAGGCCAAGGTGGGCCATTAGAGGAAAATCACCCAAATAGCCACAAATCTAGAATATTCCCATGAAATCATTGCAAAGAGTAGGTTTTTCTATGGCGTGCATATAGGGAAGGGTAGCTATCTAAGAGTTCCAACTATGCTAGAAAGTGGTCAAGTGCATCTATAGGTAGTTACACATGAGGACAAAGTTTTTTTGGCCTTCACCATGAATTTTCACCTTCCAATGCATGTAAAAGACATCTCTAGCCAATAAATCAAAATATGTGTTCCAAATCTTCATCATTCTTGTAAAGGTAGTTAGAGGAATCATTTTCTATGAAAATGGGTAAAGATTTTATGCATGGAATAGGGCATATTCCAAATAGAAGTATCTTGGTGGAACTTGGAGGGTTGTTTTAAAATTTTGCAAAATGCAACCCCCATTCCTGAAATTGAAAAAAGGGTGTAAAAAGTGTATAAATAGAGGGTTTGTCCTCTATTCTTTAGTTGTTATTGTTGATCTTTGTTTTTATCCCAAGTATAGGCTCTTCCAAATTTTTGGATTACATTTTTATGCATTTTACCTCTCTTTTTAATGTAGTTATAGTTGTACAACCATTATCAAGCTCTGAGGGCATGTTTGTATGTCTCCTGTGTCCAAAATAGAACAAATCCACCATGCTTGTCCCCATGGTAGCATTTTCAAACATTGATGTATGTAAAGTTTTCTTTAAAGATAATGTAAAACATGTATGGTTCTTAATCTTTTCCTATTAATTAAATTCAATGAGATGTTTTACATTCTATGCTGATTAGATATCTTGCTTTATGCTCACTATTGGTTGGCATTTTGGGCTTAGATTTAGACTATAAATCCCTTTATGTAAGTTATTTAGAAACATGTTATGTAATAACTTTTAAGTGCACCCTAGGTTCATGAATTTGATAGGGTAAGGTATTTGAAATTCTAAGTGTAGTGTATGCTCTAGGGTTTTAGGGATCATTTGGGTACTTGCATTGTATTAGCACCAATGGATGCATATTACTCTTGGTAGTTCCCCTTCGCTTATTAGTCATTTTTTATGAAACTTTGTAATAAGTGATGTCATGTATGTTGAAAGAATCCCTAATTTTTTGAATACCACTAGCACACCATGCCCCTTTTTACAAATTATCTAACTATCCTACCCTATCATACAGTGGAAATAATACACCCAACTAAATATTTCAAGTGTTATTTGCCCTATAAATACATAAAATCTTGTCTATATAATGTGTTTGAATTTTATGTTTTGAAGCATAATGTTTTAGGTTTCCATTCAACCCCTATTCTTGAAAATTCTTTAGAATAAAAGTTATAGCCATATACCCATCTATCTTTAGTAGCTTGTATGTCACCTAGTGCATTTGTTCATTTCATGTAATAACCCTTTTTAGGTGGATTGAACAAGTTTGGTTGTGTCCTAGTCACATTTTTGTTCCCTTGTGCTAAAAATCCCCATGGAGGTTGAATTATAGAATCTTTCCATGTGATAAAGATACCCCTTAGGTCCTATCACCTTGGTTCAGGTAGAGCCATAAGTAGGAGGCAGTTTACCATACCCTTTGTCAGTGCCTCCCAGTCATTTTCTCTGTTCGATTCATTATATATGTCAAACCCTCCCCCAACTACAATGACATCTCAACAAGTTTTTCATATTTGTTTGCCATTTTATTCAAGTGTGTAAGGTCAAATAAAAGAGGTGTACAATTGGAAACCAACACTTTTACTAACACCATTGCTAGGGATTAAATTGAAGTCCATGTCACTTGTGCTGCAAGGGACTCTTGCAGAGAGTTACTATCATTTTTCAAGTTCTATTCATATTTATGTTATTCTGACTATCTTTGGTTCATGAACATCACCACTCAACTAGCACCATTTTTGAGGAGAAGATGAACCTTGGCACTTGTGTTGCTAGGGACTCTTGTAGAGAGTTGGAGCTAATTATAAGTTTAGGTTTGAATAATTTTTCTACCACTATCTGATAAATTAATGTCAGTTATGTTTTCAAAAAAATATTTATTCATATTACCTCATGTGTTTGAGAATTGAGATTATTTGAATGTACTTCACTATCTTGGTTGTCAACACTATAACACTCCATGGGGGATGTGCCAGAAATTGAGAGATTTGATAATTTGACTAATGTTGAATTTGTTGTAAAGAGCTATGAATTTGACATGTTTTGAGGTGGTTTCCCCATGATGAACATGAATCTAAAAATTTCATTGTCTTTGTTTTCATAGATCATCACTAATTTTAGAACGATATGGTTTTAGTATGTATCACTTCAAGTTTATAAATGGTTATATTCTAGAAGTTTACGTCTAGTGGTGACTCTAAGACATTATCTAGTTTCAAAGAAAGATCAGTTCCCACTTCAAATATCTTTAGCTTTGAAAGTTATTTTATTTGCAAAGATGGAAGGACTGAGGTCATCCTTAAAAGGTGACTCATCAAATAAAATTGTCTTTCCCTTAAGTGTTCATCAAAGAAGGAGACAAGTTTGGAGGCGTGTTGAAGGATAAAGTACAACTATAAAACATTGTGTGGGGTGTCAAGATTTTGGTAATCTTAAAATTTTCATTGAAATTCATATTGCTAAAGATTGTCATAGTTCTTCTAGCTATTTAGGATCATATAGTCCAATTTATTATCTAGCTCCTTCTCAACCAGCTGAATCTTCTTCTAAGTTTGATCCCCTAAGTCCACCTCATTCACTCCCTCACATCCCTTTACCATTTGTAATTAAACCTCCTATTAAACAAATCATGAGGCATAGGGACCAAGATGAGAATTAATTCCCTGTATTCTACATTCCCATATTAAGGTCTATCAACTTTGTTTACATGGAAGGTTATCTTAATGAAGTCCCAAATGAAGTAAGGAACCACCTTTCAAAATTCCAAGGGAAGAATGCAATGAGTGGTGATCATCACTTGAGGGATTTTTAAAATATCATTGAATATTATGAGGTTGAGCATGAGGATGTGTGAATTAATTTATTTATGCACGCACTAGAGGATGATGTAAGTGAATGGTTCATTTTCCTTCCCCATGGATGCATTGATTTATGGGAAAAAATGAAGAATGTTTTTATAATTCAGTATTGTGATAGAATTAATCCAAGTTTTCTCTTAGCTGAGTTTGAAAAAATCAAGAAAAAAGCCAAATGATTATGTGTAGGATGTCAATACAAGGTTCAATAAGACATGATGCGTCTGCTTGAAAACATTAGGCCCAGTGATATAACATACTTGATAAAATATTATGATGCCTTTGACAAGAAGGCTACATACTACTTGAGGGATAAGTCTCCCACAAACCTATGGTTGGATTAAAATATGGTCATCCAAATTAAGAATGATATAAAGGCTATAGGAATCCTTTGAACAAGCAGGCTAATGTGAAATTGGTTAATTCAAAAAAAAATATTCCACTAAGAATGTTAACCTTGAGGAGATGGTTAAGAATTTGGCCTCTGATATCAAATAAATGGCATACTAGTTGGCTAAAGCTGAGAAGGTGATCCCTCATGTGTCTACTAGTTAGGAGAAAGCTCTAAATTTGAACTAAGCACCAAAAGGGCCTGTACGTGATGACAAAAATTAGAATAAAGGCACTGAGAAAGAAGTGTATGATCCATTAAAATCCAAGGTAAATGTGGTGAATTATGATTTTGACATTGATTGGTATGATAAATGATTCCTCATGCATCCTTCATGTGATACTACTGAGCTAAGTGATGAAGATGTAGATGATCCTGAGTCTACATTTGATGATGGTTATGAGATTTTGATGTTCAATGGTCAAATATCCCAGTTTAAGTTTTCTACCTCCATGTAAATGATGAGGGATACTACTATTGATCAGTTTTGGAGTATGGTCAAGTAGGTCCTGATGTATGAATTTTCTTGTGAAGCTAATATGACACAAGAAAATGAGTTACCCAATCATGATGTCATTGAAAATCTGAAGTGTGCTCTAAATGAAGTGTTGCACATAAATGTGGAATTGAGTAACTTTGTTGGGAATGTGGATGTTATTGATCAACCAGTTGTTCTTGATGATGGGTTTGAGAATAAAAGTACTACTATTTAGAGAATGACATTAAATAAAGATGGGGTTATATTTTACGCCCTTAAAGATGAATGTTTTTAGACTTCTTTCAAATAGTACTTTGAGTGAAAAAATGACACTAATGATCTTGAGGCATTCCTACTTGGTACTTACCTAATTGCCATTGAGAAAGAAGTTTATTTGTAGTTGATGAAAAGGTACCAAGATATTTTAGCATGGTCTTACATAGATTTGAGATTATACAGGAAGGATTCATTTCAATATGTCATCCTATTATAGCCTAGCGGTAGTACCTTCAAGCAAGTACAAAGATTGGTTTACTTTATCTTGGCCACCAAGCTATTGGAAAAGTTTAAAAAATTATGGTATGATGAGATTTTGGAGCCACTAGTTAATATCAAACATTTGAAACATTTCCTAAACTAAGCCCATGACTATGTATATAATTGTATAGTGTAGAGTCTTGTTACTTTATTGTTTATGTTGCCCCTCTATTTTGGGCCTTGTTTGTATAATTCATTTCATTGTTTTTTTTTGTGTATTCATTTTTAGATCCTCCTAATCTATTTTTTCAGTCTACCTTTTTTTACTGAGCCTTCATAGATCTATGTTGATATAAGTTACTCAAGTGTTGACTCTGTGGTTGAATGGATTGGCACCAGGGCTTGTGTTCTAGGGTTCTTTGCACACCCATAGGGGGTGTACATCCCTGAGTGAGAGCCAGTATTGGTGCTCAAATTTGAACGATATATTTATGCCTCCTTCTTAGTGGTAAATTCAATTGAGTATGGGATCCATGGTATAAAGACTGATGTCCATGTAGAGGTGAGTGATTAGGAAAATACAACAAGGTTTGAATAATGTAGCAATGTTTTAAAAACAACAAAGCATTGATACCCATAGAAGGTGAAGCCATGTGAAAATTGAAACCCACATCATCAGACCTACCTCCATGGTAGCAAAGTGTCTATGCCATAACAACCCCATAGCAATGGAACCTACCACATGGGAATGGAAGGTGAATAAAACAAAGCCAAATTTTTATTTTTAAAGAGGGATGCATGGAGACCAGATGGGGTTTTTCAGACAATACATAAATTTTACCAATTAATAAAGGTGCTTGATAGTTCCATCGAAGGTGTGGGGGCTGAAAAACAAATTTGATATTTGCATTTGAGGAGTTAAAGGCCTAATAGGGATTCTAAGTTTTATTACAAGTTGACCATGGAAATTGAAAATGAGGCACAAGAATTCCATGGAGGTTTGAATAGCAAAAAACAAATTTCAAATGATGGGGCCAAAGTTTGTCAGAGGTGTAGGGGGAAATATAATTTGGCACACACTCCAAAGTGAAAATTGACTTGAAAGTTTTGCATCTTATGAAGAGAAAGTGAAGTAAATTTGTATAAATGGGATGCTAAAGTGATATTTTCACTTAGAAAATTATAAATTGTGATTTACACTCCCATATCCAAATCTTGTAGGTAGTGAAGAGGGAAACAGGCAAGGAAGTTAAAATGGGAAAGGTTATACATGATCATTTGGTTGGTATGAATTATATGCATCATAATATTCTAAGGGAAATGTAGGTGAAAATTTAAACCATGTGATTAACATGCTAGGTATGATAATGTTTGTGGATCATGCTCTTAATAGTCAGTTGTGTTGCATAGTTTGTTGCTGCAAGTGTGGACATTCTCCAAGTCTCATCATTTTCAAAAGTAAAGATAAAGAATGATACCATAGCTAGAAAAAATGGATCAGCTCATTTATACAAATGGAAATTTATACAAATTGAAGAAATAAAGTGCTAACATATATCAGATGAGAAGATTCCATATCTAGCTTATCTTGCACAGGTATAGGAATGACATTCATTTTTTCCTATGAATCACTAGTGGATAGCATAGGATTTATAATACTAATCATGAATTTTATTTGAACCTACCATCATGTCCATTTATATCCTCATAACATAATTATATTCCCTTCAATGTGGAGATGGAAACAATGGCTAGAGAAAAACATGGCTTCTAGAAAGAGTTTATACAGAGTATCTTATTAAAAAAAGGATAACATATTTTGGGTTGGCTCAGATAACGAATCCTCTTGATACTCATCTTAGCACTTTTGGCAATGGTTATTTTTTTGATTTGGGTTATGTGTCACTATAATGCATGTATAACTTTCTCGCTACTTTGAAACAAGAATGTCAATAAAGGGAAAGATTTCACCAAAGACATACATTGGGATAATGATGAGGAGTTCCATCATGAGAAAGATGATATTTGTGATATAGAATATGGTGGTTGAAACAAGAGTAACATTGATGGCCTTTCTAATGCATTGATTGAAAAATTAGGGGTTTGAAAAATGTCCATGTTTGTAGGGTAATGAATATTTTCATTGGTGAATGCTTCAAATTCAAAATCTATTATGTAAATAGAGAAATATTTTTGAGTTGAAGCAATTAATGGCCACAAAGAGAAAGAGTTAAGTTTATATAAAAAAACCTCTACAAGGTGCTTCTTAGGTTGCAAGAATGGGTAAAATTTTGAAAAAATAAAAAAATTCAAGTTCTAGAAATTGTAGATGTGACCCCCAAACTCCCTAGGAAATTTGAGTGGGAGATGCAAATTAAAAAATGCAAGTCTCCAAAATGCAATTTTGAAATTGTGTTCAACTCTCCCAATCTTACCAATCAAAACAAGGATGAAAAAAATTCAACTGAAGAGGAGCTTCATAGAGATGTTGAGGAGAAATTCAATTTTACAATTTTACACTTGTACAAATTGTAAATTGCACCTAGATTTCCCATTTTGGCCAGTCAACATTGGTTAATAGGTGGCCTTAATGTAAGGGGGAACTTCCATAGCCAATTTTAATTTTGCAATTTTGTAAAATTTTAATTTTTAGTTGGAGTTTTGGATTTCCTAAAAGAAAGATTTGAGGAAAATGGGAACCCCAACTGTAATTTGTAATTTTACCAAATTGAAGTTGGAGTTATAGATTCCCTAAAATTAGATTTTGAGGAAATCCATAACTCCAAGTGTAATTTGTAATTTTGCAAATTATAAATGGTGCCTAGAGTTATCATTTCTCAAAGGGAACTTCCCATGAAAATTAGAAGTGCAAATTGCAAATTTGCAAAAGGGGCCAGAATTCCCCAAAAGTTCAAAAATGGAAAATAATGCATTTATGTATTTAAAATGTAAAGAAAGCCATAAATAGGAAAATTTTCAAAAAGTAAATGTGAAAATTGCAAAGTTTGAAAAAATCAAGGTATGAAAAAGCAAATTTGTAAAAGGCAAAAGTGAAAAATATAAACTGTGAAAAAGCAAGTTGGAGCCAAAAAGTAAAAAGGTGAAATGGCCTAAGTTTTTATATTTTCATTTGCTTTACTTATTTAAGCACCTCCATAGGAGAGATATTATAAGTTTGAAAGGCCAAGGTGGGTCATTGGAGGAAGATCACCTAAATAGCCATGGATCCAAAACATTCCTATGAAATCATTACAAGAGTAGGTTGTTCTATGGCATGTATAAAGGAAAGGGCAGCTACCCAAGAGGTTTTAGTTGTGATATCAAGTGGTCGAGGGCATCTCTAGGTAGTTACACATGAGGAAAAAGTTTATTTGGCCTTCACCATGAATTTTCACCTTTTAGCTCATGTAAAAGGCATCTCCAACTAAGAAATCAAAGGATGTGCTCCAAATATTCATCATTTCTTGTAGAGATAGTTAGAGGAATATTTTTTCATGTAAATGGGTGAATATTCTAGGTGTGGCATAGGGCACATTCCAGCTAGAAGCATCTTAGCAAAACTTAGAGGGTTAGTTTACAATTTTAGAAAATATAATCCCCATTCTTGAATTTGAAAAAGTGTGTAAAATGTGTATAAATAGAGGGTTCATCCTCTATTATTTGGTTTATGTTTGTCTTTCTTTTTTTCCCAAGTATAGGATCTTCCAAATTTTGGGATCACTACTATGTACATTTTGTCTCTCTTGCTATGGTGGTTATAACTGTACAACCATTAGCAAGCTCTAAGATCATGTTTATATGTCTCCCCTAACCAACATGGAGTAAATCCACCATGCTTATCCCCATGGTAGCATTTTGAAACATTGATGTATGTAAATTTTTAGTTCAAGATAATGGAAAATACTTATGGTTCTTACTCTTTTCCTAGTTGATGAAATGTAATGAGATGTTTTACATGTTATGCTGATTGGATATCTTGCTTTATGCTCACTATTGGTTGTCATTTTGGGCTTAGATATAGATTATAAATCCCTTTCTATAAGTGATTTGGAAGAATTTTATTGAGTACCTCTTAAGGTCACCCTAGGATCATGAATTTGATAGGGAAAGGTATTTTAGATTCTAAGTGAAATGTATGCTCTAGGATTTCAGGGATAGTTTGGGAACTTGCATTGTATTGGCATCAATGGATGTAAATTACTCCAGTAGTTCTCTTTATCTTGTTAGTCATTTTTTATGCACCTTTGTAATAAGTGATGTCATGTATGTTGAAATAATCCTTGATTTTTTGAAAACCACTAGCACACCACACCCCTTTTTACAAATTATCTAACTATCCTACCATATCTTACCCTGAAAATAATACACTTAGACGAATATTTCAAGTGTTATTTTCCCTAAAAATTCATAAAATATTTATTATATAACATGTGTTTGCATTTTGTGTTTTGAAGCATAGTGTTGTAATTTTCCATTCAAATCTTGTTGTTAAAAATTCTTTAGAATGAAAGTTGTAGTCATTTACCCATTTATCTTTAGTAGTTTATATACGACATAGTGCATTTATTCATTTTGTGTGACAAACCTTCCCAAGTTAATTGAACAAGTTTGGTTGTGTCCTAGTCACATTTATGTTCCCTTGGGCTAAAAATCCCCGTGGAGGTTGAAATGCAAAATCTTGCCATATGAGAAAGCTACCCCTTAGGTCTTCTCACCTTGATTTAGGCAAAGCCAAAAGTAGTAGGGTACTGACCATACCCTTTATTGGTACCTCTCATTCATTTTATCCATTAATTTAATTATATATACCAAACCCTCCCCTAACTACAATGACATCTTAGTGAGTTTTTCATCTTTGTTTACCATTTTCTTCAAGTTTGCAAAGTTGAGTGAAAGAGCTGTACAACTAGGAACCAACACTAGTTTTTGGTGTTCAGAATGATTGCACACTAAATTAAATGATTTACTATTGAATAGGGATGAAATCAAAATTGTTATTGTTTTGATTTTATGATATCAAATAGCAATCTCAATTCATTTAAATGAAGGAAATTAGGGCCAAGATATTAACTTTCTTTTACCTAAGTTTTTATAGAGTTTTATAGGTGTATGTGTGCTTGTTTGTTTGTGAATGTAAGATTTTTAAAAATGAAAATAATTTGTTTTAAAACTAAAAAATTATTTTATTTTTCCTGAAATTTACATAGTGTTTAGATGCAAGCTAAATGCTTTCAAATAATATAGTAAATGGTTGCAAATAGTAATGAAAACTAACAAATTTATGTAAAGATGAGAGAAAGAATAATTATTTTTTATATCAAGTTTATATTTTTGGAATTAAAATTAATCTATAAATGAAAAATAATAGAAACTACATTAATTTAATAATTGAAAACTTAGCCTGATCAAGGTGTAGACCAACTAGAAGAAAATATTTGTTGTAGTAAAATAATCTATCCTCATGTATCTAGATCCTTGATTGCTCAATAATAGTGATTATAAATCTCTAAAAAATGATAAAATGGGAGAAAATAAATAAAAACACAATCTTTGAAAGAAGAGCAGATGAACAGTGGTTCAGCTAATTCACAAATAGCAAAAATCTGGTTATTGATTCTTATGAATTCTTCTCTCCAAAAATTATTTAGAATGACACAAAGAAGACCAAAGGTGGGTTAAAATATTTTCCAAAACTAAAATAAGGAAAGCTAAGGTTCTGTAGAGATTGAAAACACCAATCTTCAATAAAAAATTTAGATCCAAAGTCAATCCAAAATTAACATACTTATAAAAGAGTAATAAAGCTTGCATGAAGGAGTTTAATTATTTAATTGGGAGTTAAACTTGGGAGGTAATCAAAAATATTAAAATAAAGAGTGAGTTGGGCCTGATTGGAGGCAACCTAATATG
This sequence comes from Torreya grandis, assembly GCA_037957365.1. Taxonomy (NCBI): domain Eukaryota; kingdom Viridiplantae; phylum Streptophyta; class Pinopsida; order Cupressales; family Taxaceae; genus Torreya; species Torreya grandis. Next base: position 865,868 of record JARHVA010001955.1, read on the forward strand.
GATAAAGTAAAAAATCATGAAAAATATGTAAAAATGCAAGTACTAAAAATTAAAAATCACATGTGAAAAAGTGGTGATAGAACCACCATTATTTGCAAGTGGTGATTACATAAATGACACAAACCATGATAGGTTTATCAATCTCTATTCTATAACATCCATAGATGATTACACAACCACCACAAAAATTATGGGTTTATCAGTGATAATTATGCAACTATTATGATAAAAGTGTCGCTAATGCCTTTGTAATTAAGAGTGGTTGAAGAGTCAAGTTTTAGGGTCATTCTATCACCAACTAGGTATTTCAAATACTAAGTCAAAAGATACTCAAATATAATGCATGAAAATTATATACAAAATATGGGAATCAAGTAAAACTTGATTAAAAAGTGGAAAATATACTATGTAATCAAACCAAGGATGAGATTACGCACCATTTGTGCATGGGGGAGAGTATACTAACTAAACTATCATGTTTGGAGACTGAGTTTGGGTTAGAATGGTGTGTACCTATAAAACTAAAAATAACATACAAACATGTTATAGAAAGATCAGACTATGTAAAATTTTTAGTTTTTGACACAAATCAAGTTAATTTATCCATAATAGCATCTAAAATCTATAAAAAATGACTTTAGAAAGGAACTTATTGAAAATTTAAAAAAAAAATAGATCACAAATGCTATTTTTAAATTCCTATAAAAATTTTCCAAAAATAAAATTCATTCAAATTAGGTTTAATAATTTTTTATCTTTGGGTTGATTGTAATGAAATTGAGCCATAAAATAGAAGAATTGATGAGCACAAAGAGGATATGGTGAATATATGATCTAGAGGTGGAGTAGGTCAGACTCAAGTTAGTTATCATTAATTTTGTGTTCTTGACCTAATTTTAACCTTTTGATTATAAATGTGTAAATTTCCATTGAATTTATATTTTTTTGCATGGATGGGTTTGAGGGTTCAGGTAGGTTAGGAAAGGGATGATGATTAATGCAAGACTACCTATTGGTATAGGTAGGTAAGATGGTTTTTACCTAACTTATCACATGTTTGTAGACATCATTCACCCACAAAATCATAAAGATGGATAAGGGTCTTGGATAAAGACCTTATAGAAGATAACTGAAGCAGGAAGAGGTCTAGATCTTAAGGCCACTATTGAACATGCATACACATACATACATTTTGGTTTTTGGATTTATGATATGTTTGACTCACTTTCCCTCTATGAAGGTTAATTGTATTGATAAATGATTATATAAACTTGATATTTATTATGATATATGTCTATGGATATATTAAGGTCTATCTTATTGACTTGTCATTCATGTTTTATGACTTGAATTTATAGGTTTGATTTTCAGTTTATTCCCTCTAGATGACTAGGCATGTGATAATATACCATGTATCACTATGTTTTTGATAAACTATAATGGAATATGCTTATATATGTGAGAACAAAATGTATGAAAATGATGTAATTTTTTAGAACATGCATGAAATTGTGAATATGCTAATAGCTATTTTGTAGGTAATGACCAATTTATTTTATTTACACAACATATGACTTTCAATTTGTAGTAAGGGATGAAAAGGAGAATAGAGTAAATGTGAGATGATAAAGAATGAAAACCATAAATCAAAATTTCAAATGAAAAAGGAAGATGACCTAATATTTATGTGCAAAGTGGAAAATGTACTTCTTGCTAGACTTACAAATAACTAACTTTATTGCTTTCATCTAGAGATAACTAGTCTAAAAGAATTAGTGAATGTGATACCTTTTTTTGAATATGCATATGGACAAGATTTTTTAAATTTTTTTTTACTTGGACACTTTATAATTTAATATTACTTCTGCATTTAAATTTTATTTCTTTATGACCCCCTACACTTAGTCTCATGTGACTAGGTAAAAACATGGGCTCATCATCAAAGGCTAGAAGTAGGTGACTAAGGGCATAATTTTTCCCTCTACTAAACTTTGGTGTTGATACCTCACATCTTAATTATTACTTTGGGTTCACTAATTTGTATGCAAGCAAATAACACTTACTAAACTATGCACTCATCTTCTCGAGGTTTGGTCGAGACAATCAATGTAATAGAAGATGATGCATAGCCTAAATGAAATAGTATGAATATAAACTTGAGGATAAACGAAATGGAATTTAGAAGGCTCAAATTTGAAGGTTATTTAATTTTCAAGGAATAATGTGGAAAGGTCCTACTAAATAGACTACATGCCTAAATTATTCATCTCAAGATTCAAGATAAGGATAAGAGTCAAACTATGGGTGGAATGAAATACCTAAAGCCTAATCTCAGAGTATATATCATTATGAAGTTCACTTTCTGTAATAGGATTAGGCACTCCAGGAAATTAACTAACACTATGAAGATAAAGAGGCTCCATAAGTGTTATCCAATGGTAGCAGAAGATTGAATGGAAATAGGTTAAACATATAGCTTGTTTTGAATGTGTTGTAAGGTAAGAGCTTGATGTTTGGTAATTTGTGAGAAAGGATTTTGATTTAGATCATCTTGGTAAGGATTTTTTTTAGGAATAGTTTTGGTAATTGCACTCATCTTGGAAAGGTTTTGATTGTTGATTGTTTTTGTGCTTGTGAGTGTTTTGACAAGGTTTTTGCAAATAAATTGAAACTAGATTGATTATTGAAATGAAATTATAGAAAGAAAAGAAATAACAATTACTTATATCAAAGAGAGAGAGAGAAACAGAGGTGATTATTTTTATCCTTTTCTTTAGTTTTTTTAGATTCATGCAATAATAAAAATGAAATCTAGCCTAACCAATGCAAGTGTTGATTTATAACTTTAAAAGAAGACTATGATTTCTCATTTTTTATGTTTGTTTAGTGTGCATGATATGCAATCTAAATGAAGTTATTTTTTTAATTTTTGGATTATAAATTTAACTATATTTCAATTAATTATTTTATAACATGCAACTGAAACAAGATCAGATCTAAACCCTAAGGAATACAATCTCCAAGTATTTATAAATTATTCTATGCATGCAAGTTAGAAACTAGTTTTTGGTGATCAGAATGATTTCACAATGAATTGAATAGTTTAATATTGAATAGGTATGAAATAAAAATTATTATTTTTATGATTTTATAATATAAAATAACATTTTTAATTCATGTAAATGAAGGAAATCAGGTCCAAGATGTTTACTTTCTTTTACCTAGTTTTTTCTAAAGTTTTCTAGGTGTATGTGTACTTGTTTGTTTGTCAATGTAAGCTTATTAAAACTAAAAAATGATTTGTTTTGAAACTAAAAATTATTTTCTTTATTCCTAAAATTTAAGTAGTGTTTGGATATAAGTTACATGCTTTCAAATAATATATTGAATGGTGATTTAACTGTTTTAAGAATATTGGAGTCTTATTCCTAATTTAGTTAAGGGTCTGGAATAGTAAATCAATAAACAATATTATAATAATTAGAGGATAAATACAACTTATCTTAAAATTAGACTGAGATGGTTGAGGCAAAAGTTGAAAATGACTATGTAGGATTGGGACAATGTCGTGAATCAAGATCTGGCTTTTATTCATTGAAAGGAAAGGAATGCCAAAAATAGGACACTTTGAGGTCCAGTGTTATAGTCTAGGTCTTATAGCTATTATCCAAACTAGTCATAGAGATCTAAGTTTTTTGGGTTTTGTCTATTGTCCCTGTGTGAGTGTGCCTATGAAATTTTGAATCTTGAATGTTGATAAATCTCCTTGTAGATCCGATTCAATATTGAAACCCTAAACCTTCATTGTTCTTGAATAAAACTTGAGAAAGATGGGGGGGGGGGGGTTAGTGTGTGTAATATGCACTAAAAGTGTATCCACACCCCTTGTGTGGATATACTACCTACATACCAATAATTTGAAGAAGGATCAAGCCATATGTAGTTCTCCCACTTGATGTTCTTTATGCAATAGTGTTATGTGAATGCAAAAATGCCAAACTGAGAGTGCTTGAGGTGGCTAAGGATTGGTGTGAGGGTTTGAATATGCTAATAGCTATATTGGATGGATATATGCAAAAAATATGGAAATTTTCCATAATGGTCTTACTTGTATTCTTGATTTATTTTGTAATATTTTCCAACCCATTCTAAATGAACTTTGAATGGGTTTTTATAGAGATCTATTAGTCATGGGTTAATTATATATTTATGCTAGGCTAACATAATGAAGAAGAGGAATTTAAAGGAAATGATCATGTAGGCTCAAAATAGGATTAGAAAAGAGTGCTAAAAATATGACACCCTAAGGTCTAATGCTATTGTCCAACCTCAGTGATTTTATCCTATAGGCTTGGGACTTGGGGGATGGAATTAGCATGGGAAAAATAGTCTGGCTGAGCTAGAATCAGGTCTCAAAAGTCTATGGATGACTGGGAATAAGTAGAAAGGTGTTTAAAAGGGTCATGAGAGCATGTAAGAGGGACTTATAAGTTAGGTGTCATAAGCCACACTCAAGCTAGCAATTTTGATATTTTATATGATTAAATTTACCACCCCCCCTTTTATTCTAGTGATGTAGCAAAGCAAAATACTAGGATAAAGGAAAAGTAGAAAGCATACCTGAACTTACCTGCAGGGTGAAGTCCATGAAACTATGTGATGTTGGGTGTGCATTGAGAGATCACATTATAAAGTGTAAATATACACTAGAAAATAAAGAGTAGGTCAGTTCTTACTAGATACATTATATCTAAAATGAGAACGTACAAAGCTAGGTAAGAGAGAGAGAGGAAGATAAAGGAATGAATATGCCTCACTAGGTATGCTAACCAATATAAAACCTATTGTGATGTTGAGTGATGTTGGATGATGCTGAGTAATGTTGGATATGTGATGTACCAAGAGTAATATCATGAACAGAGCTAGGTACTAATTCTTTGAGAGTAGCTCAAGAATGTAAAGGTTGGCCCTTTGTCTCCATCATCACCTACTAAGTGAAGCTATGTAATCATGTGTGTGCTAATCAATGTTTGAAATATGTTTCCAATCCCTCTAAGTAGGTGTCTCAAGAATATAAAGGCTAGTTAGACCTTTGGCTCCATCATTGCCTACTAAGTGAAGCTATGGACTGATACTGGTATAAATGTGTGTTGTATGAGATAGATCCTAAAGCTCACGAATGATTTAAAATCTAACAATGTGGCATGGATAGCTAAATATGTACTAAAAACTAGGCTAATCTTGGCCACTCTTGAAGGAGGAGATTAGGCTTATATGAAAGCCACTCCAAAATTGGAAACTAAGATTATGTGGAAGCTACTTGCAAATGTGGAGGTTAGGCCTATATGAAGTCCACTCCAAAATGATGCCAACCACTTATAAATGGAATAAGGCATGCAAGTAATGAGAATGTTTGGGTAATATATTGAACTCATAAAGAAAAGAGGACCAATGTATTGTGCACATTACCCCTAATCACTAGTGTCTGTAACATAGATTTTGATCTAGAATTTATACCAACTACCCAATTTGAAACTAGAAGCAAGAGCCATCATGTTGTGCATGATTCCCCCTATATATATATTCTTCGAGGAAAACTATACTAAAACTACTAAATTTGATCTAAATTGTAGGTGATAAAACTATAGCTGAGCTTACCTTTCTACTTATTTCTAGAAAATATGGGTTTTTTTCTATTTTAAAAAGAGCATCAAAAATAGGACACCCTACTATCTGGTACTATTATCCATATCTAGTGATGTTGTCCTTTGTTTAATTTTATAACTATTCTATAATCATCATTATTTTTCTAGTCTATCCTGCCTAGTTTGACTTCTTATTGATGTTCTAAGTATTCTAAAAACTAATTTTTTGACTGATAAGAGCTATGACAAAACCCCTGTTTGTTTCCCCCTCTTCTAAGGGTAGAAATGAAGACCCTGTAATGACTTCCCTTAGAAGAAAGAGCCCTACAAGTGTGTTATGGTGTGAAATACATGATATAGCAATGATAACCAAAATAATGTCTCAAGATATAACAAGGTTTGTATTAGAGATTTTTATATCAACATAGGTATGCCTAGATAGATATAATAATGTAATATCATGTGCAATGTACTAAATTAAAATATTAAATGTTAGTTGTGAGTTTTTACTTGTTAGTTTTTAAGGAGGGATGGAGCATGATGTCCATCATGGCATCCAAGAAAGCAAGATAATGTATGATGTGGATCATGACATTGCAAACAAATGAGAAGCAATCAATCAACAAGCATACAAGGAAAGAAGCAAGAAGAATACAATAGTGGCCAAGGGGCTAATCAAACAAGGGACATGATCACATGTCACTCAAACTAGAAATAAAGCATACAAGGCATGTTCAAATTACACATACACATACAATTGAAAATAAGTAAGGTTGGCACAAGGGACACAAGCACATAGAAGAGTAAAAGTAAAGGGTATTGTCAAATGTCCTAAGGCACACACAAAATATAAAATATGAACTAAGAAATTCAATCACATATAGCTACATAAATCAAGAAATGAAAACATGTAAATTTTGGAAATACAATCACATCTAACTAATCAAAGCAATAATTGAAAGTATGAAAAACATGTAGTACAAGACTAGGTAGATACTAAGAAATACATAAGTGTTAAATACTAGTGAGTGTTGATAGAGTAATCTGTGTAAGCTAGTAAGTAATGTACATCAACATGATAACTAGAGTTTGTGGTGTAGGAATGACATAATCTAGATGGTGTAGTTATATAGAAGATGCTCATAGTGGGTAGATATGTCAATGTATATCTCAAATGTAGAATTAGGATGCCCCCTCAATGGGTAGAGTGAAGCAAGCAAGGATCTGGATGTCACTGCACACACTCAAAGAATATCAAGTGAAGCATGGTAATGTAGATAAATTGAAAAATAATAGCATATAACAATAAATGTAAGTCCAACATGGTAGTAGAAATGTAAAGTATGGATAATGCACACAATTGAAATGTTTTTGGTATTTTAAGTTATTTAAATTTTTTTGGTATTATTAAAATATTTGAATATTTTTAGTAGTTTGACATATTTTAATGTTTTTAGATTTTGAGTTATAAGTTATGTACAATCAATCATAAAAATATTATGTACAATAAATTTAAAAGAAGCTATGTATAATCAAGCATTAGGAGACTATGCACAAGAAATTGAGAAATTATGTACAAGAAAGACTGGGAAGAAATGATACTAATTGATGAGTCTCATGGGAGACTCCTTATCATGGTGTCTGGTATCAAGGAGAGGGATAGTGCATGATCATGAAGCATGATGGAAGGGCTAAGACTATGGCTTTGAAAGCTATGTATGCTATAAATGCTCTAAAATATCTATAGTGGAAACCAATTATGGAGTCCCCCTGTAACTCTAAGAAGTGGATGCAACTGTAGGGATCTTAAGGACCCATCTAGTAGTAAGAGAAGCTCTCTGAATATGTGCTCTATTTGTAGGGGCATGGGACCTCAATGATACTTCCATGGGTGTGAATACTATAGCTGGTAACTGTCTAGAGTCCTGAAACTATGGCTGCTCTAAAAGAGGCCTTTGTGGAGGTGTATGAACTCTCTGTGCTGGTGATAAAGGCCTTGACTATGTCTGAATCTAAACTAGAATAAGAACTATAACTGGTGGAGAAGTTGAAACTAATGACTGTAAAGTAGAAGATGGTTTTAAAGTGGGGAGTGGTAACTCATATAGAACTCCACCAACTATAACAAACTTATTAACATTAATGAATTTCATGTATCTATGAACTATAGAAGGTACTTATTAAAGTTTTTAAATCTATGGTCGACTAAGAAACATATCAAAAACTCTTACACTAAGAACAATAGTAAATAGCGTGGCCACATGTGTTGGACCAACATGTATAAGAAGTATAATCTCACCCAATGAACTCTTTATGTGCCTATTAAATCTACTGATAACTATGTTCATCAAGGTAATATCCTACTCTGAATATCCCAAATGCTACATTAATGTCATAGTGCACATGTTTACACTAGATATATTGTCTATGAGAACACTATGAATAGGATGATTATGAATGTAAGCTTTGATAAAGAGTGCATGATAATCTAAATCATCCTCAACTATCTCCTACTCTGAGAAGGAGATCAAAGGTCTAGCTATAACTCTGGAATTGTACACACCAATCATGTTACTCAAAGGATGTGACTCAATTGAAGGTGCCTATTATGTAGTTAGTGGAGGATGTGCATGATATGCATAGTGAACACTTGATCTATCCCTTGTATCTTATTCAGAATACTATGGGAAAGGATCTAAAAATATTTTCAAAGTTTTGTCCTTTGTTTGCTTTACCTAAAGAGGTTCAATTGGAGTACCAAAATTGATAACATTGCCATCTATCAAGTCCTATATCTTGTGTTTCAAATTGATGTATGTATTTGTTGTGTGGCTTGGCACCTTGTGAAAATTTCAAAATCCATTCTGATCATATCCCCATGGAAGATGCTTTGTTAGATTACCTTCCTGAATAAGAGGGAGATATAATATTACATTCCAATGACTATTGTAAGATTCTAGTTGGAGATACTAGTAGATTGGAAAAAGTTTGCCAAGGAGGTGTTGATAAAACCACTTGCTGAGGGGGATCTAAAGCTACATTAATTGTAGTTTGATTTTGACTCTTACTATCATTGACCTTGACTTTATATGGTACTTTTTTGTTACTATTGTTTATTGTGTCTGATATACTTGTGCACTTGAGTTTGCCCATTGAAATTAATTTGACTTCCCTTTCCTTTAGTGTATGATATAACATAGTGAAGGAAGAGAACCTTTTGAACATTATTGACTCATGTAAAGCTAGTAGAAGACTTTGTTTGAATAGATCTTCTAATTCTTGATTGGCCATGGGGCTAATCATCTTAGCCAAGATAGTCTTATATTGAAGAACATAATCTATGAGATGCCCATTTGATCTTTGTTTTTGTTGTGCAACTTGGGAATAGGAAATCTTATCACCTATGCTAATGCTGAAATGAGCTAGGAACATGTCAACTAAGGGATTGAATGCATTAACTGACTAATTTGGTAGACTATAGAACCATTGTAAAGTCACAATACTTTAGACTCCATGTAATGATCTTGGTTAGTAGCCAGTCATTAGGCATATAGTCTAATCATATTTCATGAAAATCTCTCAAGTGTGTCTTTAAATCACCCTTACCATCATATAGAGTGAGCTTAGTTGAACAAAACCTTGTGGAAAGGGTGTAAAAGCAATATGATGTGCCAATGGTGTATGAATTAGAGAAAAATAATCCAAATCTTGTGTAGGTCTAGAGGCACCTTGCTCAAGATGTAGCATCTTGGATTGAAGATAGTTTATCTATTACACAAGGGCAGCTACATCAAGAGACAAAGATGTACTAGTCATAACTGGTGGTGCCTCATAGGAAGGTTGGACTGATATAGGAGGTTATTGATACATAGTTTCCCCCATAGTGTCATTTTTAATTGGTTTCTATGTGGTTTGAGAGGATTGACCATTGTTTGCTTTTAGTTGCTCTTATTGTATTATTTTAATCATATCATCTTACATGTTAAAATGTTTAGTTAAGATTTCTTGAAGTTTATTTTTATCAGTTTCATCAAAATGAGTGTATTGGGCCATTGATAAAGTAGGAAAACATATTGAAAATTGATTAGTTTTTTTTTGTAATAAGCAAAGTGTTATGGAAGGAAAGTAATGAATATAGGAAATGTAAAGTCTTAAAAATAGCAAACTGGAGAATGCATAAAAAGGATATGATTCTCATAAACATGTAAAGTGATACCTCAAAAGCAATGGAACCTAGTATATACAACTAGGGTTTTGAAAAAAATGATATTTTTAAAAATTACTAAAGAATTTTAAAATTATTGTGATTTTTTAATTTAAATATGTAAGTAAAAATCAACAAAATATTGTAAAAAATCTGATTTAAAGGGACCTAGTATATGCAACTAGGTTTTGGACAAAAAAATATTTTTTAAATTACTATGAAATTTTAAAAACTAATGCAAATTTTTTATTTAAATATGTAGGTAAAAATTAGGAAAATATATCTAAAATTAGCAAGAAATTTTCCCTAGGGTCTCTAGGGTTTTTGTGCACAAAAAGACCTAGTAAATTCAACTAAGGTTTTGAATATATTATTTTAAAATTTACTAAGATAAATTTAAAATTAAATGTGAATTTATGATTTAAAATATGGAGGAAAAAAAATTATTTAAAAAAATCAGCAAAGAATTTACCCTAGGTTTTCTAGGGTTTTTATGCGCAAATGAAGTAAGTCAGGTTCATCAAATGATGTAACTATTTTGGGAATATTGGAGTCTTAATCCTAATTTAGTTAAGGGTCTAGAATAGCAAATCAATAAATAATATTGAAATAATTAGAGTAATGATTTGTATAATTTATTGTGCTTTTTAAACCTTTCAAAAAATAACAATAAAAGAGGAGAAATGCAACTTAGTTTAAAACTGGACTGAGACAGCTAAGACAGAGGTAGAAACTGATTGTGTACGACTAGGATAGTGTTGTGAATTAGGATCTATTTTTTGTTTGGTGAAAGGATAGGGGCACCAAAAATAGGACACTTTGGGGTCTGATGCTATATTTTGGTTCCTATCATTATTGTCCAAATTGGTCACAAAGATCTAAGTTTTCTAGGTTTTGTTTTCTATCCCTATGTGAGCCTGCCTATGAAATTTCATATCCTGAATGTCAACAGAGCTCCTTGTAGAGTTTATTCAATCTTGAAACCCTAGACCTTCATTGTGCTTAAATAGAACTTGAGAAAAAGGAGGATTTAGTGTGTTTAAGATGCACTGAACATATATCCACACCTCTTGTGTAGACATGCTACCTACATACCAATACTTAGAAGAAGGATCAAGCCATATGTAGTTCTCCCACTTGATGTGCTTTGTGCACTAGTGTTATACAAATGCAAAAATGTCAAATTGAGAGTGCTTGAGGTGGCTAGGGACTGGTTTGAATATGTTGGTAACTGTATTGGATGGTTGTATGTAGAGAATCGGTAAATTTGCCTCAGTGTTCTTGCTTGTATTCTTACTTTATTTTTAATATTTTCCAACCCCTTCTAAATGAACTTTGAGTGGACTTTTAAAGTGATCTATTGGTCATGGGTTAAATGTATTCTTGTTAGGCTAACATAATGAAGAAGAGGAATCAGAAAGAAATGGTCATAAAAGCTCAAAATGTGATTAGATAGGAGTGATGGAAATAGGATGCCATAGGGTCCAGTGCTATATTCCAACCCCAACACTCCTATCCTACAGGCTCAAGACCTAAGGGGATGGAATTAGCTTGAGAAAAGTAGTCTAGTTGAGCTAGAATCAGGTCTCATAAGTCTATGAATGACTGATAATAAGCAAAAAGGTGTCTATAAGGGTCATGAGAGCATGAAAAAGGGACATATGGGTTGGGTGTCACAATACACACTCAAGCTACCAATTTTGGCATTTTATATGACTATAAATGGCTATAAATAATAAATGAAACTAAATAATTTTTTTTGCAAAGATAGGAGAGATAAAATTTATTTTTCATATAAAAATTTATGTTTTTGATTGAAAATTAATCTAAAAATGAAAAATAGTCTAAACTAGTTTAATCTAATAAATGAATAAATAAAATTGAAATTGAAAACCCCCAACCTGATCAAGGTGTAGACCAACTAGAAGTAAATATTTGTTGTAGTAAAATAAGTTATCCTCAAGTAAATAGCTCCTTGATTGATTAATCATAATGCTTTAAAATATATGAAAAGGGATGAAAATGGGAGAAATAAAGAAAGAAAATCATTGAAAATAAGATTAGTTAAATAATGGTTACACTAATTCATAGATGGCAAATAATTGGTTGTTGATTTGTATGAATTCTCCTCTCCAAAACTATGTAGAATGACTATGAAGATGACCAAAGGTGGATAAAAATATTTTATAAAACTAAAATTAGGTAGGTTGGGGTTTTGTATAGCTTAGAAACACCAATCTTCAATACAAATTTTAGATCCAAAATCAATCTAAATTTTGCTTACTTGTAGAAGAGTAATAGAGCTTGCATGAAGGAGTTTAACAGAGTTAAACTGAGATTTGAACTTGAGAAGGACTCAAAATTATTGAAAATAGAAGAGGGAGTAAGTTGGGACTGACTGGATGTGAAATTAGGATAGATTAAGTAATAAACATGATGAAAATCATGCAAAATGCACAAAAATATGAGTTTTAGAAGTTAAAAACTAACATGTGAATAAGTAGTGATGGAACCATCGCTATTTGTAGGTGGCAGTTACATAACTATCACAAATTGTGACAAGCTCATCACTCTCCATTATAGAACCATTGTATCCAATTATGTAACCACCATAAAAATGATAGGTTCTGTAGTGATGATTACACAATTACCATGATGAAACTGTCACCAATTCGGTGGTTTTTTAATGGAGAGTGGCAGAAGTGTTAGGGTTTAGGGTGGTTATGTCACCAAGCAAGCAGTTCAAATATTAAGGCAAAAGAGACTCAAATAAATTAATTTTTGATGTTTTCCAAGACTAAAATGAGAATAAAATAAGTAGAGAATGTCAGAGAGGACCAAGTTTGAATGTGTAAGTGGATATCATTGCATCATCATTGAATTTATCAAAAATGTCCCATCATGTAATTTTTGGGTACATACAGTACCCAAACCCATAATGACTTCAGATTGAAGTGTTGTTAAGGCATGTAGCACAAGCATAATAATTAATATGATTGTATATAGTTCAAATATTTAACCCCATGAGAGATAATATTTACAAAGGACACTAGTAGAGACTTAACCACCTCTCCCATGCCCTGGTAAAGGCCTTTAAGATATGTAGATAATATAATTAGTGAACCCAACAAAACTACTAGATGTAACTCTCTATTCTTTTTCTCCTTTATCCCACCCAATGAAATCACAGAGGTTGGGAAATAAAAAAACAAAGAAGAATCACATAAATTTAAATAAAATAATCCAACCACTATTTTCCAAGATGCAAAATTATAGAAAGGAAATTGCTAATAAATCAAATAATATCCAAAGATTATAGATTGAATCTTATCCTTCAACATGGGAAATAAGATAAAATGTAGTCATAAATAAATTCATAATAACAAATCATAGGTTTGTATGCATTTAATATAGAAAAAATGGAAAAGACAAATCAAAACACTTTGACATCTCCTCTTACACAATAGTAGGCTACCAGGTACCTTTCCCAATATGTTCTCATCTAGACTAACTTTATTTTCCTTACCAAGGATTGCCACATTTTCCTTTTTAGGGAAATTTGATGGACAACATTTAGTCTACCATAAAAACATGATTTTCCATGGTTTTCAACATACTATTTAATTATTTCCTTAATCTAATGTGGGACCATACACACTCAGACATGGCTACAACATGGATCCCATATAATCCCTTCCTATAAATTTTTAAAATTTCTAAGTTTATGGTTCCAATTATAATTGGCTTCTCAAGTCAAAACATGAAAAAATTTAACATATAACCATCTAGTGGTCATTTTACTCACTCACAAGGGTATTTACTTACTTAGTCAAAGAGTCAAAGTTTTGATTAATAATTCAAAAGATTCATCAAACTTGAGATATTTTAAGTTCTCTTACTATGAGATTTATAGTAGGACCATCAAATAGTGGTCAAATCCATAAGTTACTCGCTTAATGTCCACAGTTTCATTTCTCATCCATAATTTATATATTAAAAGTTTATCCAATTACCAATAGAGTTTGACCATGCTCTGATACCAATGTTTATCACCCTCCTCATGATACTCCAAAACCAACTCATTTTTTCCCCTTAATTCACTTAATTTTGCTCACAAAAAGTGCATAGGCCCAAAGTTAAACAGCACATTCACCAACATTCTAACTCTATATGTAGTAATTAATATTGTATTGAATTCCATCATTAATACTTTTAGATTAATATGAAGGTCTATTGACTCAGTCTTGGTTTGATAAATACCCACACTAGGTTATGATTTTGAGTCCTATGAGTTATGGGCCCACATTAAAGAATTATTCCAAGGTTTGGGCCATTCTTTTCTTATTAAATCCTTCATCATTGCTCAAGGTATAGCTTCCAATTTTAGTAAAACATACATGTATTTATGGTCATTATATGGACATCTCATTGTACTTAAGTATTAGAAAAATTTACCACATGTGATTGAATGATTGAAGTCTAATTGAAGATTGATATGATGTTGATCACATAAGATGTCTTCCTCAAGATCACCCTCCAAACCATGTTCACATAGTGAAGCAATAGATTAAGTCACTTCATTGAGGCATGAATACATGGGTGAATTTAATCATTTAAGTGATTAATCTATTATATACAACATAATGTTTAATGTCAATTATTTCCCATAGCTTCCAAAACTATCCAAATGAAAACTATAAGATGATAGAAGTTTCCTTTATATCTATAAAATTTGTGAACTAAGATGATTTAATTGGTAGGATATTCATAAAATTTAACTAGGGACTTACATGTTGATGTAGCTAACTGAGTCATGGTTCTTTCTTAATATGTGACATCAAATCCCCCTTACCTTGTATCTTATGCTATGTGCCATAATTTCATACAATCATGACTATGATCAAACATCTAAAAATAGACCTTACCATTTACTTATAAATAAGTGTCATGACAACACTTGACGCATTCTTATTGACTCAAAAACTCATGAGGAAAAGACATTAAGACATTTTGTGTATTACTTTATGCTACACTGTTATGAATTGGAGGCATGTGTCTTTGATCATAGGGGTCACATCCATTTGGATGGAGGCTCAAGTTATGAGTTCATGTGGCAAGATGTAACTGCTTCACAAGCTCATAGATTGCTCAAATGAGAAAGATTTATAAGAAAGATGCTATTGAAGATGTGGTTGACAAGTGGAAATATTTGTTCCCCATAACCTCATAATCCTTATGCTCTATTATGACTAAATTTGTTACTTACAAGTGTGTGAGTGTGTTAAATAATGATATGTGGCATAGAAGGGCCAAGTAAAAATCATGCCTTAGAAAACTTGCAAAAATGTTGTAAATTTATGTCACGATGTGACACCAACATATGGGAAGCTAAAATTGACCATACAAAAATCACAATTGAGCAACAAGATGTGAAAAATAAATAAGTGGTAGGCTAAAAAATAATGTTAAGGCTTGAAACATGTCAATGACAAAACAATTCAAAAATTGTCTAAGATGCCACCCAAAATAACACAATCCAAATTTTATGCCAAGTGACTAGGTAGAAATAAATGTGACCAAGTGAAAATAAGTATGAAGGCACATGACTAAGGTAGAGATCACACCCTCATAGGATTGGATTAGTATAATGAAAACCAAGAAAAGTGAATTTTGATTACTAAAGAATAAATAATGTCACTATAAATGACATGAGACTAAGCTAAAATGCATTAAGTTAAGTGCAACTGAGCATAAACTATGTCCTTGGGTGTGCATGACAAATAAATAACCCAAAAACAAAACTTAAAAGGCATTATAACAATAAAACTGACAAAACAAATTTATAATGGGGTTTTCTTCTCCCTTTAATTCTAAAGGTAGCTTACTTACTCATGGATTATAGTTGGATACATAAATATAGAGTGATCATTTGGTCCTTATTAAATAGGAAACCTAATCTAAATCCATAAAGTCTAATTATCTAAAGGTAAAAGATTTTAATACCATAAGTGGATAAATTAGATTTTTTTCCCAACTCACACCTTTCTTTTGCTACCCATAGCCCACTTACACATTAAACATTTTCTAACCACCATGGGTTTTATTGTGGCTTTAACTTAATTATTTATTGCTTCAATTTTTTTTTGGATGCCACCAAGTTGTTTTAGAGATTGTTTTACACATTATAATTACATTCCACTTTGATGGATATGAAACCCTTGGCTTCTTTTCTTATTTTATTTCATTTCCATGTACACATGGATAACAGTCTTCATGAACCTTAATCTCCTCTTATTTTTATGAAATAGTGCATAAGGTGATAAGGACTTGAGTATCTAAAGTGCCATATTTGAAAACTACATAAGGGTGACTCCCATCACTAATCCCCTATTAGGATCCATGTTTACTACAAATGTACTTTATTAAAGATCCCAACAATGTCATATTGACTCAAATAACAATATGATGGACTAAATGAAAACCTAAATAACTCATCACATAATTGGTATATAAATAAGATATTAACTCATTCATAAATACTTGTTTCCTACACATGCCCCAAACTCATCATGGTAACTCTATGGTATGAAGAGATAGAAATAAAAGAACATTGATTAATTGCCTATTCATTATAACAATAATAAATATCTCTTCTTCTATGATCTAGTATAATATCACCAAAGGATATATAAAATAAAACATGATAAGAAACATGAAGAAATAACATATCAATGGGTCCAACCCTGATTAATACTTAACCATGTTCCTAAGCCAAGCTGAAGTGGTCTGATCTAATCTAACTATAGTCATTGTCTTCTAAAAATGCTCATGCTTATGTATT
Organism: Torreya grandis; assembly: GCA_037957365.1. Lineage (NCBI taxonomy): Eukaryota > Viridiplantae > Streptophyta > Pinopsida > Cupressales > Taxaceae > Torreya > Torreya grandis. The sequence continues at coordinate 882,558 of JARHVA010001955.1, forward strand.
TTTATATCAATTATGGTCTGGACTATTAATTTTGAACAAAAAATGGTCATGTAAATTTATGTTTTTTAATTTATTATTATTATTATTATTATTATTATTATTATTATTATTATTATTATTATTATTATTATTATTATTATTATTATTATTATTATGTGTGTGTGTGTGTGTGTGTGTGTGTGTGTGTGTGTGTGTGTGTGTGTGTGTGTGTGTGTGTGTGTGTGTGTGTGTGTGATGTATTTCATTTTTATATCAACAAAAGTATTAACTAACATCTATTTTTAAATGTTTGTGATGCAAAATGACCTTTATATTTATGAATGACAATAGGGGTTCAAAATAAATAATTTGAGTGAATTTGATCTGAGTGAAAAGGATCAAGCTCATATTGATTCATTGGGATTGGGCCATGTTAATTTATTGGGTGTGGTTCCATATGATGTACCATTGTTAGTTTCCTTTGTATAAAGATGGGATTGTGACACTTCCACTTTTTTTTGCCTAATGAAGAGGATAATATTAGTTTTAATGATGTATGGATGATTATCATAATTTCTATGAGATATAAATGTGTATCTATAATGATCTAACTTGAAAGGGGAAATAAGTAGCCTAGAGATACTACATAGGTTATTTATTAGGGTGACAAAGAGATTATCATATCCTTTTACTGAATGTTATAGTGATAGAAAATCTATATCTATGGAAGTACTTTATTAAATTTTTAGCATCAATTTTATTTTTTTAAATATTAGGGTGAACATCATATATGGGACAAAACTAATTATTCATGACATGGAGAAGAATAAGACTATATATTCATAAGGATGGTATATACTCACTCATCTATATAAATATTTATATAGGTTAACATACATGACCTATTGAGTAAGTATAATGATATGGATACTCTTAAAAGTTTGGGAATACAATAATCTACCTATGATACAACCCATATCACTAGTTGAAGAGGAATGAAATCTAGAGATCCCATATGCCATGAGATAGGTGTTTACACACCTTAGAAGGTAAGAGGTGATGGATAATACCTATTAGAAACACATTTTATACATATTAAAAGAGGGTAAAATATTATGGAACCCACATCAAGAGAAACCTTGATGTCTTGAGGAAGCCAGATACCTAAAACATATATGTGTTAGTTGATGGTATCATGACAAGAATGCAAGGGTAATTGAGAGATTGTAGTGTAGATGGGTTACACAAAAATTTGGGGTTGTTTTGGATATACACCTAATTATATTAGTATGGAAGATATATTTTTCATTCCTCCAATAATAAATATAGATACCACCACTAATTATAACAAATATTATTGATATGGATTATGATGATGATGCATATGCCCCCATTGTAGAGATACGTGTAGATAATGTTGGGGTCAAAAATGTCTATGGGATATGGTGGGTGAGGAATGAATAACACATTGAATATAATTTTGAGAAGTATCTATATGTGGAGACACTAATATTTATGATGAACCATGATGTAGAGGTAACACAAACAAACTCTCACTTTACCCTTGTTTCAATACAAGGCTTTGACAAAGGTTCTTGAGGTTCACTTACCCATACAATGATTCAAAGGTTAATTTATTTTTTAATGTTTATTATAAGATTCAAAATAATAATTATATTATTTTTATATCCCTCATTCTATTGACATATCCCATCATCGCTTCTTTCATAACCTTTGTAACTTCTTCCCTTTAACCAGATAGTTCTAATAGCATTTTTGGGTTATTTAATCTTGTATAATTTAGTATGGATTTTTTTAAGAATATAGTGACCTTTAATATCACCCTATATCATTTTAAATTTATACATTAATTTTAAAACCCTAACTCTTCTTGTAAGTCTCTTATTGCCTTGTAGGTCTCTGTTGAGGCCTAATTAGGCCTTCTTCACACCTTGATATACACAATCCTCTAAAATGGTACTTATCCATATGAAATAATTGTAAAACATTATAAATATATTAAAATTAATTAATACATATCAAATTACCAATTTTTAATAAATTTCACCATTGTAAATGTCTTACATGCATTTTTCTTCCAAAACCCTAGTTCAGGGTTAACAGGGTCTATGTGAACCCGAGAAGATACAAATTGATATATTGAAATTCCTAATGACTTTAAATCCACTATTATGGTTTATTAAGAAATAAATATACCATATACATCTTTTAAAATCATTATATACCACCCTTAGACCTTCTATATAACATTTATATTGTATTCTTTGTTAAACTAAGTATGCATACATAGTCTACTATAGGTTTGAAGAATTCACCACACAAAACACACACCTAAAATGAATTATAATATCATAAAACTATCTAATGAAATTAAAACATGATATTTTTAATTAATATAGGAAATTAAACAATGTTTCCTTTAAACTTCCCTTTTTTACAATGCATTTAGTCTTTTTAATATAGAGAACAAGGTATATTTTGATTTATGACTTTGATCCAAACAACTAAGAATTTAAAATAATTTTAAAAAATTATTGGAATAAAATTATAAATCATATAAAAAACTTACCAAACACATTATAAACATTATACAGTCTTCTTTATTCTTTTTTCTTCCAATTCATTGTCATACACAATCAATTGAAATGCTCAACATAGAAAATAGGGGTCTGCCATTGTTTTAGTCTTCAAAAATGAGAATTATTGATCATTTATTGGATTTTATACTCTCTCCACATTTTATTTAATCCTATACAACTGAATAAAAACAAAAAATAACAATTTTTATATCAACTTCAACTAATCTCACAACTTTTGTCTCTCCAATAATCACTAACAAATAAACTTGCACCTTAGACATATATCAAAGTTGATTTTTTTAGACATGTGTGAGTTAAATACCCATGTTAGACACATGTTACATTAAAAGAGTCACACCAATATTTTTTACCTTTTATGTCTCTTAAAAACCACCCTAAAACACCTAAACTATGCTAAAATTATTCAAAAATTCAAATTGTGCAAATTACCAAGAAAATGCCAATTTTGAATTCTATCCTACCTAAACAACTCTATATAATTGGATATCATTCCAAAATGTATTTAAATATTCCTAAAAAACTTATAATCACTCTAAACATGCTTATTGACCTCAAAACATTTGATCAAAGCAAAATGTCCTAGATAACATAAGTCAAGTGATGATGCTCCTGCATCATACTATTGAAGGGTAAAATAAACTTTCCCTAAAAGTTTAGTTAGATTGCATTAATTTCTTCCTTAGCATCTCTCTCACATGCTGACTCCAACTATGCACTATTACATGTGCATAGGTCCCAAGGCCTATGAGTGACACATATACCTCCTTTTTCTTTGACTAATTCCACCTTGCTTTCTCCTTTGAGGTTATCTTCCTACATATTGACCTCCCACCTAATCATCTGTAGCACCTAATTATTTTCCTATAACCAACCTACACATGAGACATAGAAGTTAAACATAACAATCTCTTTCTTGTCTTTTTTGAAACCACACTCTTGCATTCTCATGGTTGCCCTTGCTATACTTGTATCTACTTCTTGTGGGACTACTACTAGTGGTTTCCTCCTCTCTCCTAAAATACTCTAAACCTATTAAACCTTATTATACTCCCCTTGTTGTTGTTCACTCTTTACCTGATCAATCATTTCACTTCTCATAGCCAACTCTCTCAACATGCCAGCCTTCCCAATAAAGTTTTATAGATACTCCATGATTTTTATTAAGGATAGGTGATAGGATAAAATTGAAAACAACCCTAACATGTATTCATTGGATATTAACTCACCCTAATGGTCTAAATGTAACAACTCTTTGTCACTTGCATTCAACACCTGAAATTACTTGTTATTTGTTGTACCTTCTTCTCTCATTACTTTGAAAACTTGTACTATATGGTTTTCTTCTTGGAACTTTATCTTAGATAATATACTCTTATCCTCCTTACTGCAACTAACTTATTTTGGCAAGTATTCCTTCTCTCCAAACATAATCATGCTACCTAGTGTATCCTTTTATGCTTTAATATCCTTCAAAGGGGTTAATGTGTTCTTGATTCCATCCTTCTCAATGGTGTAAGTGTTGGATCTCCCATCATTCATAGATATCATATCATAATACCATGGTATACCAAGGGTGATGTGGCACACATCAATGAGAATTACATCACACAAGATTCTATCCTTATATCCACTAATCTCTAAATCTACATAGCATTGTTCATTCACTAGGACTTGGTGACTATTTTGAATCCAAGAGATTTTATATGGACTCAAATTCTTGTTACACTCTAATCATAGTTTAGACACCATAAAATAAGACACAATATTACCCATACTACCATTATCAACTATTATTTTGCAACACTTACCTTTGATCTTACACATGGTCTTGAATAACATTTTCCTTTGTGGTGGTTCTCTCCCCTCCTTGATAGTCTTCAAAAGAACTCTCTTCATCAATAAGTTATCCCTTATTTTAGGTTCTTCCACATAGTTTGGAAATTAATATACACTCTCATTTTCTTATTGAAGCACTTGGTTTCTAGTCTCACTCCAAGAGCTACCTTTTTGAATGTCTTTAGGGCACTCATATGACCTATGTCCTACAAATTTGTTGCACTTGAAGCATTTTCCTAAAAACCAAATATTACCTCTTATTTTACCATATGATCTTCCACCTTGTTGTAATTAAATATAATTATATGGGGGGTGGTTTAATTATTTCCCTTAAAACAATCCTTCAATTTCACTTATCATTCATGAAGTAATTATTCAAATATACACATCAACCAATGTATAAATAATCATCCACATAAGAATATAACATATGAACACAAGATATATGTGGTAAACCATCATGGGGAATAAAAACCAATAAAACACAACTTTTAATATAGTTATATAATAAATTAATCAAGATTTAGTGAGGTACCAACCCCACAAGGAGCACTAACCCCTCACTAGTCAAGCACCAACTCAACTAGTCCTTTAACAAGCACCAACTTGCAAAGAGGCACCAACCCCTAAGTAAATCAATAAAAAATCAGATACTGATAAAATTATATCAAATTTTTACACCTTTTTATAACTCAACTAAATATGACCACCTTCTTTTGCTCTTCTCACTCTTCTATCTCTTTCAAACAGCCTATTAGGCCTCTTCGCTCGACTAGCCCACTTCTTGGCAAAATTAGGTCAAATGACCTTACTCATCATCTAAAAAAACACTATTATAAATTCATGAAATATTCACCATATCTCTCTAATTTTATTCAAACCCTCTGCCTGGTTTCCAAATTTCTATTTCATTCGCTCAAATCCTCAATATTATAAATAGTCAAATTAGGCCTATTAGACCCTCTTTTTATACTTGACTCTTACTCTCACCCACATTGGTTATAAATAAACATATAAATAATTGGATCACCCTTGGAATATATAAAATAACACATTTAAAAATTTAAATACCCATTACATAGGTTGGTCACCACCCATAAGGATCAAAAACACCATTAGGCCTAATAGAGACCTAATGCAATTAGGCCTTCTCAAGTCACATGTTTTACCTTGACTACCTTGGAACATTTTGAGCCTCTAAAAAGGGATGAAACACTTTATAAATGGTTAAATTATACCCTTTATAATCTCACCTTAGGTATCCAACACCATTTGACTCATTTCACTCCTTAACCACACTATTATGTCTACACACAATTAGGCCTTCTCACTACCAAAAAGTCTATCTTAAAATTCTGAAACATACACTCAATTTTGACACATAACCAAATAAAAAAATAACATGGATATAACATACATGACCTGATGGTCATAATAATGTCCATTATAATACACCATATAAGTCATAAAACCTCAAACTGATCACTTTCATATGCTCACTTAGAACTATAAATAGGCTTCAAAAACGAGTTAAGAACCTTTGACTTTTCACACCTTCATAGGAGTTTATCACAAATAAAAATTTATAAAATTAACCTATGAGACATATATAAAAAATTAATGTTCATTTTATTATTCAAATATATTCATAATGACTCAAGAACATCATTCTTACTCACACACAGAAAAACTACTTGTAGCTCCAAAACATAGCCATGGAAACCAAGACTTAGAAAACTTATATGAACAATTGTATGAACTTAAAATGGGTTTATATGATATATATATATATATATATATATATATAAGTTATAATTTTAAATATCACTATTGGTCTTATATACCAATCTCATGTCTTCACCCTAAATAAACCCTACTGTGTTAGACAAGTAACTTTAAGATCAAATTTTTGCTTGTACATGAGTGTATCAAAATATTATATTCAAGAGGTAAATGAGATGTATTTATTTAAAAATACCCTCATGAATTTTTATATATCCATAATCTAATGAAACCAATCCCTAATCTCATTCTCACTTCTGCACGATTTTCTCACTGTCTTCCTCATTAGGCCTATTTAGTGGTAGGTCAACTTCCATGAACGTTTAAAAATATTTAAGGCCTAAAAATCACTAATAAAATTACATGGTCACAAAATAAAATTTACACACATTATCCTCCAATCATTTGCATGCTTTGACCTGGTCAACCCTACTTGCTATATCAAAAATCTAAGAAACAAGGGGTTTTTTATAGTTTCCACTCACTCTTCTGATAAACCAATGCTAGTTAGAGAAAATTGGTAGAGTCTTATAAATTTTTAAATAATAAAAATATGTCAAAAAACCATTCTAAACCATTTTCAACAAGATATTTCATATCAGGTCATTATGAGGGTTTTAGGAGGGTTTAGACTACCTTCCATTCTTAGCAATCATTCATAAAGGATTTCCCATCAAATATAAAAAGAATGCCAAGAAATTTGAGATAGTAACATTCCCCAAATTCCATGAAATTATTATTATCTCATGAAAATTTTTCACATGCCAATGAGCATAAGAAATTCTTCTTGGGTCTGTTATACCTCATTCTATACACACTAGAAAACCTTAACACCAATTTTCATGCTTTATCCTTCAAAATTTTACGTAAAACTTGGTCTAAAAATTTGACACAATCTGTCACACCTATGATAATTCTATTATGATATTTTTCACCTTGGGGACTGAACATGACCTCTCATTAGGCCACACTAGGTCTCTTTGCACATTAGGCCTTCAACTGATAGTTAAACTTAGACTTTAATCACAACTTGAAACCTTTTTCAGTTCTCTCGATACCTCATCCACATGTCATAAAACATTATAAAATTATCACACACTACCAATATTTCTTCTCAAAATCCTCATACTACTCACCTCATCATGCTACCAATCATGTGCCTTCTCAATAGGTCTCTTCATGCAAAGACTAAGCTAATCACTGACCTAGAAACCTCCTCTAAAATCTTATATACCTTATATACATGTTTAAATAGATTAAAACATCATATTAAATGATATACCATTTATTTTAATTCTTGATAACACCTCAATATTCCTTATTAGGTCAGGTAGAGTCTAGGACTAGTCTAGTTTGCATGCTTAGGCTTAAGACCATACCCCAAATTATTTACCTTGAAACTTTCTTGAGTGTTTCAACACATCATATGCAAGCTTGGGAATATTTTAACATTCAATCATACCTATGTGTATCCATATTATCATACCACCATTTTCATACTCATGCTCATGATATGACAATGTTCCTTAAGACTAGTGCTCAAAAGTATGTTTACCTTGTATCTTGATCTTGACCTATTATCAACCTCAAAAGAATTACCAGGTTGCCTTAAAATTATATATCAATAGAGAGATAATAGGTTTCCTTCAAATTTCATCTTTTCACTTTTTCACTTTGTTTCCTTGTCACATATCACAATATTGTGCCAAAATCTTATGCAGAACTTAAGGAATTGCTAGAACATGCTTAAGCCATCATGATCACATACCATGCATCTTCACAAGAACATGTTTAGCACATTAATGATACTCACAAAAATTTTAAATCAATTAAAACATTAATTTCATAAAACCAACAACATGAACATACCTCAATAATATCCCACTTTGTCATTGATGGAAAACACTCAAACAAAGTTGATCATTCTCATCTCAAAATGGCTTTCTTTCAACTGACCATTCTCTTAAACTATAACTTTCTCCCCCTTTGACATTAATGATGAAGGGTCAAATTTTTACAACTAGCTAAACCTTGGACTTAGAATAACACACCTTTTTATCTCTAAACAAGATCATATATATATATATATATATATATATATATATATATATATATATATATATATATATATATATATATATATATATATATATATATATATATATATATATATATATATATATATATATATATATAGCTCAACACAGATCAGGCTCGAAATTAGTTGCTATGTATCTTATTGGTAAACACACATGCTATTAGAGATTTATTGGATCCCCTTATCTCCATAAGGTATTTATAAACTATCCTAAATGTCACATGGTTTGATCAATTCATCATACAAATTCTTTATTACTCATCTCTTTAAATCACACCTCCAATTAGATTATTGACTAAACTTTGGATATGAAACAAAGAGTAAGAAGTTCCCCCTAAGACCAAGCATCCTTCATGCTTATTTTCACTGGCTGAATGATTCCATGAATCTTAATGGAGTCACCTCTTCTCTCTTAGGTACTAAAATAACATAAACTCAGGATATTCCTAGATCTCCATGTCTTTACTAGACTTAACTTTCTTCATGATCATTTTAGGCTTGAATTCTTCAATATTCATTAGAACACCATTCTAACTTGGTCTATTTGACTTGAATTCTTCATCCACAATATGAGATGATAGGGATAATTCTTATCACTATTTTACATCTAAACTATGATCCACCATGGTAAATAATCCACTTTGACTTATAGACTAGTCATCATTCACCTTAGTTGCCTTTGGTTTCCACTTATTGTCGTATCTTGCCTCAACTTTCTTGTTTTGACTTGAGAATATATGATTATAAAAAAAATTAATATAACCAACCTTTTTACAATTAAAACATATTATTATTTTTTATATAAACACATAATGACTCATACCTCTTGACTAATGACTCTCCTAATAGTTCCAAGCATATTCATTCTTGGAGGGCCTTTTGTAATGCCTTAATCTATGACCAAATTGGTTACATGAGTAACAATAACCATTTAAATGATTAACATACCTTATAACATTAGGATTCCTGATAGCATTAGTATTTATTCTACCAACACCCTCATTCCTTGATTGACCATTAACCTTTAAGGTCTGATTCTCCTTGATCACATTAGCACCCTTCTTTTGGTTTCCATTTAAACCAAGACATGTTTTGTCATTAGAATTATTTTGAATAATTAAAATGTTATCTATATCATTTTTACTTATTTAAAACTTCAAAAAGGAATTCACCTTACTTGATTCATGATAAAACTCAAATCTCAAGGAATCCACTTTAGTTACATACCTGGCACATTCTTTTTCTTTAGTTTTTAGGCTTGCAGTCATAATCTCAATTTGAGTCTCCACTTATTTGACTATTTCTTCTTGTTCCTTGGAGTTTTTTCTTAGTTTATATTCAAAAAAAATGATTTTTTCCTCATAGTATTTGATAATATACCTCATCATCTTATTCTTCTTCACCATCTTTAGTTCTTCTTGAGTATTCATTAACTTAGCCTCAAATTCCACCTCATCTTCTTCTTCATCTAAATCACTGACAACACCTCCAAACCACATGGAGTCTTCTTGATTTGAGAATATTGATTCTTTAGCCATGAATATAACTACATTGACATTAGTAACATCACCTTCATGATCACTCTTAGAATCACTTCTCTCACTCTCATTAGATGAACTGCGGTCTTCCTTGGTGTAAAATTTTCTTTTGTTCTTGAAGAAATTCTTATTGTCATCATACTTTATGAATATTTTATTTATCTTATCATATTTATATGACTTATTATCATAATCATGGCCTTCGTCATGATATTCATCATCCTTTGCCTTATGATTATGAGGGTATGAGCTATCAAAGTGTCTAATCTCTCCATAATTAAATCACTTGAAGGGCAACTTACCCTTGTATTTACCTGAATCTGTTTTCAATTTTATTGCAAACATAGATATCAACTCATCATCATAAATATCAAAACCATCATTATATTTGAATTTCTTACCTTGTGTCTTCTTTTCCTTTGAATATTTTCTACCTTGAATGTAGCTTCCTTATTTTTAGGTCTTCCTTCACTTATCCTCATCTCATAGGTAGTTAGGGTGTCATGAATTCCATTCATCTCTAACTTATCTAGATCTTGCATCTCTTCAAAAATAGATACATTAAAATCAAACTTAAGAGTTATATACCTCAAAACCTTTTGAATAATAGTATATTCTTTCAATTCTTCACATAGGCCTCTTATGATGTTCACCACTTCATCAACCCTCAATAAGTAGGCAACAATGGTCTCATCTTCATTCATACTTAGGCTTTCAAATTATCATTTATGGGTTTTTAAATTATCCAAATTGACCTTGGAGTCTCCCTCATGGATAGTCTTCAATTTGTACCATAATTATTTAGTAGACATATATTACATAAAATTCACAATTTTTGCCTCTTGTAGGCCACACATGATATCATTTATTGCTTTTTAATTGTTGTCACTAGCCTTCTTACCTATTGTGTTTGTAGGAGGAATAGGGTGTATATCTATCCAAAACTAGTTTCCAAACATTATGACCTTAATACATCAAATATTTTCTCATATTGACACTCCAAAAATCATAATTAGATCCATTAAACAATGGATCCTTGCTTGTAGAGAAACCACCTTGTGCTTGATTAGCCATCTTTGCTTACTTAGGATCTCCTTTAGGCTATTAGGCATGCTCAAAAGGAAGTTGTCTAATACCAAATTTTGTAAGTATATATAATTATATGTGGTGTGAATTATTTCCCTTAAAATAATCTTTCAATTTCACTTATCATTCATGAAGAATTCATTCAAACACACACATCAACTAATGCATAAACAAGCATCCACATAAGCATATAACATATGAACACAATATATATGTGTGAAAACCTTATGGGGAATAAAACCCACTAAAAAAAATTATAATATATTACTATAAGTAATGAATCAATATTTATTGATGTACCAACCTCACAAGGATCACCAACCCCTCACTAGTCAAACACCAACTCAATTAGTCCTTTAGCAAGCACCAACATGCAAGGAGGCACCAACCCCCTAGGTAACTCAAAACCAACTCAGATACCTATAACCATTTATCACCTTTTTACACATGTTTCTTACTCAAATAAATATTACCACCTTCTTTTTCTCTTCTCATTCTTTTATCTCTTTCAAATAACCTATTAGGCTTATTCACTCAACTAGCCCACTTGTTGACAGAATTAGGTCAAATGACCTTGCTCATAATCTACATAAACACTATTATAACCTCATGACATATTCAAAATATCTCTATGATGGTCCTCAAACCATATAACTTATTTCCAAACTTCTATTTCATTCGCTCAAATCCTCAATATTCTAACTAGTCAAATTAGGCCTATTAGACCTTTTTATACTTGATTCTTGATATCACCCACCTTGGTTGGACATAAACCTCTCCATAATTGGATAAAACTTGGAATAAATCAAAAAACACATTTAAAAATTAAAACACCCATTACAGAGGTTTTTCACGACCCATAAGAACCAAAAACACCATTAGGCCTAATAGAGACCTAATGCATGTAGGCCTTCTCAAAGCACACGTTTCACCTTGACCACCTTGGAACATTTTGAGCCTCTAAAAATGGATTAAAAAAATTCATACACACTTAAATTATACCCTTTATAATATCACCTTATGTTCCTAACACCATTTTATTCATTTCACTCCTTGAATCACACCATTAGGCCTACTTAGAATTAGGACTCCTCACTACTAAAAAGTCTATTTTGAATATCTGAAGTATATGATCAACTTTTACACATAACCATAAAATACTTGAAATAAAATCTCACACCTCTAAAAATTCCCTTATGAGATATATCACCTTGGGAACTGAACATGACCCTTGATTAGGCCACACTAGGTTTCTTTACACATTAGGCCTTGAAGTACCGATCATACTTAGACCTTGAACACACCTTGAAACCTTTTGAAATATTATAAATACCTCATCCTCATGTCATAAAAAATTATACCTTTCTCACACACTGATAATATTTCTTCTCACAAGCCTCATACTACTCACCTCATCATGCTACCAAGCCTATGCCTTCTCACTAGGTCTCTTCATGTAAATACTAAGCTAAGAACTAACTTAGAAACATCCTCTGAAATCAT
>JARHVA010001955.1:900000-997500 GCA_037957365.1 Torreya grandis
GCATAATATATCATTAGAAATAAATATAAGTTTGTTGTTTTCCATTTCATATGGACTATGTTTATCCATTTTTGTGTGTTGAATTTATAGGTTACATGGTCTAAGTCAATCCTTCATTGTACCCCTTAACCATGATTGCATCAATTGCCATCATAGTAGGTAATAAATTTTGGATAAGTGACAGAGTTTTTATCCTATAATAAGAAAGAGTGGGTAGAAGGCATGAGTTAAATAAGATAGAGTTAGTTTTATCCATCTTGTGTGGTAGAGAAAAAATAGTTGAGAGAGTGGTATTTATAATTATGTGACTTATGTAGGTTTCTAAGATAATTATGTATTATTAGGTTTAGGTTTTGAGAGGGAGTCAAGATTCCTCCAAGAATAGTGGGAATATTAGGATTTTTGGTTATGATTAAATTTAATTGCAAGGATGTTGTGAACAATGCAAGAAAGTCTAGATGTTGTTGAAGAAGATATAATAATGGGATTTATCCCAAGGGATTATTTGAGTGACACAGAGGATGAAGATGTTGGTAAGATGTAGGTTGACAAAAAATGAATCTAAGAGGAGAATAAAGGAATATTAAATTTAGTTCCAATATTAGACAAGGAGATAAGGTGGAAGTTCCAAGGTTCTCAAAGACATTGAATTTAGAATAATTAATAGATTGGCTCATTAATATGGAAGAATATTTTGAGTGTATTGAAGTAGTAGATATGTGAAAGGTAAAGGTATCATAAACAAAGCTCAAAGGACATGAAAAAATATGGTTTAATGAGGTGAAACTTGATAGGAATAGAAAGGGTAAGGAATATATTAACCATTGGGAGAAGATGATTAAAAAACTAAAATAAAAATTTCTACCAGGGGATTATTGGTTAGACCTCTTAAAGAGGTTATAAAACATGAGTAAAAAATAACTGAGTATGGAGTACATATAATAATTATACAAGATCACCATCCATGCTATTCATAGGGAGATATATCAAGAGAAGTTTGTGTGGTACAACAATGAATTATGATTTAACATCCAAGATGTGATCATCCTATTGAAGTTTCATTTGTATATAAATATGATATAATGGTGGAGAAAACTTTTCCCCATTGATAATAAAGTACAATGATAGGAAAGGGGAGACTAAGTGATCATAAATATTAACCATCCCATAAGATTAATCAATATAAAAATAATAAAGGCACTAGTACTATGCAAACATGATAAGCTAGAGGTGAGTCTGCTTCTAAAATAAGGAAAAGTAGTAATGGAAGTGGTAGGAAAATAATTCACCAAAACATACTTTAGTTATGGGGAAGTTGGTCACAATGTATATGAGTGACCTCATGAACATTGTGATGTTGTGAGGAGGAGAAATAGTAATAGTGTGCAAGTCCTATAAGTAAATGCAGGTTGGGATCACCTGATAATACTAACAAACCTAAGCAAGGAGAGAATTTTATTAAAATGAGAAGATTATTTAAGGTTATATGAAATAAATGGGATGTAATTTTTATATTACACATTTTCTAAACCAAATACATGACTAGAAGTAATGCTGAAGTGTTTTGGTCAATAGTGCAAGAACTTAAAATTTGTTATCCGAAAAATTGGTGGTGGAGTTAAATTTGGTGTACATGCTACACCCAAATCCTTATGTGTGTTTCTATAAATTTTCAATTTTTTTTTCTTAGTTTTTTATGAGAAAAGATAGAAACATAAGATGAAGGGTGTGTACCTAGTAAATGTGCACTTGTTGATGACCAAATGAAGAGAGAACTCCTTTTTATCTTGGAAGGAATACCTCAATGTTTGTAGATGTTTATTGATGAAGATGGTTTGTTGAAGATTGTTGATGAAGATTTCTTGAGGTAATTTTGGTAGAGCTTCGTTAATTTGAATTATTTTCCTCCAAGATGTGGAAGATTAATGACCTCCTTGAAATGGATGAACACCTGTAATAAAATTTGGGCAGCAATTCTCTAAATTTTCAACCTCTTCTTTGGGTGAAGGAGAGGGGGGGTATTTGTAGTTTTTTTATGAGGAAACATGCTAAAAGAGGTCATCTTGGAAGTATGGAACATTTTTACCAAATTAAGGGATGGGTTTGGTGGAATATTCCTATGGGGGTTGTCAAGTCTCCCTACCTTGCATGCAATTCCAAGTTTAAAAAGAATTGTGCACATGGTTTGAAAATGGGACCGAAGACTTTATTATAGCCTTATTTTTCCACATTTATGACTTTTAAGAGTACTCCCACAAAATATGGCACCATTTTCCAAGGGTTCATGGTTGAGTCAAGGTGAGGTGGCTGAAGATTCCAATTTGGGCTAATAAGTCTCTTATTGGGGCTAAGAAGTCCAAAATGGGGGCTCTTTGTCTCTCCCAAGGTGTGAAAGGGGTAGGTAAGTCAATTTTGAAGGCTATTTTCATGTGAAAATGCAAAAACAAGTCAAATGAATTATCCTTGAGGATAAATTCAACCCATTTCAAGTGGGGGCCCTTGTGATGGTTAAATGAGGTCATTAAGCATCTTGGAAAAAGGGGCTAAAGGTGGGGTACCAAGCCATGTCACTTTGCCACATCATTTTGCCATGTCATTTTTCATATAATTTGCCATATCACATGCTATGTCACATGCCATGTCATTTTCCATGTCATATGCCATGTCATCATGAATAGTGAAAGTGGGTCCCACAATGAATAGTGATGGTGAATAGTGTTTTATGAATAGTGATTTCAAAAACTATTTTTGAATAGTGTTTTCAAATAATACTTTTTGAATATAAATGGGTAGAATAGGTAATTTGGTTAAGCTAGTAGGGTGGAAAAAGGGGTTAGGAAGGTTTTAGGAGGATATAAGGTGGTCCTGAGGCCTTCAGACACCTAGAAGTACAAGTGTGTAGTTTTCTAGTGTCTACATTTTGCCCCTTTTTATTATGTAGCTTTGAATTAACAAGTTTAAAAAAAAAACATATTTTTTGGTCAAAGGTCAGGGTGCCCTAACTATGGGAGGAGGTGTTCCCCCTCAAATTGAGATTTGATGAGTAGAGGCTGAATCGGGTGTAGGTTTGATAAGCAGTTGGTGGGGATCTCGAAGTGGTGTCGCAAGGTAGTGGGGCATGTGAGATGCCAATAGGTGCATAAAATATGACTAAGCATGGTATTAAAGACTACATAAGGATTAAGGCTACCAATGTTGGTAAAATAAGTGTAGTGCTAAGAAGATAGGTGACCAATAGACCACATGACTATTATTGTGATGGTTGGGTACACTTGTTAGCCTTCATAAAAAAAGGGGTGGTGTATGTGTGGGTATCTAAATTCAAGAGTGATCCCATGTGTAGGTAACTAAAATTGGAAGTGATCCCATATAAAATTCCAATGGTCAGGTCATGTACTAGGTGGTGAAAAATATTAAATGTTCAAATGTTTAACATGGTAAAATCAATTGGCACGATAAAAAAGACTACAATGAGGGCATCGTAAAACATACAAATAGGTTGAGTCAAAAATTACTAATGTCAAGGTAGACATGGACAAGGTGGTTGGGTGGCTGGAATGGGGTAGCTGAGTGGATGCCATATGCACTGGGCAAGTGGATATTACCTACATAGCTACATGGACATAATGTCCAAAATGAACTTTAGGCCTAATGTACTTCTTTTGAGGTTGGGAGAGTTGGGTAACTAGTTGCCTCAATATGAAAAGGTGACAAGTTCACAAATAAAAATGAAGGTGGAAAAGGATGAGAGAGTACAAACATGTGTAAAATAAAAAGGTCATAATAAAATAAAGGGGTAATAATTCTAAAATTTCTACCACCAAAAAAATGGGAGAAATAGTCTATACTAGGCTATAGGAAATCTGGTACTACTCAAATTATCATGGTGATCTAATGGGGTATTTCATCACCATCCAAATAAGCTGACATTGTCCATAATCCACAATAATGTCATGAATAGGCTATATAAGGGGTATGGTTTAATTATTCAGGGAAGCAAAATAGTGGAGTGGGTAAATGGGTCACGGTGAAGATTTAAACCCTTGATGCTTGAGCTAGTGGGGAACTAAAGCAAGCATTGAGTTTTGAGAAAATTCTAAGAAATATGTCGAGGGGCTTTGGAATATAGAAAAATATTAATTAATTAAGGGATCAGGTTGTGTTCCCACATAGATATCACAAATATCCCATTTGAAGATGGTTTTTAGCTTGATTCTAATAGTGGTGAAAGAGTAGAGCAAAAGGGATATAAAATGAGTAAGATCGGAGGGATGGGGAAGGAAAATTCTTCCAAACAATTGGTGGTGCTTGTGCATGTTTTTTGATCACATGGCTTATGAATGAGTTAAAAAAATAAAGCATTTAAAAGTGTCAAGTGGAAAGCACCGAAGGGATGAGTAGGAGATGGATGAAAAGAGAAGCATCGAGGTGACCAATGGGGATGAAAGGACCCAGGCATGGTCATATGGATGAAAAATAAGGAGTGTCAAGTAATGATGAAGAGAAAAGGAAAATAAAAGGTAGAAGTGAAGAAATTAAAAGGATGGAGAATGAAGGATGGTAAACCCAGCAGTCGAGTGGCCATGAAAGGCTTGAAAACAAGTCTAAAAAGATCAAGAAGAAGGATTTGGTGATGAAAATGAGAGAGAAACAAAAGGGAAATGAAAGGAGTGAAATAATGAGATGAAGACAAGGGATGAAAATTAGGGATGACAAGAAGGAAGAATTGAATTGGGGACACAAAGCATGGATATTCCTACAAATGTAAAAGATAAGTAAGTACCATGATGGAGAGCAAAGGGTAATTAGAGATAAGAAGAAAAGTGCAATTATGGAAGGCTTCTCCAAGATAAATACCTAGAGTGAGGTTAGAGGAGGAATAAATGAAAATGATAATAGAAATATAAAATGGTGAGATAAGGAGGAATGAATTGGGGGATTTGATGAGAATAAGGGAAATAGTCAGTAAGAAAGACATCCAAGATAGAGCAGAACTAGTGAGGAAATGAAAGGGAACAAAAGGACATGAGTGAATGCTAAGAGTGTTAGGACATAAATTAGACAGAGAAGGGGAATGACAGACATGCCTAGCTAAGGTGGTGAAGAGTAGGTAGGGAGACAAAGAGGATACAACATGGTCTGAGGTGAATGTAATGAAGAAAAAGCATAGGAAGGTGATAGAGAGGCCAACAAAATAGAGGAGATGGTGGCTATATAGGAGACAAGAGTGGGGAATTGGGAAAGTTATTAATCCTTGTATTAAAAGGGATTGAAAATATGGAAAAGTGATTAAATTTTTTTGACAAGCTAGAAAAAAATGGCAGATAAGGCAGGTTATATTAGAACCCAAGGGTGCCAAGAAATAATGTTCAAGGTGGTCTTGGTTTAGGATTCCCTAGGTGAGGGGCATAATTAGTGATATAAATTAGTTAGAAAATGAGGAGTTAGTTATTAGTGGTTTAGCTACCTATGAGAGGCACCTATATAATTGAAATGGACATCAAGCCAATTTAGCTTGATTAAAATGTTGGTCGGTGGCTTGTAAATAAGATGCCCTAATTTTAAAGACAACAAAATTCAAGTCAAGTTGGTTGGATGTAAAATTGGCAAGAGGTCAAAATTGATTAAGGTTGGTTTTCATTTACTCATGGTTGATGGTGAAGGGAAGGGAAGGGAAATGTTAATGGTTGAGTTGTTTGTAAGTGGTGCCTACATAGTCAGTGGACATCAGGCCAATGTAGTTCCAAATAGGGGTTGGGTTAATGGTGTCCAAGTGGGTTACCCCAATTGGATGAACCATATGGGTTGGTTTAGGCTAATGGTAGAGGGTTTTGGTGAAATAATAGAGGTGTTGGGTTATGGTGAAGGTAATGTAAGTTAATGGGGTAGATTGGTAAATAGTTATCATAATAATCCCACATTTAGTAGGATGAGAGGCATGGATGGGTAAGGTAGGGAAAATAAGAAGGGAATCCCAAGCCTAGTAACATAAATGACCTTTAATGGAACTAATCCAAAGAAGAGGTGTCTTTGTTAGGAGGTTATGTTGGCTGAAGTTGTGTGAAGTTACAAGCAAAGTGGTAGTAGTTATGCTATGAGTCAAGTTATATGAGATGGTTTTCTATTAGGATATGCATAGTCATGATAGCAAATGGTCATCACCACTATGAGCTAAGTTTTATTGGTTGTAGAGGAGAAATGGCATGCAAATAATTTCCTTGATGACTAGGTAGATTATATGAGTTTAGAAAACTAGTAGCACTATGAGCGACAGAGGATAGTCTATGTCCCACTCAAGAGTTGCATTGATGGGTTGGGTAGAAGGTGGCCTTATATGCATCCTCTATTCCTAAAATGATAATCATCAAAGGCCCTTTGATCAGGAAGTGATGTGTTGAGGGATATGGAGTATGAAACTAGATAAGATGGCTACACATCTACTGAGGAGGATTCGGTAACTGGCACAAAAGAAAAGATTGCCATGTTAATGATAACAGTCACCAAAAAGAGGTGATCAAAATATGGGCCCATGGTAGTGC
Organism: Torreya grandis; assembly: GCA_037957365.1. Classification (NCBI taxonomy): domain Eukaryota; kingdom Viridiplantae; phylum Streptophyta; class Pinopsida; order Cupressales; family Taxaceae; genus Torreya; species Torreya grandis. Next base: position 906,540 of record JARHVA010001955.1, read on the forward strand.
CATGAGATGACTGATTGGATCAATAATTATATGGCCACATGAAAGGTTAGTGGAAAAACTTACATCATGATGAAAAACACTATGTAAAGGATTGAATGATGTCATAATATACTCAAATCAATGGAGTGGATAATTATGCTAGTGAGAAAAGATAATCAGATGTTTGTGTTAAAGTGAGGCTTCAGGGATGAGGATGTATCACTAATCACTTAGCCGCATAGGTCACTCATAATGCTAATAATGAAGGGAGATAAAAATGGTAAAAGATAAGAGGAATATTGGAGAAGAAGGGGAACCTCTAAGTCCTAAAATAATTAACATGGTGAATGTCCAGATCTACCAGATGCTTCAACATATGATGGTGATAATAGAAGTGTTTCTAAACCATCAAGAAGAGGTGAGACATCCATGACCTAAGATATAACTAAAAATACTACCTCCTCAGTGGTAGAGTAGGTGAGAAGTGTAATGTGCTTGGTATGAGGCCAAAATCCATGTTATGTGGTGCATTCATGGAGGGAATCCACACTACTTGAGGGGATACACATGGGGGCAATAATGGATGGCACCTTTGTGAGCTGAACAACAAAAAGAGGGCTATGCAACAAGGGTGCTAGGTGAAAAAAATGAAAGACACAGAGCAGAGCATGATTATTGACCTACAAGGATGGATGTAAGAGAGGAGAACAAAGGATGCCCTTTAGCAGCTATGAAGATAGTGAAGATTGTTGAGGGTAGTTTTGGGCATAATCAAGAAGGAGGGATGAATATAATCCTAGAATAACCAAAGAATCATCCAAATGTGGAGCAACGAAGATGAGGTATAGATAGTTAGATAGATTTGTAAAATTCATGTGACTTCTCACACATTAAATAAATAAACAAAAGATATTGCACAGTTTGTTTGTAAACATGTACAAAATTATTAATGTGATTTATTCATTTTGAGGCTAGATAAACATAATGATGAAAATGATGGGAAATGGTTAGAATTGATTAAAAAACATCTAACCATGCATTTGAGAGATAAATAATGGGTCCTAATGCTTTTTCATTGGTGAGGACCAAAAACAAAACCTAAAAGTGAGATAGACTTAATGAACATAAGCCTTGTAAATGCTTTGCATTAGCATGTGTTTGTGGATAAAACATGTTTTTTGATCCCCTGGTGTCAAGTAACCTCATAATCCCTTGATTAAGAAGAAGAAGGGAAATACAAGTGATAGGCAGAGTGAGGAAGAAGGAAAATGTGAATGGTAACCTTATGTGGGTTAGTTTGCCCCTTTTATAGGTGACCACTAAACTGTAATAGACTAGTCCATGTTTTATGATAAGTGTAGATTGATTGATGTAGGAAGTCTACATGTAGAAGCTGATTATTGCTTTCTTATGATTATGTTTCTTGCAAACTGATTGTGGTTGACAATGGGTCCTTTTGAGTTTTATTATTTTAGAAGCTAATCGATGCAGGAAGATTCTGATGAACTACTTTCTATTTTTGTCAAAGCTGACTTAGCCATCCTACGAGGGAGTGGTCTAAGCTTATGGGCTTTATTTTTAATGCTTGTAATAGTTTTCCTTCAAAAGAGAAGTATATTTTTTTTAATAAAATTTGAATTTCTTTTGGGTAGTTATCCTTTGAGGGAGAAATCTACTTTTAATTTTGAAGCAATTTTTTTATTTTAATTTTGGGGTAGTTGTCCTTTAAAGGAGTAGTTTGCAATGCCAAAGAGTGTGACCCAGATAATATTTTATATTTGTAGAATAATAATTTTTATATTTTTAGACATGGACCAATCTAATTAGGTTTGGGGGTTTCCCCTTTATAAGGATGAAACTTGAACACAAGAAGGTTTGTGAAAGGAGGGGAACTGAGGAATAATGACCATGGGATCCCATCATGTTAAAGATAGAAAGTATCCATAAGAACCATGATATGGGTAGAGCTAGGGTACCCATAATTAGGATTGGATCATGACAATGATGGTTAATCACATGGTTATGTATTGTAGTCAGTTGTTCTCAGAAAGGAGAAGAGGAATGTGAATGGTAAATATCTCATAATCAAGGGATAAGCTTAAATTAGACATGTAAATGAGTTAGATTCATGTTTTAGCAAAAGGACTAATGCAAATGTGAAGTATTGAGAACCTCAAGTTTTGGTTTGCCTTCAAGGGAGGATAAATAATAAGCACCTAATTCGTACTTATGGGTGATGATATATGGTCCAAGCCAATTGAAAGCAAACTTGCCTCATTTGCTTTTCTCCATGTTGGTTTTCCTTTAAGACAAGGTCTCCAATATTTAAGTCTCAAGGTTTGAGTTACTTTTTATAAGCACGGGTGATACGCTCTTGATAGATGCAAAGGTGGGTGAGGGCTGCCAATTAATGCTCATCAAGGAGCTCAAGCTAAGATAAATGATGCTGATGAAAGTCCTCTTCAGAAATGATATCTTGTGAAGAGATGCGAAGAGAGGGGATTTAGACTTCAAGGGGTAAGACTAGATCTATTCCAAGGATAAAAGAGAAAGGGGTAGCACCCATATAGGTTTAGATACTATTGTGATAGGACCATAAATAAAATGGGATGTGTAAGTGCCAATCCTAGCCTAAAGCACCGACTACCTTAGTGAGCATTTTGTTAAGGATTTTTTTGGAAGCTTCCACCTAGCCATTGCTTTGAGGGTGGTATGGTGAAGAAAATCTCAACTTGATCCTAAATTCATCACATACGCTTTGAACTTACTTGTTCTTAAAAGATTTATCATTATCAGTGATGATTTTATGATGGACATCAAAGCTACAAATGATATGATGATTGATGAAATCCACAATCTTTTTTTCTTTGTTTGAGATGAGAGGGATAACTTCCACCCACTTGGTGAAGTACTCAGTGGTTGTGATGATGAAGCTATATCACTGTGAAGAATAGGGGTTAATTTCCCCAATGAGATCAAGCCACCATTGGGAGAAAGGCCAAAAGTCTTGAGAAACCAAGAGACTATTGACAAGTTCATGATGTAAATTATCATGTTTTTGGAATTTAACACACTTTTTTATATATTCACAATAGTCTTGGTTGAGGGTGGGCTAGTAATAGCCAAGGTGAAGGATATATTTAGTGATCACTAGGCCACCAAAGTATCCCCCACATATCCCATCATGTGCTTCCTTGATGGCATGGGAGGATTCATGAATGCATAAGCAATGAAGGAGGAGACCATCGAAACTGTGTTTGTAAAGGATTCACCCTAGTATGGTGTAATGAGAGGTACTCTGAAAAAAAATTCTTTAGGAATTATGAGAGAGGTCAAGAAGAACGATGCCTAGGTGGAGGTAGTTAAAATTTTGGTCATACCAAATGTCAAAAGGGGATTTCTCCACATTACAAATGGTAAGGGGGTCAGAATGGTTATAATAGTGTGGTAAAATGGTGAATGGTCATAAATATTTTGGAATTGGAAGGCTAAGAAGGGATTTGGGAAGTAAGGTAAGCCATTGTAATGGAAAATTTATTGGTAGATCAAGGAATGGATTGGATTAGGTAATGTTCAAATGATGCTAAGAGTTTATCAACTAAAATTTTATATTTTTTCAAAACATCATTCTTACATTGATAAGATCCATTGACCTAGTTGACCATGAGTTGGGAATAGCCAAAGATATGGATTGTCTTAGTTCCTAAGGTTAGAGCAATTTGGAGACCTATCACTAGGGCTTCATACTTAGCCATATTATTGGTACATTCAAAGTCAAGTTTGAAGGAGAGTGGAAGGGGTTCACCATCGACAGGGATGAGAATAATCCCAACACCACCTCCTTGATAACACTTTAATCCATCGAAGAACATGGTCATTTGATAAGTTATGCCATCTTCCTAAAATAGGGTCATGATGGACTCATCTAAAAAGGCAAAAGGAGGTGTTTGGTCATTGGGTAAAGGATATTTAGCTAATTGGTTAGTGATGACCTACCACTTAATCAACTTTTGATGGAGGAATTCAAGGTCAAATTCAACTAGGAGCATGAGCCACTTAGCCATATGCTAGTTTTGGTATGGTTTGGAGTGAATGTATTTGAGTGGGTTAGTATTAGTTATGACAAAGGTTTTATGGTTAAGAAGGTAGTGGTGGATTTTGATGGCTATGAAGGTTAAATCTAAGAAGAGCCTCTCGATATGGGTATATCGAGTCTCATATTCTACAAGTGTATGGCTTGATCTTTGTGTTGTTCATCTTGATGAGCCAACATTACCCCTAGGGAATGATCAGTGGAAGAAATATATAGGTAAAAGAGGTGGTCATCATTTAGAGGAATAAGAACTAGTGGAGAGAGAATGTATTCCCTAAGGGAATCAAAGGCTTGTTGGTAGTCCTTGGTCCACTTAAATGAAGTATCCTTCTTAAGGAGATGGTGAAAAGGGTGACATCTATTTGATAATTATGAAATGAAGCATCGAATGGATTGGAGTTTTCCTTATAGGCTATGGAGTTGCTTAAGGTTGGTAGGAGGAGGCATCTCCAATATTGCTTTGACCTTGGTAGGGTCCACTTTGATTCCTTGAAGAGAGATGATAAATCCAAGAAGCTTCCCTGAAAGGACTCTAAAAACATATTTCTTGGGATTGAGTATGACTCGGAAATGGATTAGGCATTTGAAGATGATGTCAAGAACTTTAAGATGATTTTTATGAGATTTGTATTTTCCCAAGAGATAATCGACATAATCTTCTATAATGATGTAGATGAGGTCATGAAAGATGTAGGTCATGGTTTGTTAGTAGGTGGCCCCAGCCTTTTTAAGCTTGAAAGGCATGACCCTATAGCAAAAGGTTCCCCATGGGGTAGGTAAGGCAATTTTATGCTGATCTTCTAGAATAATCAAGATTTTATTATAAACTAAAAACTCATCCATGAGAGATAACATCTCATGACCAATTGTAATATCAAAAAGTTGATCGATGCTAGGCAAAGGGAAGTCATATTTTGGATAAGCAAGGTTAAGGTCATAGAATTCAATGCAAAGGTGAAGTCCCCCTATGGATTTGGTGATAGGAACTATATTAGAAACACATTAGGGATAGTCAATGGGTTGAATGAAGTTTATCAATAAAAGACATTAAAGCTCTTCTTTGACAAGAAGGGCTATGAGAGTATGCATGCATTGAAGATTTTTCTTGACAAGTTTAGCATCATGATGAGTGACTATGTTATGGGTAGTAATGGTGGGTTCAATCCCAGGCATATCACTATAAGACCAAGTGAATTTTATGCTATGGTCTCAGAGGAAAGAAGAGAAGTCCTGAAGTTTTGTAGTATTTAGTGATTATCCCAACTTGATGATGTGGGGGTCATTCAGGGTGCCCAAGTTGATATCAGTGGTAGATTCATTCAACATGGTTTGGTTCTCTATAGGAAGAAATTTAGGGATGGAAGAATCCCCTATACTAAGGAAGGTGAGAATATAGTCATCATCCTTATGATGAATGGTATTAATGGTAGGAGAATCCTTTTAGACCATTTTAGGATGGATGAGGGGAATGGTTTTGGTTTGGTCACCTTCACGATAAATCAAGGGGCTGACGCTGACGATATTGATTAAAAAAAAATTTAGGGGGATGATTTTAGGCTCTTCAGGTAGGGAAAGTGGCTGGGTTGGTGAGGATGATCTATCTTCCTCTATAGTGGTAATGGGTTTGGTTAATTTAGCATATTCTGCAGGTGGTTTATACCCTAGGCCAAATGACTCATGAGGTTTCATAGTTTCAACATAGGGTAACTCATGAGGTCCTTGTTTATAGTGACTAAAGCCAAATCCTTTCTAGGCACACCTATGGAGATATAATTTATCAAATTCAGATTTGCTAAGGTAGGAAAAGTTTGGGGTGAATGGTTGGGTGGATGAGGTCATGGTAGGAGCTAGAAGTGGTTGATTAAGTCCCCCATAAATAAAATTCATTTGATGGTTTGGGAGCCCAAAAGGGACAATGGTTCCAATGTTTATCTTGTAGGAAGGGTCATATGTGAGGTTACCATATTCTTGGGGAGTAGGGAAGGTATCCAAGGCCAAGATTCTAGATTCCCCAAAAGAAAGGCATTGGAATATTGCTATCATAGGGTCTTCTATGGGAATCTGGGAAGAGGGGATAGATGAGCTAGTGGAATCCTCATGAACATTAGGTGTAGGGATTTTATTGGTTTTAGTTCATGAGGTTGTTTTGTTAGCATAGATTTGTGAGGTGTATGAAAGATGAATAAATAAATCATTAGGTCGATATGTCATGTTACAAGATGTGAAAGGATTAGGGTCAGCTTGCATCATCACAACCTATCCTTCATGTTCAAAATTGACACAACATTGTAAGGTGGAAAGAAAATAATTTATGGCATGAATCCAAGGAGGTCTGAGTAACATGTTGTATTTAAATTCTCCTTCTACAACATAGAAGAGCTCAAGAATAGTTTGATATTCTTCATGGATATGGAGGACAACTGTACCCAAGGTAGTAGCCATGGTATTGTTGAAAGAACAAAGGACTACTGAGCTTTCAAACATGATGTTCATAGGTAACTATAGTTGGTATTAAGTGTGGGAGGAGATAATATTGATGCTAGCTCCTCCATCAATCATCCCTCTTTTGATGTGGGTTTGATTGATGTATGTGGTAATGAAGAGTGGGGGATTGAGATCCTTTGAATGGATAGAAGGTATTTTGGTATTTTTGAAGGTGACAAGGTTTTAAGCTTGAAGGGCACCAACAAAGGTAGCTATAGGTTCAGGATCATTAGGTTGGACCTCGATGGATTGTAAGGTTTCTATGAGTGTTTGGAAGTGATGAGGAGAAGTCGAGATTAACTCATACAAGCTTATCTTTGCTAGAGTTTGGTGGAGTTGTTTGAGGATATCTTTCTTGATGGATATTGCATATGGATTAGGATATGAATGGTTAGATGGAGAGGCTCCTAAGATAGATAATTTTGTCTTGTTTAAAGATGGAGAGGGTTGGGTATTATTTTTTTGGGAATTTTAGGAGGGATAAGTCGAAGGAATGGATACCTTAGCCTTCCTTTATCCTTTTGTTGGGCCCAAGATTGGGTGACCATGTGAATAGTGTGGATAAGGGGGGGTTTTGGATTAGGTTGTTGCTTTGGTTCCTTATCTTAATTCTTAGGTAATATTTAAGGTTTGATGGGTTTAGTTGGTGGTTAGGTTGGTAATGGAGATGAAGGAGGTTTTTCTGATAACAAATCATCATTTTCACATAAGTTATGAACAAGCACTTGGAGAGCTTTACAGTTATTAATGTCATGTCTTGGTGCCCCATGGTATGCACATATCAAGTTATAATTAAACCATTTTTATTGAGGATGTGAAGGGTTAAAAGCTTTGATAGGTTAGAAAGGCTTGATAGGTGGTAAGGTTATGGAAGAGGTTTTTAACAATCTTTGGAGAATGGTTGAGTTTGACTCCACTAAAGGTGGTAGGGTTTTGGTGGTTTTTATTTTGGGTGTCAAGTTAGAATATTTTTTGGAAGTAGGTTTGGTGATAGGCACTTTTAAGTTTATATGTTTACTCGATGGCTTTGGTTTAGCTAATAAGTTTGATGAGCTAGAATGAAAGGGTGGTAAGGTAGGTAGCTTAGGTATTACTGGTGTTGGTAGGAGAGATGTTTTAGAAAGGAAGTGTGATGGTTTAACTAGTAGAGGTGGTATGGTTTTGGTATAAATAATGGGATTCATGCTCAAGGTAGAGGGATGAGGACCGAAGATGGAGGGCAAGGTTGAAGGAGGCAAAATTCAAGATTTTGGGCTCTTTTGTGGTTTTACTACCTTAGTTATTTTTGTTGGTTATGAAGGAGGTTTAGCTAATTTATTTATTTAAAGAGGTTGAGGGTTATTTAGTTTAGCAAAGGTTTTAGATGGTTGGGTGGAGGTTTTAGAAGTGCTAGGTTGGTTCACCAAAGAAGGGGTTGGGGGTTCTGGTTTGGTTTTCTTACCCTTGTCTTGGCTTGTGGTAGAAGGTTTCATAATTAGAGGTTCAATGCATGAGGATATATTTTCTTGTGAGATAGCCTTCAAAGAGGGAATAGATGGTTTTATAATAGAGGAGATAGGTGTGGAATCTTCTATTAAAGGTTTGGGTATGGTTACGTCTTTTATTTGGGTGCTCAAAAGGGTAGAAGGTAACTCTACTTCTTTCATAGGTAGAGGGCAATTGGTGGGTTGATGAGTAGGTTATTTATCATTGATCATGTCATGAACCATGTTTATGGTATGGGTGTTGGAAGACATTTGATGTTATTTCTCTCATTTTTGGTGGGAGAATGGTTTTAAAAAGGCTATTTGAATATGTCGAGAGCTTGATTTGGTGGAGAATTAGGGTTATCTAATCTAAGCTCCCCCTTGTCAATGAGGGATTGGACAAGATTATTAAAGGTGTTACATTTTTTAATATCATGCCCTATGACCTGATGAAATACACAGTGGTCATTCTCATTATACCATCCTGGCATAGGGTGAGAAGGATTAAACTATTGAGGTAGTTTAATTGGTGGAAGTTGAATGATGTTAGCTTTCAACAATTTTTTCAAAATAGAAGTATTTGGTTCTCCAAGTGGAGCTAATTGATTCTAATTATTCCATGTTTGGTTTCTTTGGTTTGAAGGATTTAAGGAGTTATAGGTTTGGTTCCTTAATTTTAGTTGGTTTGTAGATGGTATAGGTACAGCTTTGAGGATAACAACATTGGTGGTCGCTTTATTTTTGGTATTGCTATTGGTTAGGTTGTTGGGTTTAGACAAAGAGGGCTCATTGGGTTTGTAAGTTAAGTTTTTATTTTTCAATTTTAACTTCCCTTCTTCAATGTCTATATTTTATAGTTTACGAGCCATGGTAAAGGCTTCATCAAATGTCTGAAAACTTTGGACATGCAATGTGGAGGAAATGTGTTTTGCACATACTCGATCAAAAATCTCTATGAGTTCTAGTTGAGGTAAGGGGAAGGAAATTCAGTTTATTAAGCTTCTCCAATAAGTGACAAAGTTAGCAATAGGCTCATCTTCATATTGTCAGATAGATTAGAGGTCAGTAATGGAGACTTTTTTGGAGATATTGATTAAAAAGTGTTCCAAGAAAGTTTGGGCCAGTTGAGCAAAGGAGAAGATAGAATGTTTAGGCAAGGAAATATACCAATCTAAGGCCAATCCTGATAGAGACATTGAGAATATGTGGATAATCAAGGATTCATCATGCAAAACTAGGTAACATGAGTGCCAGAATGCCCTAAGATGTTGCTATGGGTCCTCCTTATTTTGGAACTTAGTAAATTTTAAGAGTTCCCATTAGGGAGGGTAGGCATGGATTGGGATGGATGGATGGATGGATGGGTTCATTACATATTTGGTCATAGGAAAGGAGGTTGTTAGATCTTGAAAATGAAGATTCAAGATTGTTAACTTTATCGATTAACATCTTGACCAAGTCAATTTGGGGTTGGGTTGGGGGAATGGTAGAATTGATAAACTGATAGGATGGTTGGGAAAAGGGAATATGGTGGTAAGAGGTTGATTCTTGTTAAGGGGTTCCTCCATAAGAACTTATGGGTATGAATGAAGAGGTAGGGGGAGATATATGGATTTGTGGGTTAACCACATATTGATAAGAGGTGGAAGCTATTTGTTAAGAAATGATTATGGTTGGGGGAATGGATGTATGAGAGGTTTGGGATTGAGAGGTTATCTAATTTTATATGGGAAGAAGTCTTTGGGGTATCAAAAGCACCAGGTTTTCAAGAGGGGTATTGGTTGGTTGGATAGTAGGGGAAGAGGAATGAGTAGTAGAAGTTTGACCCATGGTTGGTAGGGTATCAATGGGAAGGGGCACACTCACCTCTATGTGAGATGAGTTAATCAAGGATGAGGGAACTTGAGTAGTGGTCAGGACATTTAATTAGGTTTGATCTTATAGAGGGCCATGAGTTGAGGAAGAAGCATGAGAAATGGAAATTCAAGTAGAGGTGACACCCACCATGAGGTGGTGTAGCATGTCATAAGGTGGATTAAAAAGAGGGATGGAAGAGGTTGGGTTGTAAAGGTTCAAGGTGGTAAGGTAATGTTGCAATGCCACTAGGTTATTATCTAGATATGTGGTGAAGTCAGCATCCCCTTCAGGGACCATTGAGGTTCTATTAGGTGAATGAGGCATATGAGGAGAATCATGGGGTGTCACCTCAACATCTGAGATGTAATCCATGGGTAAATATGATGAAGGATGTGAGGGTACATTGGTTTGGTTTCTCACTTATAGTTAGGTTAAGACCTTGTGAGAAACTAAAGAGAGAAATTTGAACCTCACACCTCAAATAAGAAGTAGTTGAAAAAAGAAATAAAATCGAAAGAAATCAACACACTCTAGAGAATGTTAAGCCCTAGAATTTTAATTATCTATTATTGGCTTAAGCCTTAAATGAGTATGGAGGGAATTAGCTTAAAAAGGTCCTAAACAAAGCCATCTAAGTTTAGTTTCAATATGTTTAGGCACTCAAGAGTCAATTCTACACTAAATCAGGTACATGGCTTGGTACTGAGGGCTTGCTACCTACACTTCAAAAACTTGAAGCTGAGATAGGCTGTTTAGACAAAATATACCATTTATTCAGATTTTATACTCCACCAGAGAATGGAGTTGGTTAACCCCTCAATGATTAAATCTAAGTATGAAAACTAGGCAGGGGTAAGGTTGTCATTTGGTGATGAAATCCAAGTCGGACCTTGTCTCAAGTATTGTGTTGGTATGCTGATTATGAAAGTGGTTCGGTTTGTGTGTGAAGAAGAAAAGTGAATCTATAATTAATTTACCTATTTAATTAAAACTACGTGAGCTAATTAAGCAAGCAAACCATGAATGCACTTGATTTTAAACCAAAGGAAAATTTTGATGTCTTTGAATGAGCATAGAATAATGAAAAGGTTTATTTTATGCCAAAGTAAATTTTAGATTCCAAATTGACGAGAATATAAGAATGCAAGGATTTATTTTATGCTAAAATAAATTTTAGATTTCAAATTTCTTTTGATGAACATAAAATAATGCAAAGATTTAATTTATGCTAAAATAAATTTTGGATTTCAAATTTCATTTGGTGAACATAAAATAACATAAAGATTTACTTTATGCCAAAGAAAATTTTAGATTTAAAATTTCATGAGCATAAAATAAAAGAGAACATGTAAATGCAAACTATGAAAAATTGGAAGAAAAGGGCAACTAGATGATGCTAGGTTCACTAGGCATGCCAAAATGTTTCTATAAATTTTTTATTTTTTTCTTAGTTTTTTATGAGAAAAAATAGAAACACAAAATGAATGGTGTGTTCTTGGTAAACATGTGCTCATCGATGACCAGATGAAGAGAGAACTCCTTTTTGTCTTGGAAGGAATACCTCAATGTTTGTAGATGCTTATTAATGAAGATGGTTTATTGAAGATTGTTGATGAAGATGTCTTGAGGCAATTTTGGTAGAGCTTCATTACTTTGAATTATTTTCCTCCAAGATGTGGAAGAGTAATGACCTCCTTGAAATGGATGAACACCTGCAATAAAATTTGGGCAATAATACTCTAACTTTTCAACCTCTTCTTTAGGTGAAGGAGGGGGGATATTTGTAGTTTTTTTGTGAAGAAACATTCCAAAAGAAGGAACCTTATAAGTATGGTGCATTTTTCCCCAAGGTCAAAGATGGGGTTTGTGGAAGATTCTATGGGGGTTGTCAAGTCTCCCTACCTTACATGCAAGTCCAAGTTTAAAAATAATTTTTCACATTGTTTGAAAATGGGACTGAAGACTTTGTTACACCCTTATTTGTCCTCATATATGAATTTTAAGAGTTTCCCCACCAAATATGGCACCATTTTCTAAGGTGGAATGGATCAGTCAAGGTGATGTGGGTGAAGATTCTAATTTGGGCTAATAAGTCTTTTATTGGGGCTAAGAAATCCAAAATGTGGGATCTTTGTCTCTCCCAAGGTGTGAAAGGGGTAGGTAAGTCAATTTTAAAGGCTATTTTCATTTGAAAATGCAAAACCAATTCAAATGAATTACCCTTGAGGATAAATTTGACCCATTTCAAGTGGGGACGCTTATGATACTTAAATGAGATCATTAAGCATCTTGGAAAAAGGGGCTAAAGGTGGGGTGCCAAGCCATGTCACTTTACCACATCATTTTGCTATGTTATATGCCATGTCACATGGAATGTCATTTACCATGTCATCATGAATAGTGAAAGTGGGTCCCATAGTGAATAGTATTTTATGAATAGTGATTTCAAAAACTATTTTTGAATGGTGTTTTCAAATAATAATTTTTGAATAGAAATGGGTATAATAGGGACTTTGGTTAAGTTAGGAGGGTGGTAGAAGGGGTTAGGAAGTTTTTATGATGATTTAAGGTGGTCTCGAGGCATTCAGACACCTAGAACTACAAGTGTGTATTTTTCTAGTGTCTACAATGTGTTATCTTGATAAGTATAATACTAGGATATAATAGTGATGGATAAATGTGAAGTGGAGACACAGATTGGTAGATACACATAAAAAAAAATCTTGTTAATTTTACTATGGACACATGTCATGTTTTTTTGGGGAGACCACGGTAGTATTATCAAAAAATGTTGTATGATGGAGGGGAAAATAATGTATCTATGAATAAGCTTGGATAAATACATACTCTAAATCCATTAATGGATAAATATGATGAGGTTATGCATAGGATCCATTCAATCATTTGTAGAAGTAAGTAATCATTATTAGAAAAAGAGGAAGTAACATGGATAAAGATGAAGAAGATCACAATATAGAGGTAGGTGAGTAAGAAGGAAGAATATGATTTCCCTAATGTGATCATATTGGGTAATGTCATAGTTAAGAATAATAATGGGATGCCCAATGTAGACATATGTTATAAGCCTTAGGATAGTGGAACCTAAAACAGGGATAGTGTGAAGAATATTTCATGAAGAGAATGCTTGTGAGCTATCATATGATTAGAAGGTGATTGAGTACCTCACATTACATAAGGTTTTGCTAAGAAATATCTCTAAGGTTAGACTGGGTGGTCCTACTAATTATCCCATGTGGGTGATCCCTATACTAAGAATAAAATCTTACCTAAATTTTATGATGCAAGAACATCTAGATCCATAATAAATCTTGCATCAATCAATAGCAAAATTTTAATAAGTATTGTTCAAGCTCATTGGTCTCATGTGCACATCCCATGAAATCATGCAATTTAGTGGAGGAATTCATGGTTATGTGTAGATATTATGTTCATCTATATAATTTTATATAATATTTGGCATCACTTGATATTTTTATGTAGCTTTTGAGTGTTTGTTATCACTCAATTTTTAACTCTTGAAGAGGTTATAACTCAAGCCTCTTCCAAAATGAGTGAAACATTGGATTACCTCTATATCTGTGGGTTACCTATAATAGAGGTAAAAGTCTAGGTTTAAGGGATAGATCCCTATATTAGTCTTTGATAGCTTATCACCTACACTACTTGCTTGCTTGGATGAAAAATGATAGAAAGAAACATGAAAGTAACCTATTCTAATGAGGTGATACACTAGATTGATCTCAACTAGACTAATATATACTTGCACTATGAAAAATGACTCACAATACTAGTTTCAACATCCTAGATTGCTCTGACATAAAACATGGAGGTGATATGTGTAGACACCTAAAATTGGCCACAACTAGCCTTCGATTAGAATTTAGACCGATTCTTACCAACCATTACAAATTAAGTTTAGGAATCACTGAACATCCCAAATTTTCTTGTGCATCATTTGTCAAATCTCATAATCACATTGAGACATCATTAATTGGGGTATCCTATCATATGCAACAATAACCTCTTATAGATTCATCCCTAAGCACCTTGTGACATCAAAATAGTTAATTTAGCCTATAGACCTATGTAGTGGAGCACATGAACTAAAATAAAATCTTTAAAGAGTTAAATGGATAATTAAAATTGATTAATAAGCTAAACCAAATTAAATGCCTAGTTGAATTATCCATATGCAATTAATGAATAACTAAAAAAGGAAATTAATAAATTCATATATCCTAACTTTTCATGATTACCTTTATGAGTTATCAATCCCTTTGGAAATATCCTAAAATATCTCATTGTAGAGACCCATGCCTATTCATTGTAAATCATGAGTAATTGAAACCTATTAGCTCTAATAGGGTTATATTTGACTCACCTAGGTTAAGTTTGAACCCATTCCATGTTTAAACTACACCTTGACTCAGCTTGGGTTGAGGTTAGTTCCTAAGCCTATAAATACAAGCCCTTGCCTATTGAATTAAAATCTTAGATATTGTAGAGTTATAATGCAGGTTTTGTTGCATGATATTCATATTAATGAATTTATAGTGCCAACATATTGATCCAAGCTACACCAAGCCATATCAAATCCAATGGTGCAAAGGAGAGATAGAGCCAACAAACCTCCATTGCCAAAGACTCTTGGAAGCACAAATCAAGTAAGCCACTCAATAATGCATTTGGATCTCTCAAATAAGTTAAAGGATTATGTGTCTTTTGTATTTTAGTTGTGCTTTCATTTTTATTTTGTTCATTAAGCTTACCCCTAATATATAGGCTTGTAAGTGTTAGTGTTAGTATGTTTATTAAAGTTTTTGTTACTTAAACTAACATTTTACCAACCTCCCTTCTTATATTCTTATGATCATAAATGGAAAGTCTGGTGTAACCTAAAGCATCCCATATAACAAGGAGACCAGAGTGCAACTCATAGTTTTTCTAATGAATGATTGATAATATTAAAAATTTGAGTATTTACTTTATTTTTTCTTTATTTTACTTTTAGTTATACATGGTTTTACATAGTGACCAGTATTGGTTTATCCTAACCAACATCAGTCCTATCCTAAATGGCATCAAACCCTATGCAAGGTAAAACATGGTAAAAAAACTTGGTTTTAGAGTTTTCTTGAAAGATGCAAATTGTTATTCTTAGTTTTATTAACTTGCATGCTCTTTGTCTAATCATTTTATTGTAGGATCTAGAGTTTTTCTAGAGATTTTATAATTATTTAAGCTAAAAAACATTTTTTTAAATCATTTTGTTTTACCTATGATTTTATAGGTAATTGTTATCAATTTTAAGTCGACCAACATTGGTTTTGTTAAAACTAGTATTGGTTTTTTATATCTAGCATCAATCTCTGTAGATTGACATCAGTCTTTATGTAATAAAAATAGAGAAACCTAAGAGTTAAATATGACAAATGTTTTACTCATTCATGAAAGTGCTTCAAGGTAGGCATAAACCATCTAAAATGTTTAGTACCAAAGCAAGAGAAGGGCATAAATTTGTAAGTGTTTAAGTCTTGAACATTTTTTTTGGTGCCTAAAAGGAATTTAGACATTTTTATGCTTAGTTTCTTTGTGAATGTTTTTTTAAGTTTTCAACTAATGCTAAAGGGCTAAAAATAATTCACTACACATTTCATTTTTGGTGCATAAAAATGAACTTTAATCACTAGGTTACATGCTTTTTAGAATGTTCATTTTATGTCTTATTTGTTTGAAGTTGTTTATTTTCACAAACCGATTGATGCATGTATGCTCTCCCCTAATCCCTTTAGGTAACTTGGGTGACCAAAATCACTCTTTATTTACATTTGTGCCTTATCCAAAGGTGTGAAAAGAATGTTATTAAGGATTTCCCCAATTCTATATGGTTTGGGCTATCTAAACACAACCTTAAAGTCTTTTCAATTTGTCATTTGTTTTTATGCAACTTGGATTGTGAGCAGGAGTTCATAACCTCCTCACAAGTTCTTAGGGCTCAATTGACCTAGAGTTTCATCTTCCAACATCTTACCAACCCCACTCAATGGTGGGGTATGTAAATCAAGGCACATATATTGTGATTGATAAGGGGTTGAGTGGCTAGCCTCTCTAATGTAGCAAAAACCTGAGTTAGGTTTGGCTAAGTAGGGGATTCCACTAAAAGTAAATGAATGGACTCACTATGAAAAGGAATAGACACTTGCATATTAAGTCAGTCAATATGAACTCAATTTACATGATTTCATCTATAGTGTTAACCACACTTGGGACCATCTATATGCATGAAACCTATAGTTTTAGAACAACTCCACTTGCCACAAAAGTACTATGAATGTAGGGAAAGTAGTCCAAACTTCCATGTCATTGTATAATCTCTTGGGAGAAGGGGTGTTTAAAAACCTTACTACTTCATGTACTTTTATTTTTATATTAACACTTAAAATCCTCCCAGGAGAATGTATATAGATGGAATTAGATATTACTACACAACCTTGTCAGTTATAGGATCTAAGACATTATATTTAGATGTTTATATCATTTTATCCTTTATTGCATGGTTTCAGCATCTAAACTATCTTTTTTGTTTTTTATGCCACATCAAAATAAGTTTTGTGTCCACATCACTCCATTGTTTAAAGAGGTATTACACCATCCATTTGACACCATATGTTTTCCTTAGTTTTTTTTATAGATATTTGTGTGTGTGTCACTTGATTGGAAAGGGAAACATTACGCTGTCTAATCCATTTCAAGTTTTTGCCTTGGAGTCTTGAAACAAACCATCAATCATATCTTTAGAGCATGATTATGTTGCTAAACTACTCAAATAATGTCATAGACTCATTTTTCCTTATGTCCAAGTTTTCAATTCAAAACCAATCCATGTATGCCTTTTGGGTCTTTGTTTAGTGTCATTATGTCATTCACCTTTGTCTATCTTGTTGATAAAAAAAACCCTAGTTTTACTAAGTTGATTTTTAATTAACCTTGATAAGTTCAAATATAAAAATTAATTAATTTGTGTTTATACCTCATCTAATTTGGGCCTAGACACTGACCTTTCTCTTTTGGGTTGTGTAACTTAGGTTAATTATTTACCCATTATGAAAACTATTGTTTATGCCTTTATTTGGGAGAAAATAGTCTATCTTCAAGTGGCTTTTGTTTCATGCATTATGCCAATTTGGTTAAAGTTCATTTCTAAAGTCGAGTGCCTAGTCTATGCCAATGTGTTTCAAATTTTTTAGATCAAATCACACCCCTTTATTTAATCCTAAATTTTGACATTGTGTTTGGCCAAAATACCTAGCAGCCTTTTATTTTCCTAGATTAGACTTATTTAGAACACTTTGAACCTAGAATTTGGCCATCTAGTTTTAGTTCATCCACTTGAACTTTTTGTGTGAGACATTTAACGTTAGAAATTTGATGTTAGTTTGTTTTGTACCAAGTTTTAGCATAAATTTTTTTTTGAGATAAAGCTCCATCCCTTTGACCAAGTTAGATTGAGTTCAAACTATTTTTTTTTAAAGATTATTTTTTATATTTTGTAGAACTCTAACCCCTTTTATCACCAAACATTCACCATTTATTCTAACATGTCTCACTATACTTGTACTAACATCATGTATAATCTAGGATATAGTAATGTTCAAGACCCCTAAGGAAATAATGTCATTTATGAGATAGATCCTTATCTACTTAGAACCCTCAATCTAGGGAATAAAGCCAAGATCTTTTGGCCCACTATTTAATCAATATGCATCCATACTCAAACTAAAACAAAGAATAAATGGAATAATACCCAGTTAGGATACCTTCAGTTGCAGAACAAGTCCAAAAACAATCATACTACGCTATAATTCCATTGGCGTATGATCCTTAATTATTTTATCATCACTTGATTGAAAATAAGGATGAATTCTTAATCAGAGATGCATATGTAGGGGCTAAGTTTCTATCAAATTTCCCCCATGAAAATTTTCCAAGTTTAGCAAGAGTGCCTTAGAACATGCCTTACAATCAAACCAACAAACAAGCCTCTTATATGATTATCATAATAAAAGGCCTCATGGAGGACCACTTCATATATATGCATACATCATATCAAACCTATCTAAACTTAGTGCAAAACATCAACAATATGATTATATCAGAACCCTTATATGATTATCATAATAAAAGGCCTCATGGAGGACCACTTCATATATATGCATACATCATATCAAACCTATCTAAACTTAGTGCAAAACATCAACAATATGACCATGTCAAATGCTCCTCTTATTGAGATAACTCTTTCATCAGGAGTCCTAATTAAATTGACAGTCCAAGTAAATCAAGGTATATACCCATTCACATAAATAAATTTAATTGGATACATGTTTAATTTCCCAACTATCGAATAAGTGTCTTCTACTTCTATACAAAATAGTGAGCCAAACATAGTGGACAATGTGCAAGTGGCATCCAATCTAGACCAAAGTGGTGTAAATGCAAAAATAACTAGTCCACAATAAAATGTGACTTTTATTAACACTATAAATAGTTCAAAAACATAAGGGGTAAGATTTTATACCTCCCAACCAAAAACAGATACCTCTAATCCTCAACCAACTACTTCTTCAAGTACCCAACCTAAAATATTAAGTAGTCAAATAACAACCAGTGTCGTGCCTCAACAAAATATGATAAATGTTACTCCACCACAATAGGTGCCAAATAACATTCAAAAAAAAAACACAAGCCAACATACCCATGCAATTGAGGTAAAACATCCTACCACCTTAAAAGGGGGTAACTAATGTTCCACCTCACTAAATAGTAACAAACATACCTCTTCAATCAAGACCAATATACCATTGCAATCATAAATGATTTTTAATCAACAATGTATGAATATTGGTTCGTGACAAATTTCAAACCTTCAACATACATCTAATTCAAAATAAGGATTTGTACATTCATGAGATTCTAATGTTCCATAAGTACCAATCAAGCAATAATTCCCTTTTATTCCTAACGTGCCACAAAAGTAATGATAGGGCCTTGGTTCACAAGATCCCCTTAATCAACCAAGTTTGACTAGTCAAAAACAAGTCCCTAATCAACATTAGTAGGCACAGTAATTCACTCATATCCATATCCTTCCATCTCATCCATAATTTCCCCAAAACTAGGCCCATATACCAAATCTTAATTAGAATATTGCACCACAACATGTTAGATTCTAAAATTTGCATCCTAATCTATGTATGTATATTCTTGGTTAATTACCTATCCAAACCAACATTCCATAGTAAGCCATGCCTCCACTATATCCCAGTCAAAGTAATCCACTTTTGACCACCCAACCTTCACCTCAGATAAATGTTCCCTCTAGTTTCCTAACCCAAAAACTACAATAAATGAAGGATGTAATTACCACCATCTAATCCAAAAAGAAAACCAAGAAGTTTAATTTGGATGATGTGTGTTCCTACCCTTTCAACATGGAGTATTTGTAAATATCATTTCTTATAGGGTACAAACCACTGAAATTCAACAAATATAAAGGTAAAGGAGACCCCAAGGCCCACTTAATTAAATTATTTATTACTTGTAAACTAGTGGCCTACATTGACATATACCTCCTACTATTGTTTCCAAGGAGTTTAGTAGGATAATCTTTTGAGTGGTTTCTGAAATTCCCTAAGAATTTAGTTTCTAGATTTTGATGATTTTTTTGACAAGTTTGTGAAACACTTCTCCTACAATCTCAAACATGAGATTTTATTGGTAGATTTGATGAAAACCAAACAAAATGCCAATGAAATTTTCATGAGTTATCTACAATGATGGAGAGAACTTTCAATCCAATTCATGAATAGTTTACCAGATAAGCAATTATCCACTATGTTTAATAAGAATTTACACATTGAGATATCTTATCATCAGGAACTACAGTGTGCACAAAATTTCAAGGAGATCATAGATAAAGGTTTGTTTATTAAAAGAGACCTCATTAACAAAGGGATTATCAAAATAACCTCATCATATTAGAACCAAACTACAAACTAAGGAAATGGCTAAAACTAAAATCAGAACCAAATCCACTTATAAACATTGCAACCAGCATAAGCCAATAATTATGAAAAGTCCAAGTCATTTAATCATAATAAAAATGTTTGTTTATAAATGGAGCAACCAAGTCATGACATGTACAAATGGTACAAATACCATCTACTCAACCTATGCCACATATGTAAATTACTCCCACCCAATAACCTCTTCAACAAACACAACAAGTGTAATAGCCTAGACCAATGCAACAAATGTAACAACCTTTGCATTTAAGAACCCCTCCTCTAAGAATAACTATGCTTACTCATCACATCTTCATTAACATTGAATGACCCATCAAATCCATGTTTCAAAAATTAGCCAATAGTAATCTGATTAGTTGGCCTATTCTGAAGCACTAACCTGAGGGCATCCTTATCTAGATTGGCACTGACAAAATAAATTATGTGAGTATCATAGGGCTAATGGACATAATTTTCATCATTGTGTGTAAATTAAACATTTTATTAATAAAATGTTATAAAATGGGGATATAACATTGGATAATAGAGCTTCCACATCCAATCAGAACCTAGAAATTTATTAGAACCCCTTTCCACAACATAAAAACCAACATTAATAACATCAAAGGCTAGAACAAAAATAACATCAACAACCAATAAAAAACTAGTAAAACCAATAGTAGAACCAGAAACATCAATTGAATGGATGGAACCAAGGTTATAATGATGAAAACAACCAATAGGCCTACCATACAATTACACATGACTAAAACAAAGTTATAGGCCATATTGTGGTAGGTTGCATTTCCACCATTTCCATCAATTTGAGACCAAATAACAATCAAATAGAATTGTTTATAATTAATTAAAATCAACTAAACCATGATGATGATCCTTCCTTGACCTGGGACGACATACAGGAAACCAATAAGTATTATTACTTTTGGACCTTATATTAATAACTCATCATTGGCCTATGACCACGCATAAGTGCACCAATAGCTGAGACTTATCCTATTTTGGCCCCCACCACCATAATTTTCTAGAAACAATGGTCTTGGATCTAATCTTGATTATGAAATCATAAATCAATGATCAAAGATTACTATCCCAGGCACACATCCATCTACCACTTCACCCATTCCACCAACTTTTCTATCTAAGAATAAGCCATTTACTGATGTGCAAGAAAAGACAATTGATATTTTGGAAAATTTGTATAATATTCCCACATAAATCTCCATTTTGTATTTGTTGTGTATGTCTACAATCCAAAAAAAAATCTTAATAGAGTTCCTTGGCCAGTCTAAAGTTATTAATATCATATCTCTAGACAAATTTCAAGCTTTGGTTAGACATTTAAGCTCATGCCAATAATTAACCTTCAAAAAAAGTGATATGTCATCTCTAAGCCCTCTACATAACAATCCATTATACATCAAAGTTTTCATAACATGGAACAAAGTGAAACATGTCCTCATAAATAATGGATCAGGTCTAAATATTGTGTCTCTAAAGATCATCAAGTTTATTGAGTATACCAAAATTGATATCCACCTATAAATGATCAAAATCAAGGCCTATGATAACTAAGAATAAGAATCATAAGGTACCATCAACTTAATAGTTCTCATTGGGCCCTTGACCCATGATACACTATGCCATGTGTTAGACCTTGATTTAACATATAATATGCTTTTGGGTAGACCTTGGATACATGAGATTCATGAAATCCCTTCAACATTTCACCAGTGTATCAAGTTATCCCATTTAGGTATGGAGGTTACTATCCATGGAGATTTATAGCCATACAAACATTGTAAGCATTTGGAGGCTGAGTACCAAAGATATAACTAATATTTTGTCTTAAATCTATTTCTTAAGAAGGAAAAAGGAAAATAAATACTTGTTGATTCCACAGAGGCCAATTGTATTGACCCAAATACCCTTGATTAATTGTCCCACATGCCACCTCATGAAATATCTAATCATTATACTATCTCAGCTAATGGCCCTAGAGAATATTTGACCCACAATACATTCCACATTGCCAAACTTTGATAGAATGTGAATTCCTATAGAAGAACTAAATCTAAACCACCTTGCATGGAATGGCCAAGTAATGACAAAAGAAAACTAAATAGTCTAACACCTATCATTTTCATATTAGCCACTAGCCAAGAATAGGACCCACTTGAAAATGATGAATCTTGGTTGTATAATGACAAATTGGTCAACTATTACCTAAATTATAAGTATCCCATTTCAAAAAAAATCATGGAGAAGTATGCCTGTGAAGGAGGAGTCTTTTGGCTAAATCAATAGAGTTTGATTGAGCCAATTTCTACCACTCAGTATAAAGGAACATATGGTCTTGGATTTAAACCACTTGGGGGTGACCCCATGTACCTTATTCATGTTCTAATGCCAATGACTAGTGGTAATGATACTAATAGCAAAGCAGAGTCTGATCATAACCCTTACAAAGACCTAGATAGTTCCAATTTGTTTGACACCAATGCCATTTGTACCCTTAAAATAGTCATTTACAATAATCCACTTCCCTTATATTATCTTCAACTTATAGACTAGGACCAATAGTGTTAGTTGATGAGTTTCAAAATGATGAGGCCTTCTACAATTTTCTTGGCCTAAGGGATAATGTTCCATTGGGAGACCACAAAAAAGGGGTCTCAATCAAGTTAGATCTTGAATCCTATTTTGGAGAATGGGTGAATAGCCTTAGCCATAAATAATTAAATAAAATATTGAAGTCCCAAAGTGAAAAAATCTTCGAGGCACTTTTGGACTAGGGAAAAATTAAAGAGAA
This sequence comes from Torreya grandis, assembly GCA_037957365.1. Classification (NCBI taxonomy): domain Eukaryota; kingdom Viridiplantae; phylum Streptophyta; class Pinopsida; order Cupressales; family Taxaceae; genus Torreya; species Torreya grandis. Next base: position 929,334 of record JARHVA010001955.1, read on the forward strand.
AAGCCAATCCAGTGGTGAAAACCTATTTAGGAACTATTATATGAGGTTATTCAACCTTCCTCAAACATAACTTAGGAGACCACCAATGATGAACTTGCCTATGGGTCTGAGTTCAATTTTGAAGAATAGCAGGCTTTTGATCAAATCATCCAAGAGTTCCCAAGAATATTTGTCACATGGCCATCCCTACCATTGAGTGATTTTGATTCCTCGTACCTTAGAGAACTTGAAGAGCCAGATCAAATAGATGGCTTTGCCATTGTAGGCTAACTTATATCTTTACCAACCATTCTAGAAAATGGTTCAACTCTTCTTATGAAGGAAACTATAAAATTTAACATTAAGACTCTAGATGAATCAAAATGGATCAAATTAGGCACGTCCCTCACTTAGGAGGAATGTGACATATTTATACCCCTTATAAGGGAATTTATTGATATATTTTCATGGGACTACTTAGACATGCCATGTTTGGACCCTACCTTAGTTGTGCACCACCTTATGGTACATCCTAATGCCAAACTTATAAAATTAGAATTGTGCAAGATGCATCCTTGCATTATTGTATTAGTAAAGAAAGAGTTAGAAAATTTATTAGAAGCAAGATGTATTCGACCAATCAACTACTCAGAGTAGATCTCAAATGTTGTACCAATTAGCAAGAAGCCAGAAGGAATCAAAATATGCACTAATTTATGAGACATAAACAAGACCTTCTTAAATGATAACTTTCTTGTGCAAAACATTAACATGATAGTCAAATCCACAATAGGTTATGAAATGCTTTCACTGATGGATTAATTTTCAAGGTACAACTAGATCCAGATTATACCAAAAGACTAACACAAAATAACATTCAAAACACCATGGGGAATTTTTTGTTATCAAGCTATGCCATTTGGTCACAAAATTTTGGGGCCATGTATCAAAGATCCATGATCTTCATATTTCATGATATGATGCATGACATTATTGAATATTACATCAATGAAATCCTAGGTAAATCAAAGACTAGGGTTGATTATCTAACATTACTACGAAGAATATTTGAAAGACTGCATGAATACCAAGTTAGGCCCAATCCTAAGAAGTGTGTTTTTGGAGTTACTTTAGGAAAATTACTTGGATTCATTATGTCTCTCTAAGGTATTGAATCTAATATAGCCAAAGCATAAGCCATAACTCATATGCAACCACTGACCAATTTGAAGTAGCTCTGTAGTTTATAGGGTAAGATCCAGTCTATCAAATGCTTGTTATCTTAGTTGGCTAATAATTTCCATCCTTTTACACATTTTTTGAAGAAGGGTATCACATTTCATTGGGATGATGAATGCTTGAAATATTTCAAATAACTAAAGGACTATCTTACCAATCTTCCTATTTAGTTGCCTCTTATGACAAGAAAGTCATTCTTACTATATTTATCAGCTATAGACAAAGCCCTAGGGGTAATTCTCATTCAGAATAATGGTAATGGAAAGGAAAATTTCATGTACTATCTAAGCTATACATTGGTCATGTATGAACATGACTATATGCCCATTGAAAAATCTTATTTAGCTATGGTCTTAGTAGCTCAGAAACTATGACATTACATGTTAAACAACAAGACCATGGTTATTTACAAAGTATATCCGCTCAACTATCTACCATCTAAAATAGTTTTACAAGGCCATATGGCCAAATGGATCATGTTTTTGAGAAAATTTGAGAAATAATACCTCAATAAAAAATCCATGAAGGGATAGGTTCTTATAAATTGGCCTGCTAAAACACCCCTTGTAGATATAAAAATGCTAACATTCCAATTCCTAGATGAATCCATTATGACCACCATTAAAGCACCTCTTGAGGAATAACACTGGAAGCTATATTTTGATGGATCATTCATGACACATGGATCAGGGGCAAGCCTTTTGTTCATTACACCACATGAGGATCTTATCCCTAATTATTTTAGATTAGATTTCCTTATACTAATAACATTGTTGAATATGAATCACACATCGTAGGTCTTTGATAAGTAGTACAATGGAACATACAACATCTCAAGGTTTATGGTGATTCTCATTTAATCATCAATCAGGTTATAGACCATTTTTAGACCAAGGATGATAAACTGGTACCATACAAGGACATGGTTAACACTCTCAAATAATAGATTGACAATGTCTAGTTTGAACATATACCAAGGGCCAGTAATAGAATAGTAGATGCCATAGCCACTATTAGATCATTGATTCATCATACAAACATGGCCAAAGAATACTAGTTCCTTGTTGAAAATTTGCTAATGCTATCTCATAATACTTCAACCATCACAATTATCTATGATATTATTGTTCCTAGATCCATAAGGTATTCATACCTTTGTTCCTATCTTTAAAACTATAGTATGCCACCAGACCTATCTTGCAAATAATCCAAGGCCTTTATCTATCAATATGCATGATATACCTTACTCAAACCAACCCTATACCTCCATATTTTTGATATAAATCTACTTATTTATTTAACTTAGGTGGAATCTACATTAGCATTATGGGAAGTTCATGAAGGATTATGTGGATCCCATAGAATCAGGACCATCCTAGACAAAAATATCCTATGTATTTTGTATTATTGGCCAATAATGGATGCATACGTAGTTGCATATGTGAAAAAGTGTGATAAATGTCAAAGGCATGCCAATTTTATTCATTCCCTAGCCAAGACTCTAAAACCAATGCTTAGACCATGGTTTTTTTCTACATGGAGCCTCGATCTCTTTGGGAATATAAACCCCACCTCATCTGATAACCATAAACATATCCTTACCACCATTAAATACTTCACTAAGTGGGTTGAAGTTATACCCATCACTACATGATTGGAAAGAAAATTTCCAAATTCATCTTTAACTATCTCATTTTCCACTATGGTATCCCCTCTAACATTATATATGATAATGGTGGATCATTCTAAAATAAGGATGTCAAATTGTTATGTGTCAAGTATAAAATTAATCAACATTTTTCCATGGCATATTACCCATAAGGTAACATCCAAGAAGAATCATCTAATAAAATCATTGTCAACATTATCAAAAATATTATCAATGATACTAGCCATGATTGACACCTACAAATATTCCATGCCCTTTGGGCATACCACACCAACTACCATACTCCCACAAGAGACACTCTATATTCACTTGTTTATGGCACTGAGGTTATTTTTCCCATTGAGGCCAAGTTACCTTCTTTACACATTTATTTGAAGCATATCCTAGATAATAAAGACTATTGTGTAGCTCACTTGCAAGAGCTAGAGTTACTTGATGATAAATGCATGGCTATAGTTAACAACATACAAGCATACCAGAACTGACACTGGGAACACTACAATTGGCATGTCAAACATAGAATTTGAGATTGGTGATAATATCCTTAAATAAAACCAATAGAATACCATGATTGAGAAGAAACATAAAAGCAATTTCAAACCTAACTAGATAGGCATGTTCATCATTATTGTAAACTATGGCACTGGAGCATAGAGGCTTGCTACATCATATGGGAATGAACATGATGAGAAAATGAAGATTATATACCTCAAGCGTTACTTTTCTTGAGTGACCTGATGTATTGTCTATGAGGCCCATTTCAGTTATACTATAATATCTACATTCTTCTTTATACCATACCACTCTACCATAAATTTAATATTGACCAAGTTGTTTTCACCCTCCCTACTTGACTTGTTGACCTTGGTTTTATTCCATTGGTTACACGAGCACTTTCAACAAGAATTTTTTGATCATGTTTCATAAGTTTTTTCATAAGCAACCACTTGTCATTTAGTTTCCCCATCCTTAGTGGCCCAATATCCAATGCTCTTACCATTTTGTGAGCCCATCCCCATATTCTTCTATAACACAATCAAATTTTCTTCTTATCATCATTTTCTTATATCCCATTTCCTAAGAGAACTACATTTGGCTTGAAGTTTTTTGGATATTACATCTATGGAACTATGTAGGCATCGTCCACTTGCCTAGTGCATATAGAGATAACTTGACCACCCCCTTCCTTTTCTTCTATTCCCCCATCTTGTTTATTTGTTCAGTTGTCCCTTATCATTTAGGGGAAATGACTATCTCTTGTGTGTTATTTATTTTTGCTAACATTATGATTAACCATTGTTTATGTTTTATGTTATTTTGGTTGTTTGTTGATTGTTTATTATTTTGTCTTTATATTTATTTATTTGTTTTCCTATTTTTTTGCTTTCTTTTTGTTCCTCAATTTAGCTATGTGCATTTATTGGGTGATTCCTTGTGCATTATTCTTAAATCCATCTATATTCATATGTCAACATTGTCATCATGGTTTTTATCATTGGTGCATTATTTTCAATTTAGTAATGGATCACATGTCAGTCTATATGCATATTTTGGCCAAGTTATCATAGTATTCTATCATGATTCCCACTATTTTATGCTATAACAAAAATCATCTCTGAGAGTCTACACAGTAATGAGGCAATGATATATCTCCTTGGCTCCAAAAAAATTCCCTACCTAATCCACATCATATTCTACATAGAGTAATTTAAAAATGAAATAATTTTACTTATTGATAGTTCAGATGAGCATCTCCATACTTGTAGGTTTCCTAGATTCATCTTTCTCCTCTATACCATTTTGTCATCATATTCCATATCAAGTTTGCCATTATCAGGGTACAATGCTTATAACCACCTCTAGGTAAATCATTGTATGTTGTCCCACTTGCATTACCAATGATTCTAACTAATTTTGGGAAAATCATTATGTTTCCATCTAATTTAATGTTAATGATTATAACTGCCTATGGGAAAATCATTCTCTTTATTTTTCCCAACTAAGTCATGTTTTCATTGTGATAATGCTTATAACTGCCTTTGGGCATCTCATTATCTCTATCTACCCAATTAGGGCATGTTTTTATCCTACTAATGATTCTAACCACCTATGGACAAATCATTATTTTCCCTTTCATGATTATAACCACCTCTAGGCAAATCATTATGTTTGAAAGTCTTTCTTGTTATGCAAATCATTGTTTCCCCTAAGTCTTTATCAATGATTATAACCAGCTTTGGGTAAGTCATTAAATTTTTTCCCACCTATGCTGATGATTGTAACTACTATGGGTAAATCATCCAATTTGTTTTCCCAATTAGGACAACTCCATATGCCACTGATTATAACCTCCTATGACCCAATTAATCTTTTCCAGCTCATCATTTCATCTTTTTGGTCACATCATTTCCTTCTTTCAAGGGACTGATCTCTGACCCCTTTGTTGAATACTCCCTCATGGGGGCACCTATAGTTCATCCATTATTATTGAAGTCATAGGCATACAGGACCTTTTCATTATTTGAGAACATGTTACTATGTTTATACCTTGCAATGCCTTCCCAAACAAGGGAAAATTATAGACACCTAAAACTAGCCACAACTGGCCTTTAATCAAAATTCAGATCATTTCTTACCAATCATTGAAAATTAATCCTAAAAATCACTGAACATCCCAAATTTGCTTGTGCTTTATTTATCAAAGCTCAAAATCACATTAATACATCCCTAATTTGGGTATCCTATCATATTCAGTAATAACCTCTCACATATTCATCCCTTAGCACCTTGCAGCATCACAATAATCAATTTAGCTTATGGACCTATTAAATGGGGCACATGAACTAAAATCAAACCTTGAAAGATCTAAATGGCTAATCAAAATTAATTAATAATTTAAACCAAATTAAATGTCTATTTTAATTATCCATGTGTAATTAATGAATAACTAAAAAAGAAAATTCAAAAATTTAAATATCCTAGCTTTTCATGATTACCTTTGTGAGTTGTCAAGCCCCTTAGAAATATCTTAAAATATCTCATTTTTGAGACCCATGCCTATTCAATGACAATCATGAGTAATTAACACCTATTAACTCTACTAGAGTTATATTTTACTCACGTAGGTTAGATTTGAACCCATTCCATGTTTAAACTACACCTTGATTCACCTTGGGTTGGGGTAAGATCTTAAGCCTACAAATACAAGGAATTGTCTAATGAAATAAAAGCTTGGATATTTTAGAGTTATAATTTAGGTTTTTTTTCATGAGATTCATATCAATAAAATTTATAATGCCAAAATATTAATCAAAGATACACCAATCCATATCAAATCCAATGGTTCTAAGGAGAGAGGGAGCCAACAAACATCCATTGCTAAAGACTCTTTGAAGCATAAATTAAGCAAGACACTCAACAATTCATTTGGAGCTCTTAAGTAAGGTAAAGGATTGTGTGTATTTTGAATTTTAGTTGTGATTTCATTTTTATTTTATTAATTAAGATCACCCCTAATATCTAAGCTTGTAATTTTTAGTGTTGGTATTTTTATTGAAGTTTTTGTTACTTGAACTAACATGTTACTAACCTCCCTTCTTGTATTTTTATGATCACAATATGCATTGCACTTCTCAAGGTGAATGAACAAAAGGTCTGATTATGGACACTAATGCTATTCCTTACAGTTAGAGATATATAAATACACTATCTACACTTCATGTGACCTTTTAGAGGCTAGAGTACTTGCACCAAACATGAAAGAGTAAAGAGAACACAAAGATAGATAGTTATCACTTATCATTCCACTATGAACTACTTCACACACTCATAAAAGAAGTTATGAACTCAAAACTAGATTATAAATATTTATTGAAAGGAAAATACTATACTCAAACCATTAGGTCTTTACCATACTAGGTGTGGATCCTTTTACAATGCCAAAATAACATGAATATATAGAGCATAAGAGAGGAGAGAGGAGTAGAGCTGAAGGGTCACAAGGCCAAGTGTCAAGATGTGAAAACTAGTCATAATTCAATAGAAATAAGTTTAAAATAGGTCATATAGTCCTCATAGACAAGTGTCCATCTGAATTACATCATTCTTCCTTAGGTTGGCATAGAGACCCTTCACTATCTTTCTTGAAAATGCCTTGTTCGATGATGAGTCCACTTGATTATCTAAAAATACCATAGAATTGTGTGACAGATACACACTAACCTGAGAATGTGGAAACTTGATTGTGACATTCATCATGTACCCCTCAACTGATAGCCTCCCCTTTATCACTTGTCCTTCACTTTCTATAGTTATTCATTAGCCCTCTAGGTTTCAATCTTCACACTTGTCACTTAAGTGACTTCCATTTACTCAAGTAAATTAATTGGAGAGGTATGATACAACTTGTTTAGACCTTATTTATCCTATGGTATATCACATAGACCTTTATGAAACTCAAAACACACTTCTCGCTATCAACTTTGATAGTGACACTCTTTTTCACTATCTTGCTCGAGACTTCTTGTAATGAATAGTCTAGCAGAGTGGTTTTCATGCATTAAATATGTGAGAATGAGGTTTAAAGAGTTGAAACAAGTCTCTAAACACCTCCCATAATGGCCTTCACCTATTAGTTCCTTTATGTACCTACAATTCAACTCAAATCCTATAAGAAACACTGAATTATATTTGTCTATACAAGTGACAATACATAATAATTAGGTGTAAAAGATCTTGAGAGAGTGTTAAGTACGTTCAAATCACTTACAAGGAAAATTTACCATTTTTAGATGCATTTCCATTCATCTTTTCTCCATCAAGTTCTTAAGATTATTTTTAGAGGCTTTTAGGTCACTTGGATTATTAAAAATGATTCATAAAAGTTAGACATCTAAATCTTGAACCAATTCTACAAATTTTGAGTTAAATACCCCCCTCAACTATCCTTATCTACTTGAGGTCTCATGCATCTTGTCCGTACAAATTTGAGTGAAATAAAATGACTTCTCAATTCCTACTATGCATTATTTACACCTCTAAGGCCAAATTAGGCCAAAATGACTAGTCTTGGACTATTCTTTACAAATTGATGAATCTCATCAGCCTTCTACTCTCTCATGTAGGTCCTAAGGGTTTTTGTCAAGATAATATGGTCATAGAAGTGAATTTAAGCACCTTTAGGGTTCACACCTAGTTCTAGGCCTAGTCTACATATACTATGTATCTAAGCATGTGGTCACTTTTGAGTAATCCCAATGGTTGTAGGTGATTTTTAAATATATTTTAACATTCAATTCAACTCTACACATCATCCAAAATTGTTTCAAGACTCTTCATTTCATCCTCTCACCATTTATGTATACTAGGTCAGTATGTTTTACTTATTATAAAGTGCCCTCTATCTGAGACAAAATAAAGGACACTTCCCTTGTTCATATGGCCCAGGTGAGACCATAGATGGATTATTTAGGTCATTATGACATTTTATACTAAATTTCAAGCCTTGTTCATGTTTATATAGGTCTAAGACATTCAAACCCCAAAACTAGATTCTAGAGGTGTGGCTATAGTAAATTGTAGATGACAGAGTGTGAAGTTCAAAAACCTAGTTTGGAGAACCTTTGATCTGAGAATATTATGAAGATTTGACTATAAAAATAAGAGTGACCTATACATGCTCATTCCATGTTACACCTCTACCTACCACCAATCTTGCACCTTTCATTGGTTTAGACTGATCTGTGACCATGGTAAATTGTAGATGTGCATATTAGGGAAACCAAAAGGCTTTTTGTAGGTGGTGATGTGTGTTTAAACATTGTGTTCCACACATTTACTTAAATTGATGTCATTAGGTAATTTCACATTTGTATGATCTTGTCTCTTTCCTTGAGAAAATATATCATTCTCTATTTACCAATGCATTATGTGCCATTTGTAAGTCACATACTTATTTGGTCTCAATAGCACTGTAGCTCTCTAAGCATCTTTAGTAAAACTTATATGAATTAAAAACTAATTTATCCTCTTCTTTTTCAACAAAAAAACTTTGTCTTGCATTTTCATGGTGTGACATGTAGGTCTAGGCAAAAAGAGTGAATCCATTATTCTTGAATAGAACTCCTAAACATTCAACACAAGATGTTATTGTGTAAGGAAAAATCCTCTTTCAGAGAGATTAAGGTAAATCATCTCACTTTGAAATTTTCATAGCTCTACACCTCTGTAAGTATCAATGAAAAGGACTGAGTGTATTTTTAACTATTTTAAGGCTTTTAGACCTTTAAGGCAATCTCAAACTTGTTAGAGCTCTATCATGAAAACAAAATCTCTCATCAACCACTGTCTAAGCACTTTTACATAGTCCTTTAGGTGACTATTTTAGGTTTACTTAATTTTTCTTGAAGATGATTCTCAAAATCAACTTCCTACCTCTTTCAATGGTTCAATCATATTCTTATCATCTTTAAGGTCTCTTCAAAACCTTTAAAATTTATTTCTCCATCAAGATGACTGCTCAAATATTATTTTCAACTAGATGTAGGTGACAATCATAAGAAGGTCTGATTGTGTATGCAAGTTCAATCTTCAACTCCACTTGGATCACACATGTTTTGAGATTTCATATCCATTGCTCCATTTAAATTTGTCTATACCATCATCATGGTCTAATAATAGGTCAAATAAGTGCATTACCTTTCATCTGAAGCCACTTACAAGAGGACAAACTCTATAATTATGAAAACACTATCTTCAACCTCACTTGGTACTCACTCCTAGCATACTATAGATAATTATGCTTGTTCCTCCATGTTCACATGTGCCCAAACTATTTAATTTCACATGAAATGGTTTTATATCCTCTTCAAGTCCTCACACACCACTTGGTTCACATAGACCAAGGCAATATAATGAGAAAAATAAAGCCATTTAGGTTATGTAGGCAATTTGAAGGTGTTGGTAGACTTAATGATTGTTTATACCACATATACCATCAATATGAAAACCATGACCATGAAATATAATGTCACTATTACTAATTTCATCCACCAAACTCATTCACTCCAACTCTTCTTCTACTATCTGTATTGAAGGAAAATTGTTTGACCTTGTTGACTTGTCCAAGACAGTGATAGGAGAGAGAAATTAATTTTACTAAAATTTAGATCTATCAAAGCCTCATAAGAATGGGAAATACCTATAGGTATCTCAAGAGACTTTATATAATCCTTCACACATGCCATATGGGTTATGCAATCTATACAACTAACTAAAACTTCCCTATTTGTAGTTGATCTCCTTTCTTGGATGTTAAACTTACAATTTTTAGTTTTTCAACTACCATCTAACACTTATCTGACACATGTTATGTTATAAAACCTCTTGATACACTTGTCCTCTTGTGTAAAACCTTACATTTCATAAAAATTACCCAAAAGGTGGCATAAAATGACTTAAAACCTAAGCAAAATGACAAAAGATTTGAACACATTGTATGACCTCATTAATGACCATGGTGAATAATTTCAAAACTAGGGGGCCTAAAAAAAGTTATAAAACATAGAGGAGTTGACTTAATTGACCTAGGGTGAAATTAGTCAACATTTTGCCAATTTCTAAGGGGTAGCATCCTAGTTATGCTAAGGACTAGTTGCCTTCTCCTATCTATTGGTCTATAGATTCACCTATATGTTATATTTGAAACTAATATGCCTCTGAGTAGACCATAAACACACACTAAAAATAACAATGAAATAAACAGACAAAGGAAGATAAAAAACCACACACTTTTATTCTTATAACTAAGGGAAACATATAATAAACTCAAAGAAAAGCACACATCTATCATACTACGTACATAACCTCAAAACACTTGAGGTGAAGAATAACTTATTCATTTCTTTAACTAGGGTCAAAGATAATGCTTCCAGTATCACTACTACTCCATGAAAACAAACTATCATATGATGCATGCTTATCAATGAACACTTATATATGGAGATATTCAAATGAGTTACCATATTTGGAGATTTTGTTGACTATAAGTGTATCACTTGGAGCTCTCAATAACACTCCATCTAGATCTCTTAAAGGTTTGTTTAACTTTGCATCTAGCTTCACTTATATCATTATCATTTGATGTTATTCATTTTGCTTTTTAGGAAACATGAAAGTTTTCTCCACCTCACCTTATTATATAAGATGATGCACTTGATGTATATAACCATCAAGCTTGTCTTCCTGATGCTCAAACATGTCTAAAAGTGATTTAACATTAGACTGAGGTTTGGATTGATCCTTAACCACAAATATTTATGCCTTGGACTCATTTTGCTTTTTCATAACTATAGCCTTCTTGATAGTGATTTGACATTCATTCTCATCCTCAATAGGACACTCTCTTTAATGTTTATAAGGTTCATCAATAACCTTACCATCAGGTTCATGCTTCTTAGGAATGATAGTTGGCTTATTTAGCTATTCAAACTCTTGAACTATGACATGGAACTTCTACCATAACTCATCTTCTTCTTCATGGTTGTTAAATTCATGGACTCCTCAATCTTAGGTAGACAAATGGCATTATCTTCCTCATTATCCTAATCTATCATATGTTGAAAACTATCATCATCATGTACATGAATAAGATAGTTAACCCCAGTAGCTTGTTGAAAAGGATCATCAAGGCTTACCTTAAAATGTTCATCACCTTAATCATGGATGATGTATGTGCTAAGGCCTGTATCTTCAATTAAAGTATATGGATCATTTACATAAGTTTCATCACCATAATAATCTAGGCAAATATTAGAGATGCCTTCACACTTGGAAGATGTTCCATCATCCATAGCATGCTTTTCTTGATCATTGACGGTATAATTTAGATAAAAACTTACTTCCACATATGGCTCAATGTGAAACTTGGCCAATGGATATGTTATGATAGTCACCTTTTATCCATAACTTGTTTTAAAGGATAAATAGGACAGATTAATTGGGATATATCCTCCTATTTTGTTGATGAAGTCTGTTGATAGGTAAATAGCAAAATGAGTAGGTAGATCTATAACCACTATGTTTTGAAAGATTGGAAATCTTGGACAGTCATACAAGAAAAATTTTAATCTTGTGATTATCCCTACTGACTTAACTGGTGTCCTATCAAGTTAAAACACTCCCTTATTATATGGATCATACTTCAATCCCAACCTGTCTGCCACAACTTTAGGCATATATGAAGTATTTTCCCCACTATCCACAATGCAATTGTAAAAAAGATTGTCTCCCATAATGAGTGTAAAATAGAAAAGTGGGGGATTTTCATATTTAATGGAGGGTTAAACAATGTGAGTATGAGCATTAGTGAAATCTACACCACCATGTCTTGATGGATAAGTACTAATGTGAACTTGGGACAACTACTCTTAAAGAAGTTCTTTTTTATTTGGCATGTGTAGAACTTCCCAAAGAGATATATTAATCTTAAATTCTTCAGCGAATAAATGATATTAAAATAAGGAACACTCACATTTTTTTGAATTATTGAAGGCAAAGAGGTGCTTTGATCTTTAGACAATGGATTACTTTGAGTCACCCTTCCCATATTTTGATTTTGAATATGTGTACAAGTTATAGAGGCTGCCACATTTGCATTCATACTTTGTTGCCTTAGAGGAGGATTATTTGGACTTGTATCAATGTCTTAAACATATCCAAAAGATCTTCTCTTTGACCTTGTGTTAGTTTTAGTTGAGATACCTTGGTTTAGGACAAATGTGTTTTTCACTTGAAATTTTCCCAAGCTCAGTCCCTGGGTACCACACCCTTCATTAAATTATGATTTCATAAGGCTTTCATCTTCTACTATCAATTGAGGGGTAGGTCATACTTTAGCTACCAAGGATTTTCCTTCACCTTCATTGGCATTCATATAATATCCTTAAGGCTTTCATTCTTATCTTTGAACTAAGTTACTATGGACTGGAACCATGGATCTTGAGTTGGAAGTAAAGGTTGGATTATAGGCATTGGGTGGCCTATTGAAGTGAGGTTGACCTAATCCCCTCCCTTGACCATATTGTTGAGGTGGAAAACTATTTAGTTGTGGAAGATAAGAGTATGGGTTTTGGTTAACTCGATATTGTAGGTTTAATTACCTAACTTGAGCTTATAAGGCCTTATATCTTGCTTCCCAATTAATGGTATCTTTTGACTTCTTTGGGGCAAATCTAGACTTGTTGTTTGAACCTAGAATTGGAGAAATACTTGGAAGAGTAGCAGACATGTTAGGAAGAATAGGCATATAGACTTTTGGAATAAGCTTACTGGCTTAGATTAAACCATTCTTAGTTATAATGATTATGTCATAGGCTTTAGGTAAAGTGTACCCACCCATGGACTGCAACATGATAGTGATATCAATCCCAATAGCTTTTATATATGTTAGGGAAAAAAAACTTACAGGGGGTCTCATGAGAGGTGGAAGCCTATACCATTTTCTTTGAAACCTCTCATTCAATTCATGCATATTTTCTTTAGGACCTCTTTGAATCACATTTAGTTGATGAATGGGTGATGTGTGATCACTTTTTTATTCAAATATTTGAGTCAAGAACTCTCCAAACTCATCACAAGTGGTGATACATCCTCCTAGCAATGTTATATACTAAACAAGGGAATTTTCCCTCAGAGACATATAAAGTAATATGACTACAATGTTAAATTTAGTGACATTATGAAAATTGCATAAGTTAAAATTGTCCCTAATATTCTCACTTGGGGTGATAGGGCCTTCCCCATTAAAAGTGGGAACACTCTTGGTGAAATTTGGAGGGATATCATCATATTCATTGAGGTGTATAGGGTTTTCAATATTAAAGGATGGGAAATCAGTTACCTAGCCATGTTTTCCTCAAGTTCATCTTCACTCTCTTGCTCTTCTTGACTTGTAAAGTATTTTTGCTCTTCAAATGTCAAGATAGGTATAGGATGTTGAACTTCAAGAGGAAGTTCTTGTTGAGGGAATGGATTTATAAGATAGTTACCTCTACTATTAGTTGACCTAATAAGGACCATGAAGCATGAACAAAGGGAAAAAAACTTGGTCTACAACCAGATAGTACCTTTAGAGGAGTCATCAAATGTTGAGTAGAATAGATGTATGAAATTTTGATGTTGTCAAGACTAACATTCACCTTAATACGATGTGCTTGAGACAATAGTCCCACAAGGTGTACCATAACTATTGTCACTCAATTTTACACTCTTGGATAATTTTTTCAAGCCTCTTCCAAATTGAGTGAAACATTGGATTACCTCTAGGCCTATGGGTTGCCTATAGTAGAGGTAAACCTCTAGGTTTAAGGGCTTGCTCCCTAGATTAGTATTTGATAGCTTATCACCTATAGTAATTAACTACTTAGATGAAAAGAGATGCAAGGAAACATGAAATTAACCTATTATAATGAGATGATATACCATATTTATCTACACTAGACTACCATATACTCACACTATGAAAAATGACTCACAATACTAGTTTCAACATCCTAGATTGCTCTAACATAAGTTTTTCAAACATGGAGGTAATATGCATTGAAATTATAAAGGTGAATGAATAAAAGGTATGATTATGGACACTAAAGGTATTCCTTACACTTATATATATACAAATATAGTAGCTTCACTTCATGTGACCTGATAGAGGGTAGACTACTTGCACCAAACATGAAAAAGTAAAGAGAACACAAGGATATATAGTTATCACTTGTCATTACACTATGCACTACTTCACACACTCAGATAAGAAGTTATGAAATAAAAAATAGATTATAAATATTTATTCAAATGAAAATATAGTACTCAAACCAACATGGATTTTCCATACTAGGTGTGGATCCTTTTATAATGCTAAAATGACATGAATATATAAACCATAGGAGAGGGGAGAGAGGGATTGGAGCTGAAGGGTCACAAGGCCAAGTGTCAAGATGTGAAAACCAATTATAATATAAGATAATAAAGTTTAAAATATTTCATGAAGTCTTTATAGATAAGTGTCATTCTAAAGTGCATCATTCTCACTTATGATGATGTAGAGACCCTTCACAATCCTTCTTTAAACTATTTTGTTTGATGATGAGTCTATTTGAATATCTAAAACTATAATAAATGTGTGTAAAATATACACACTAACCTAATAAGGTATAAACCTAATTGTTATATCCATCATATACCCCTCAAATTATATCCTCCCCTTTATCACTTGTCCTTCACTTTCTACAGTTATTCATTAGCCCTCTAGGCTTCAATCTTGACACTTGTCACTTAAGTGACTTGTAGTTGCTCAAGGAAATTAATTATATAAGTTTGAAATAACTCATTTATACCTTATTTTTCATTTTTTATATCAAATATACCTTCATGAAACTCAAAACACACTTCTCACTATCAACTTTTATAGTCACACTCTTTCTCACTGTCATGCATGAGATTGCCTACAATGAAAAGTCTAACAGAGGGGTTTTCATGCATCACAGAGGTGATAATGAGTTCTAATTAGTTAAAATAAGTCTCTACACACCTCCCATAATATGCTTCACCTATTAGTTCCTTTCTATACCTATAATTCAACTCAAATCCTACAAGAAACACTAAATTATGCTTGTTTGTATAAGTGATAGTACAAAATAATTGGGTGGAAAAGAACTTGAGAGTGTTAAGTAAGTTAAAATCCCTTCCAAGACTAATTAATCACTTTTAGATGAATTTCCATTCACATTTTCTCCATCAGGTTCTTAAGAGGTTTTTATGAGGTTTTTAGGTCACTTGGATTGTTAATAATGATTCATATAAAATAGATATCTAACTCTTGAACTAATTCCAAAAATTTTGAGTTCAAGACCCCCCTCAACTATCCTTAGATACTTGAGGTCTCATGTAGCTTTTATATATATATATATATATATATATATATATATATATATATATATATATATATATATATATATATATATATATATATATATATATATATATATATATGTGAGGTTTAGTACCACATTAATAAGAGTAATTATTTGTGTAGATGAGAATTAGTATAAATAAATGGGTATAGGTGAGTGCATACGATGCATAAAATCATGAATTCCTCACAATAACTAAATCAAATTCTTCTACAATGGAAAATACTTGGCCCTAGAAAGTGCTATGATACCAATTATAGGAACCTATGGATCATAATTCACACCATAATAATCAAAACTATATCTATTGAACACAAATTTCGATTACACACATAATATTCCTTTTATGGAAGGAAGAACTCTGTATCGTGGGTCTCTTTGAGGGGGGAACCTCCTATTAGAGCAAGCTATATTACAAATAACTTCTTAGATGATAAATACTCACCTATACCCCTTTATTTATACTAATTATCATATACATAACTCCCTACTCATATCCATGTGGTACTAAACCACTTTTCACTATTCTATTAGCTATCTACTATTATTCCCCTTTCTAGGTACATTACACTTCTCAATTCCTACTAAGCATTTTGTACTCCTCTGAGGCCAAATTAGGCCAAAATGACCAATCATGGATTATTCTCTACAAAATAATTATTCTCATCAACCCTCTACTCTCTCATTAATGTCCCCAATTTTTTTGGGGAGATCATGTGGTCATGGAAGTGATATTGAGCACCTTTAGGGTTCATGCCTAGTTTTAAGCCTAGTCTGCATACACTATATATTTGAGTATAGTCACTTATAAGTGATCCTAGTGGTTTTATATGCTTTCTAAATTTCTTTTCAAATTCAATGAAATTGTGTACATCATCCAACAGTGTTTCAAGACTCTTCATTTCATCTTCTCACCATTCATGTATACTAGACCTACAAGTTTCACTGACTGTAGAGTGCCCTCTATCTGAGACAAAATAGAGGAAACTTACACTATTCATCTAACCTAATTAATACCATGGAGAGATTACGTAGGTAATGATAACCTTCTGTACCAAATTTCAATCATTTTTCATGTTTTTAGAGGTCTTAGACCTTCAAAACCTCAAAAATAGCTTCTAGAGGTCTGACTATAGTAAACCATAGATGACTGAGTGTTAAGTTTAAAAACTCAATTTTCTCAACCTTTGCTTTGAGAATATTATGAATATGTGAATATTAAAATAAGAGTGAACTATACATACTCATTCCGTATTACACCTTTGGCTATGACCAAACTTACACCTTTCATTGGTCTAGACTGGTATGTGATTGTGATAAACTATAGATGTGCTTATTAGGGAAACCAAAAGGCTTCCTGTAGGTGGTGATGTGTGTTTAAACATTATGTTTCACACATTTAATTCATCTAAGGTCATTAGGTCGTTTCACATCTATATGATCTTGTCTCTTTCCTTTAGACCATATATAATTCTCTATTCACCAATGCACTATGTGCCATTTGCAAGTTACAGGTTCATTTGATCTCAATGGCACTGTAGCTCTTTGAGCATCTTTAGTAAAACTTGTTTGAGTTGAAAACTACTCTATCCTCTTCATTATCAACTAAACAACTTTTTCTTACATTGGCATGGTGTGACATCTAGGTCTAGGAAATAACAGTTGAGAAATTATTCTTGAACATACCTCCTAAACATTCACTACAAGATGCTATTGTGTAAGGCAAAATCCTCTTTTGAAGAGATTAAGGTAAATCATCCCAATTTTCAACTTTTCTAGATCTACACCTCTATAAGTTTTAATGAAAGGACTGAGTAAAGTTTTAACTATATTTTTATTTTAGAAATTTAAGGCAATATCAAACTTATTAGAGCTTTGTCATGAAAACCAAATCTCTCATCAACCAATATTTAACAACTTCTACATAGTCATGTAGGTGATAGTTTTAAGGTTACTCGGCTGAGTTCTTCTTGAAAATGATTCACACAAATAACTTCCTATCTATTTCAATGCTCCAATCCTATTGGTATCATCTTGAGGGTATCTTCAAAACCTTGAAACTTTATTTCTCCATCAATATGACTGATCAAATCTTATTTTCAACTAGTTGTAGGTGACAGTCATAAGAAGGTCTAACTGTGAATGCAAGTTCAATCTTCATATCCACTTGGTTCACACATGTTTTAATATTTCATCCCTATTAGTCCATTGAACTCTATTTATACCATCACCATGTCCTAAGAAGAGATAAAACAATTGCATTACGTCTATCTAATATGAAGCCACTTATAAGAGGACAAACTCTACAATTATGAAAAATACTGCATTCAACCTCAGTGCTCACTCCTAGCACATGAGAGATACTTATGCTTGTTCCTCCATGTTCACACATTCCATAACTATTTAATTCCACATGAAATGGTTGGATATCCTTTAAAATTCTTCACACACCACTTGGTTCATATAAACCAAGGCAATTAGATGAGAAAAGCCAAGCCATTAGGGTTATGCAGATAGTTTGGAGGTGTTGATAGTCTTAGTGATTGTTCATACCATATAGACCATCAATCTAGAGACCATGATCACGAAATATAAGGTCATAAGTACTAATTTCATCCACCAAATGCATTCACTCCAAATCTACTTCTACTGTTGATATTGAAAGAAAACTATTTGACCTTATTAACCTATCCAAGAGAGTAATAGGAGAGAGAAACTATGTTTTCTCAAATTTGATCTATTAAAGACTTATAATCTTAGGAAAGACATTTAGGGATCTCAAAATACCTTCTAGAAGCCTCCACATGTGCCATATGGGTTATGCAATCCATAAAACTAACTAAAACTACCTTGTTTTCAGTTGATCTCCTTTCTTGGATGTTGGACCTACATTTTTCAATTTCACAACTGCCATATGACACCTATCTAATAATGGTATGTTAGATAACCTATTGACACACATTTCCTCTTGTGTAAAACTGTACATTTCAAAAAAATTACCCAAAAGGTGGCATAAAATGACTTGAAACCAACTAGACAAAATGACAAAAGATTAGAACACATTATATGACCTCATTAGTGACCATGGTAAGCAATTTCAAAATTAGGGGGCCTTAAGAAATTTTCAAAATGTAGGTAGGTTAACATAATTATACCTAGGGGTAAAATTAGTCAACATTTTGGAAATTTCCAAGGGGTAGCATGCCATCTATGCTAAGGACAAGTTGCCTTCTCCTATCTATTAGGATATGGAGTCACCTATATGCTACATTTGAAACTAATATGCCCTGAATAGACCACAAACACACACCAATAATAATAAGGAAATAAAAGCACAAAGAAAGATAACAAAACACACACTTGTGCTCTCAGCACTTAGGGAAACACAAAATTAACTCAAAGGAAAACACACACCTATCGTACTATGTACATGACCTCAAAACACTTGAGGTGAAGAATAAATTATTCATTGCTTCAACTAGGGTAAAATACAATGCTTAAATCATCATTGTTTCTCCATGAAAATAAACCCTCATATGATGCATGCTTATCAATGAACACTTGCTTATGGAGAGAGTCAAATGACTTACCATATTTGGAGATTTTGTTGACTGCAAGTGTGTCACTTGTAGCTCTAAAAACCACTTCATCTAGCTCTCTTAAATATTTATTTGACTTTTCATTTGGATTAACTTATATCATTATCATTTGATTTCTTCATTTTACTACTTAGGAAACATGAAAGTTTTCTCCACCTCACCGTCTTATATAATATGATGTACTTGATGTATATAACCATCAATCTAGTCTTCCTACTACTCAAACATGTCTAAAACTGATTCAACATTACACTGAGGTTTGGACTTCTCCTCAACCATAAACATTTCTATCTTTGCCTCATTACACTCTTTCATGACTACAACCTTCTTGATAGTGATTTAACACTCATTCTCATGCTTAATAGGAAAATTTACTTCATGTTTATAAGGTTCATCATTAACCTTACTACCAAGTTCATGCTTATTATGAAGGAGAGTTAGCTTACTCAATTGTTTAAACTCTTGAACTATGGCATATAAATATTTTCATAGCTCATATTATTCTTCATTGTTGTCACATTCATGGAATCCTCCTTCTTGGGAAGGAATAATGGCATTGTCTTCCTCATTATCCTGATCTATCCTACTTTGAAAACTATCATCATCATGCACATGAATAAAATAGTTACCCTCAGCACCTTTTTGATAAGGATCATCAAGGATTACCTAAAAATGTTCATCACCTTCATCATGAATGATGTATGTGTCAAGGTATATATCTTTAATAAAAGTATATGGATCATGTCCATAAGAGTCATCACTATAATCATCTAGGAAAAAATCAAAGATACCTTCAAGTTTGGAATATGTTCCATCATCCATATCATGCTCTTATTGACCATTGATGGTATAATTCAGATTAGAACTTGTTTCTACATATGTCTCAATGTAAAACTTGGCCAATGGCTATGTTATAATAGTCACCTTTTATATATACCTTGTTTTAAAGGCCAATAAGTTGAGATATATCCTCCTATTTTGGTGATGAAGTCCCTTTATAGGAAAATAGCAAAGTGAGCAAGCAGATCTACCACCACTATGTCTTAAAAGACTGGAAAGATTAGATAGTCATGCAATAAAAATATCAAACTTTTGATGATCCCTATTAACTTATCTAGTGTCCCATCAAGTTGAAACACTCCGTTGCTATATGGATCATACTTCAATCCCAACTTGTCTACCACAAGTTTGGGCATAACTAAAGTACTTATCCCATTATCCATAATGTAATTATGAACAAGCTTGTCTCCCATAATGAGTATAAGATATAAATGTGGAGGATTTTCAGATTTGGTGGAGGGTTTAACAATGTGAGTAGGAGCATTAGTGAAGGATACACCACCATGTCTTGATGTTTGAGGACTAATTTGAACTTAGGATAGCTGCTCTTAAAGATGTTCCTTTTGACTAGGTATGTGTAGTACTTCCCAAAGAGATATATTAGTATTAGCATTCTTCAAGGAATCAATCATATTCAAAGAATGAAAACTTGCCTTTTATTACATTCTTTAAGGCATATAAGTGCCTTGAGCTTGATACAATGGATTAATTTGAGTCACCCTTCCCACACTCTAATTTTGAAGATATGTAAGAGTTGTAGAGGCTGCCACATTTACATTCACACTTTGTTGCCTTGGAGGAGGATTATTTGGACTTGTATCAACGTCTTGAACATATCCCAAGGCTCTTATATTTTACCTTATATTAGTTGAAATTTAGGTGCCTTGGTTTAGGACAAATGTGTCTTCTACTTGAAAGTTTGCCAAGCTCAGTCCTTGGTTGCCACACCCTTTATTGAATTCTGATTGCATAAGGCTTTCATCTTATTTTATAAATTCAGGGGTAGGTCCTACTTGAGCTACCAAGGGTTTTCCTTCACCTTCATTGGAATTCATATACTTTCTTTGAGGTTACCATTTTTCTCCTTGAACCAAGTTTCTATGTATTGGAATAATGACTCTTGTGTTAGAAGTAGAGGTTTGATTATAGGCATTGGGTGGCCTATTGAAGTGAGGTTAACCTTGTCCCCTCCCTTGACCATATTGGGTCAACTCTAGACTTGTTTTTTTAACTTGGAATTGAAGACTTGGAGAAATAATAGAACTATTAGGCAGAATAGGCATAGAGACCTTTGGAGGAAGCTTATTGGCTTGGATTAAAACATTATTATCTCTAACGATTATGTCATGGGCTTCATGAAAAGTCTACCCAAACATGAATTACAACATGATAGTGATATTAATCCAAATATATCTTAGGTATGTTGTGAAAACAAAACTTTCAAGGGGTCTCATGGGAGGTGGCAGCCTATACCATGTTCTTTTAAACCTCTCATTGAAGTCATGAATAGTTTCTTTAGGACCTCTTTTAATCACATTCATTTGATGAATGGGTGATGTGTGATCTATTTTGTATTCAAATATTTGAGTCAATAATTATCCAAACTCATCCCAAGTGGTGATACATCCTCTCAATAATGTTCTATACCAATCAAGGGATTTTCCCCTAATAGATATATCAAGTAATTTGACTATAATTTTAACTTTAGTGAAATTTTGGAAATTTAAAAATTTAAAAAGGTCCCTAATTTGCTTACTTGGGGTGATAGGGCCTTTTCCATTGAAAGTGGTAATAATCTTAGTGGCATTGGGAGGGATATCATTATATGTATTGAGGTGTATAGGGTTTTTAGTATTGAAGGCTAGGAAAGCATGAAACCTAGACATGTTGTCCTCAATTTCCTCTTCACTTTCTTGTTCTTCTTAACTTTCAAATACTTCTTGCTCTTCAAATTTCAAGATAGGCTGTGGATGTTGAACTTCAAGAGGAATTTTAGGTTGA
Organism: Torreya grandis; assembly: GCA_037957365.1. NCBI lineage: Eukaryota > Viridiplantae > Streptophyta > Pinopsida > Cupressales > Taxaceae > Torreya > Torreya grandis. Next base: position 951,626 of record JARHVA010001955.1, read on the forward strand.
GGGAGTGGATTTCTAGGATAGTTACCTCAACTAGTAGTTGACCTAGTAAGGACCATGAAGAATGAACAAAATTAAAAATAAAAATTGGTCTAAAACCATATATTACCTTCAATGGAGTCATTAAATGTTGAGTATAAGATATGTATGCAGTTGTGATGTTATCAAGACTAGCATTCACCTTGACAAGACATGCCTAAGATAATAGTCCAATCGAGTGTGTTAGATGTATTTCCACTCAATTTTTCACTCTTGTAGAGGTTTTTATAGACTCTTTCAAATTGTATTACCTATAGTCTTATGATTTACCTATATCAGAGTTAAGCCTCAAGTTTTAAGGGCTAGCTCCTTAGATTAGTCTTTTATAGCTTATCACCTACACTTGTTATTTACTTGAATGAAAAGAGATAGAAGGAAACATGAAATTAACCTATTTTAATTGGGTGATATTATATATTGATATACAATAGACCACCATATAATTTTACTATAAAACATGATTCATAATACTAGTTTCAACATCCTAGATTGCTCTAACATAAGTGTTTCAAACATGGAGATGATATGCATTACACTTCTCAAGGTGAATGAAAAAAAGGTATAATTATGGAAATTAATGATATTATTCACACTTAAATATAGACAAATATACTAGATACACTTCATGTGACCTATTAGAGGGAAGACTACTTGTACCAAACATGAAAGATTAAAGAGAAAATGAGGATAGATAGTTATCACTTGCCATTCCACTATGCACTACTTCACACATTTAGATAAGAACTTATGAACTCAAAACTAGATTATAAATATTTATTCAAAGGAAATAATAGTACTCAAACTAGCAAGGCTTATCCATAATAGGTGTGGATCTATTTACAATGCCAAAATGGCATGAGTATATAGAGAATAGGAGAGGAGAGAGAAGTAGTGGAGCTAAAGGGTCATAAGACCAAATGTCAAGATGTGAAAACTAGTTAAAATTAAAAATAATGAAGTGTAAAATAGGTCATGAATTCCTCATAGACAATTTTACATTTGAATTACATCATTCTCCCTTAGGTTGGTGTAGAGACCCTTCACTATCCTTCTTGAAACTGCCTTGTTTGATGATGAGTCCACTTGACTATCTAAATATTCCATAGATGTGTGTGAAACATACACACTAACTTAAAAATATGGAAACATGATTGTGACAATCATCATATACCCCTCAACTGATAGCCTCTCCTTTGTCACTTGTCCTTCACATTTTGTAGTCATTTATTAGCCCTCTAGACTTTAATATTCACACTTATCATTTAATTGACTTGAAGTTACTCAAGTAAATTCATTTAATAGGTGTGAGACAAATAATTTAGACCTTATTTTTCCTCTAGTCTATCACATAGACCTTCATGAAACCCAAAACACACTTCTCACTATCAACTTTGACAGTCACACTCTTTTTCATTGTCTTGCTCAAGACTTCCTAAAATTAATAGTCTAGCAGAGGAATTTTCATGCATCAAAGAGGTGAGATGAGGTTTAAGTAGTTTTAAAGTCTTTACACACCTCTCAAAATAGTATTCACCTATTAGTTCCCTTTTATACCTACAATTAAACTCAAATACTACAATAAACATTGAATTAGGCCTATCTGTACAAGTGATAATACGTAATAATTGGGTGAAAAGGAACTTAATAAAGTGATAAGTAGGTTCAAATTACTTCCTACTCCAATTTATAACTTTTAGATGCATTTCCATTCATATTTTATCCATAGGTTTCTTAAGAGGGTTTTAGGAGGGTTTTGGTTACTTGAATTGTTCACAATGATTCTTAAAAGTTAGATGCTTAACTCTCAAACTAATTATAAAAAAAATTAGATCAATACCCTCCTCAACTATCCTTATCTACTTTAGGTCTCATGCATCTTGTCCATACAGATGTGAGTGAAATAAAATGGTTTCTTGATTCCTACTATGCATTTTGTACACCTCTGAGGCCAAATTAGGCTAAAATGACTAGTGCTAGATTATTCTCTACAAACTGATGATTATCATCAACCCTATACTCTCTCATGAAGGTCCTAAAGTTTTTTTGGGGTATCATGTTTCATTGAAGTGAAGTTGAGCACCTTTAGGGTTCATGCCTAACTCTAGGTCTAGTCTTCATATACTATATATCTAAGCATGTGGTCACTTTTAAGCGATATTAGAGGTTGTAATTGATTTATCAATTTATTTTCACATCCAATGAAACTCTACACATTATCCAATAGTGTTTCAATACTCTTCATTTCATCCTCTCACCATTCATGTATACTAGGTCCATAAGTTTCACTAATTATAAAGTACCCTATGTCTGAGACAAAATAGAGGACACTTCCTCTATTAATATAACCTAGGTGACACCATATAGGTATTATGTAATTCATGATTACCTTTTTTACTAAATTTCAATCCTTCATCTTATTTCTAGAGGTCTTAGACCATTAAAACCCTAAAACTAGCTTCTAGAGGTGTGACTATAGTAAACCGTAGATGACTGAGTATGAAGTTCAAAAACCTAGTTTGCTTATTCTTTGCTCTAATAATATTATGAAGATTTGAATATAAAACTAAGAGTGACATGTACATGCTCGTTCCATGTTACACCTATGCCTACCACCAAGCTTGTACCTTTCATTAGTTTAGACTGGTATGTGACTATGGTAAACTATATATGTGCATATTAGGGAAACCAAAAGGCTCCTTGTAGGTGGTGATGGATGTTTGAACACTATGTTCCACACCTTTAATTACTCTAATTTCATTATTCAATTTCACATTTGTATGATCTTGTCTCTTTCCTTGAGACCATATATCATTCTCTATTCACCAATGCACTATGTACTATTTGCAAGTTATAGGTTTATTTAGTCTCAATAGCACTATAGATCTTTGAGCATCTTTATTAAAACATGTTTGAGTTGGAAGATACACTATCCTCTTATTTTGAAACCAAAAAGCTTATTATTTCATTGGAATGGTGTGACATATAGGTCTAGGCAATAAGTGTGAAGCCATTATGTTTGAATAAACCTCCTAAACATTCACCATAAGATGCTATTGTGTAAGTTAGTATCCTCTTTCAGAGATATTAAGGTAAATCATCCCACTTTTTAGCTTTTATATCTCTTCACCTCTATAAGTATTAATGAAAGGACCGAGTTTAGTTTTAACTATGTTAAGGCTTTTAGACTTTCAAAGAAATATCAAACTTGTCATAGCTCTTTCATAAAAGCCAAATATCTCATCAACCACTATCTAACCATTTCTACATGGTCCTATGGGTGACTATGTTAGGTTTACTTGACTAAGTTGTTCTCAAATATTATTCTCACAAACAACCTCATACCTCTTTCAATGGTCCAATCCTATTGTTATCATTTTGAGGGTCTTTTTAAAACCTTAAATCTTTATTGCTCCATCAAGATGACTATTCAAAACTAATTTACAACTAGTTATTGATAGGAACCTCATTCCTAAAACTAATTAAATGAAAAAAAATTGTGTATATATTAATATGAAACACTTTATTGGAAATACAACATTCCTTTTATGGAAGTAATAACTCTATATCTTGAGCCACTTTAAGGGGGCAACCTCCTATTAGAGCAAGCTCTATTACAAATAACTTATTAGAAGATCAATACTCACCTATACCCATTTATCTATACTAATTCTCATCTACACAACTCCTTACTCTTATGCATGTGGTACTAAACCACTATTCACTATTCTATTAGCTCTTCTACTATTATACCCCTCTTTAGGTACATTATATTCCACCCCCCTTAAATATGTTTCGCCTTTGAAACATGATAAGAAAGAAGAGGAGGACCAAATAAAGGCTAGACCATACATATGAAAAATAGGTTGAAGACCAAATAGTGGCACGTCTATGTGTCCTTTTCTGCTTTTATTTCTTTCATTTGTGCTCGGATATGAATATGTGCATCAACAGGGTGAACATGAGCACTATAACTAAAGGCTAAAGTGTAATTTGAACCATGATGATCATATCCTCAAAGTGAGAGAAAGGGTGCTTAAAATATTTGTCTTGGTGAATGAATTGAGGATACATGTCATCCCACTTAGAATTTTACTCTGAGGGATTTGAAGACTCGGTTCCCTACTTTAGATATATGAATATTGGCTTGGGCTCATCAAAGGCCTATTCAGGTACTTTGGGTGCTTTTTTAGGGTCTACAAGTGCCTTATTGTACTCTTTTGGTGCTTTATCAAAATCTTGGGATGATCACTCAAGCTCAAATTAGGACTATTTAGGCACTTCTATTATTGGCTCAGGTGCTACATATGCCTGCTCCAATGCTTTTATAGTTTGGAGAGGAGGTGTTGTGTGGAGATGTTACAAGTTAATTCAGTCTTTGAAGAGATTATCTAAGCCAACTGCTTCCATAATTATTTGAGTTTTACACATTTTAACCTCTTCTCAAATCTCATCTTGAAGTCCATTGATGAATAAATGAACAAAGAATGTAGTAGAGATGTCATTGGTTAATGTTTCACACTCGATCTGATATTCACTAACAGTATCAGTTTGTCAAAGTTGAATTAGTGCACCAGTGAGATTATCTCTAGAGAATATTGGAAGCTCCATGAGAACCATATAAGTGGATGTTAATTTCAATCTAAAATTCATCCTTTACAATATGACTAATATTTTAATTATTATGTTTTTTTTAAACATAATATAGGCAGTCACTAAAACTTTGATAACTTGTACAATACTCAATAAAATTTAAAACTTGTAAATGTTATGGAAAACTGAGATAGAGGTGCATAAAAACTAGGAAAAAATTGACATGATTAATTACTATGTGAGATTAGTATACATAAAAGCAGTCAAGTTGTTTCAAGAAAAAATGGAAATATGCACTTTGATTTGGTAGATTTCAGCTTCACATATCCAACTGGCTCTTCAAAACCTACATTTTAACAAATATAATCACCCAATATATCCCAAAAATACCTCTTTCAACTCTAAAAAATAATACCACTCAAAAATATCTCTCTAAAATCTCATACACAAAACTAAATGACTAAAAACTATCTCACTAATCTCAATTTCTCTTGTAATGGAAAACAAATTAGCCTGAGAAAGTGCTATGAAACCAATGATAGGAACCTCATTCCTAAAAATAATTAAATGACAAAAAGTTATGTATATATTTATCTAAAACACTTTATTTCAAACACAACATTCCTTTTATAGAAGTAATAACTCTGTATCGTGGGCCACTTCAAGGGGGTAACCTCCTATTAGAGCAAGCTCTATTATAGATAACTTCTTAGATGATCAATACTCACCTATACCCCTTTATTTATACTAATTCTCATCTACATAACTCTTCACTCTTATGCATGTGGTACTAAACCATTATTCACTATTCTATTATCTATTCTACTATTATATCCCTCTCTAAATATATTATAGCCATACATGATAATCATAAGAAGGTATGATTGTGTATTGAAGTTCAATCTTCAACTCAACTTGGTTTATACATGTTCTAAGATTTCATCCATATTTTTCCATTTAAATCTATTTAAAACATCACTATGTTTTGAGATGAGGTAAAACAACTATACTACCTTTGATCTAAATGCACCTACAAGAGAATAAATTCTATAATTGTGAAAACACTACCTTTAACCTCACTTGGTGCTCACTCCTAGCACAAGAGAGATACTTATGCCTATTCATCGATGTTCACACATGCCATACCAATTGAATTCCACATGAAATTCTTTGATATCCTATTAAATTCCTCACACGCCATGTGGTTCACATAGAACAAGGTAATCAAATGAGAAAATTGAAGCCATTAGGGTTATGTAGGCAGTTTAATGGTGTTAATAGTCTTAGTGATTGTTCATATCATACAGACCATCAATCAAAATACCATGAACATAAAATGGAAGTACATAAGGACTAATTTCATCCACAAAATGCATTCAATCCAACTCTTCTTCTATTATCTATACTGAAGGAAGACCATTTAACCTTATTGACCCATCCAGGAAAGTGATAGGAGAGAGAAATTAGTTTTGATAAAATTTAGATCTATCAAAGCTTCTTAATCCTAAGAAATATTTGTAGGGATCTTAGAAGACCTTATATAATCCTCCACATGTGCCATATGGATTGTGTAGTTTGTATAACTAAATAAAACTATTGTGTTTGTAGTTGATTTCTTTTCTTGGATGTTGAACCTAGATTTTTTAGTTTCATAACATCATGTGACATCTATATTACACATGGTACACTAGATAACCTCTTAACACACTTTTCCTTTTGTTTAAAATCATATATTTCATAAAAATAATGCAAAAGGTGGCATAAAATGACATGAAACCAACTAGACAAAATGACAAAATATTATAACACATTTTATGACCTAATTAAAGACCATGGTGAAAAATTTCAAACCTAGGGGACCCTAAGAAAGTTTTAAAATGTAGGGAAATTAACTTAGTTTGACTTAGGGTAAAATTAGTCAATATTTTAGCAATTTCCAAGGGGTAGCATGCTATCTATGCTAAGGACTAGTTGCCTTCTCCTATCCATTGAGATATGGAGTCACGTATGTGCTACATTTGAAATTGATATGCCTCTAAATAGACCACAAACACACACCAAACATAACAAAGAAATAAACACACAAAGGAAGATACAAAAGCACACACTTATGATCTCAACACTTAGGGAAACACATAACAAACTCAAAAGGAAACAAACACCTATCCTACTATGTACATAACCTCAAAACACTTAAGGTGAAGAAAAAATTATTCATTGTTTCATCCAGGGTCAAAGACAATGCTTCTAGCATCATTACTATTCCATAGAAATAAACCCTCATATGATGCATACTTATCAATGAACACTTACTTGTTTAGATAATCAAATGAATTACCATCTCTAGATATTTTATTGACTGCAAGTCTGTCACTTGGAGCTCTCAATAAGACTCCATCTATATCTCTTAAAGGTTTGTTTTGAATTTGCATATGGCTTAACTTCTATCATTCTCATTTGATGTTATTCATTTTGCTTCTTAAGAAACATGAAAGTTTTCTCCACCTCAAATTATTCTAGAACATGATGCACTTGATGTCTATAACCATCAATATTGTCTTCTTGATTCTCAAACATGTATAAAAGTGATTCAACATTAGACTGAGGTTTGGATTGCTCCTCAACCATAAAAAATTCTGACTTGGCCTCATTACACTATTTCATAGTTATAGCCTTCTTGATAGTGATTTGAAATTCATTCTCATGCTCAATAGGACAATTTCGTTTATGTTTATAAGGTTTTTCAATAACCTTACTATAAATTTCATGCTTCTTAGGAAGGAGAGTTGTCTTATTCATCTATTCAAACTCTTGAATTGTGGCATAAAACTACTGTCATAATTCATATTCTTCTTCATGGCTATCACATTCATGTACTCCTCCATCTTGGGTAGGTAGAATGGCATTTTCTTCCTCATTATCCTGATCTATTATACTTTGAAAACTATCATCATCATGCATATGAATAAGATAGTTACCCTCAATAGCTTGTTGAAAAGGATCATCAAGGCTTACCTCATAATGTTCATCACCTTCATCATAGATGACTTATGTGCCAAGATATATATCTTTAATGAAAGTATATGGATCTTGTCCATAAGTGTTAGTACCGTATTCATCTAGGAAGATATCAAAGATACCTTCAATTTTTGAAGATGTTCCATCATCCATAGCATGCTCTTCTTGGTCATTGATGATATAATTTAGATTAGAACTTGATTTTACATATGTCTCAATATGAAAATTGGCCAATGGTTATGTTATGATAGTCACCTTTAATCCATAACTTATTTTCAAGTCTAATAAGGAACAATTAGCTGAGAGATATCCTCCTATTTTGAAGGTGAAGTCCCTTGATAGGCAAATAGTAAAGTGAGCAGGCAGATCTACCACCACTATGTCTTAAAGGATTGAAAAGCTTAGATAGTCATACAAGAAAAATCTCAAAATTTTGATGAGCCCTACTAACTTAGCTAGTATGCCATCAAGTTTCAACACTCCCTTGCCATATGAATCATACTTAAATCCCAATTTGTCTACCACAAGTTTGGGCATAACTAAAGTACTTGCACCACTATCCATAATGTAATTGTGATCAAGCTTGTCTCCCACAATGAGTGTAAGATAGAAATGTGGGGAATTTTTATATTTTGTGGAGGTTTTAACAATGTGAGTAGGAGAATTAGTGAAGGATACGCCACCCTGTCTTGATGTCTAGCACTTTTCAAAGATATATATTAGTCTTAGAATTATTCAAGGAATCAATGATATTCAAAGAAGTAACACTCACCTTTTCTTGAATTCTTTAAGTAAAATAAGTTCCTTGAGATTGAGGTAATGGATTACTTTGAGTCACCCTTCCCACATTTTGATTTTGAAGATGTGTAGGAGTTGTAGAGGTTGCCATATTTACATTCACACTTTCTTGCCTTGGAGGAAGATTATTTGGACTTGCATCAACATATTGAAAATATCCCAAGGCTCTTCTATTTGAATTTGTGTAATCTAAAACTGAGTTACCCTTATTTAGGACAAATGTGTCTTTCATTTGAAATTTTTCCAAGCTCACTCCTTGGATGCCACATCCTTCATTGAATTATGATTACATAAGACTTTCATATTCTACTATCAATTGAGGGGTAGGTCTTCCTTGATATACCAAGGCTTGTAATTAACCCTCATTGTAATTCATATACTATCCTTGAGGCTACCATTTCTCTTCTTGAACCAAGTTACTATGGACTAAAACCATGGTTCTTATGTTGGAAGTAAAGGTTGGATTATAGGCATTGTGTAATAAGATAAACATAGTCAAGATAACCTTTATATCATTCCTTTCTATCTTTTTAAATAAACTTTAAATAATGTGTGACCACATTCTTATGGATTGAGTCCATGACCTTCTTGATGAACTAAGTGATAATGTTTAAGGATGCCTTGTTGCTTCCATGCTTGACTACACTTTTTGTTTAATTATAAGGACTAGGAATACTATATACTTAGAATTTACTAGTTATAAGGTGGATACCTATATTTTAATGGTTATCTTAACTATTTTTCTCCCATTACTCAATGTTTTAACAACTAAATATATATCCTTGAATCTGTCTAGAAGCATGGTATGAAGTGTGAACTATGTTTCCAAAGAATACATGGTTTTAGATAAATGTTTTGTATTTACTATGGATAATATTATTCCATTGGATGTGAATTCCTCTTAAAAACCATTTACTAAGGATAAAATTCCATTTTAAAATGGACTATCATGTGGATTTGATAGCTATGAAATGATCTTATAAAATAGATTACAGCATATGAACTTTAAAAAAATATATATCTAAAGCTATTATGAGAGTAAAATCAATTTTATATGGAGCCATAGGTATTATAATATGGAAAAAATATATGATAAAATTGTATTATATCCCTTTTTTTAGCTATCTACAAGTGCATGTGGCCCCAAGATAAAAATAGAAATTCATTTAATGATTAAGTTGACAATGTTAAAATATGTATACTAATATTTTTCTCTATTGGTGACAAAATATAAGGTTTGAAACCACAATATCTTTAGAAGAGAAATGGGAGGGATATTCTTGGGAGGTTTCTCCTAGATTGTGAACCACTATGATGTGTGATTTCACTTTAGAATTAGAATTATTATGAGGGCATGTAGACAATTTCCTCATTGACTGTGTTATGTGTTGATGATAGTATTTAATTGATGAAATATTTACTAAAATCAATACATAATGGCATGGGTAAATCAAGGTGATTTAAGATTGATGAAATCTTTTTTGAGGAAAAGGTGAAAGTGTGGGTCAATTTAGTTAACTTGTCATCACTTGACTCTGTGGATTTAAAATTTAATGACATTCTTGTAAATGTCATTCTAATATTCACATTATGTTGGAAAATGTAATTTTAATAATTGAAATAACCAATCTATGCCTTATTCTATTAGGTAAAAAGGTAGAGGCGATAATCATAATCTATAAGGAAAGGAATGTGTGGGAAACATTTAAATCATAGCAATTAAAAGCTTTAAATTATGAATTGTTGTTGTATGTAGTTCCATTATGGAACAAGTGATCTTGAGGGGAAATGTGAGAAAATGTATCCTTAGCTGTGTGTTATGGATTGGCATCCATTTTAAGTTGGTGTCAAAAAACCTAATGTTTTGTGGCTTGGGTGAGATAATTTTATTAGCACAATGAAATTTATTTTGTCAAAAATGTGAATGTGTAGTTTATTAACCTTGTTGGTAAAATTGAGAAATTAAAATTGTATGACATTATCGTAAGTGTCATAGCTTATTGAAAAGGGTGAATGTCTAAGAATCCCTTTTCTCAATGGAACTAAATATTCTTCTTGTGACAATAAGAACCTTTTTTGAGTTGAAATATTATTTGATAAATATGAGTGACCTATTGATGCTTTAGGTTGAAATAAAAAACATTGAATTACAAATTGAATCTTATGTGGTATTACTAATAATAATTTACAATGATGTGTGTGACCAAATTCTCACATAGACTAACCCTTGGTGTGGGCACTAATTATAGAATTATTGGATGATAATTCAAGTATGATTTTATTATCGGATGCATTTTCCATGATGAATTGGGGATGAATGGTTGATCATCTATATTACTATGAAGGGTGTTTGAAATAAAACTCAGTTAATAATAGTAGAACATAAAAATTAAATAGTGGGAATGAAAATGAGTGTTATTGATTGGCATGACTTTAGATAGATCTAGTTAGGCATGTGTAAATTTATGTTTGAAAACAATATTGTAGCACCTTATGAGGCATAATATTAATATAGTGACACCTTGATGTGAATACAAAAATCTATTTTTTGGTCAAGCATGTATATCAAAAAAAATTATGTTTCATTGCCTTGAGGAGTTTGGGGTTGATTTTTTTAATTTATCTAATGTTACAATGAGTTTGATTTCATTGATGTAACATGGTTTATTCTATGATGTATGTTGTCATGTGTATGCTTCTGGTATTTAAATATTGTATGTGTATTATGTTTGTGATGAGCCATTAGGACATGAATTGATTGTGTATGATAAATTATATGGTGGATATTCCATGTATTATTATTCTATATGATTGAGAAATAAATTGCTTATGATATCATTCATGTTAATATATAGATAAATTATTAGTTGTAAAGAGAGATTGGTGTATCCAACCATAATATATATTATAAAAGACTATTATAAAAATTAATTTTTACAATTTCCCCCATGTGGATGTTTCATATATAATATGTCCTTACTAAAATAATGGACAATAACTTTATGGTGATTTATTTAGTTTCTCATGTGTGAGATGGATGTTGTTATATGATACTTTGATTTCCCATGTGTGATGGATGTTTTACTATATATATTATTGATTGATGCATCATTTGCATTGTCTAATATTACTTGTTATCACATGAATTTATAATGAATGGCTACATTTTTTTGGAAGATTTGCTATAATTTTTGAAATTTGTGAATGTGTGAAATTTATAACATGCATATTGATTACATTACTATCATCATGTGGATGATTGATGTTACATATTTTAATAAATAATATTTAATTAAAATATGGATGCAATTAGTTTATGTTCTTTTTTAGTGGCAAAGTTTCATAAAGGAGGGAAGTATGTAATGCCCTGCCTAGCCTCACATTTGCATGGGCCCATGGATAAGTATTAAAAGGGGTTGGACCCATTGATTAAGTTATTATACATGAATATAATAATGATTTATTTCATTTAGCCTTTGAGTATTTCATATTTTATCATGGAAAAAGGTGATTATGGTTATGATTAATAAACATTGATTATCATTCTTTAAGTTATATCTCTTTATATCATAGAGGTACCATAATGAGTTTGGATTATGTGTAATAGATATGGTTTCTATATGTGTTTCATTCTTATATATATATATATATATATATATATATATATATATATATATATATATATATATATTTATTTATTTATTTATGGTGAGATGTTTTGGTAAGGGTTTACATAATGTCCAATGGATGGGTATCTGAGTCAAAATTGTGAGAGTGGGAGCTCTAAAAAAGGACAATAACAATGTTAAATGGAATCTAGTGGTGGGATTGGTGATATAACTCACCTTACGTGAAAATTGTTAGGTATACCATTGGCCACATGGGCACTCAATGCCTTACAATATGGTGACATAAATATAATGATATCATTATGTTTATTATGGACCATTCTTCTCATGGCAATGTGGTAATATAAATATGTTTTATGGACACTAAGTTATAAATGTGATAACGTAATAAGGGCCACATAATTATAAATTGAATATGTGATCAACATTTAAATTATAAGTTTGATTTATCATTGAGTAAACCATAATACATATAGTGGAAGCCACAGTGGAAAAATAATCAGAATAAACTAAAAGAAAGTAAATGCCACATAATATAATTATGACAAAAAATGAATAATCCATTAGTCAAATGGCATCCATTATGGATAAACACCTTGTAGTGAATAATACATAGTGGAAAAAGTCATAATGGTTATAAATTATTCAATATACAAGAGGGATAAAAACAATGGAATAAAAGGATATTCTAACAAGTAAACCATAGTCAACCAGTCCATGCAAATAAGTGAATGAAATAGAGAAGGAAGTGGCAACTAAAAGTCCTATAAAATACAAATAATGGGGATCACCATTATTCAATTCAATGTTACTTAACCAGATGATAGGAAATGATTACAAGAATGAATGGCCACTATAACTTTGTTAAAAAAGGGAAAATTAATATATAAAAGGTATCTAGTTGAAGAAGGATTAGAATTGAAAAATCACTCAAGGAGGGTTTGTTTACTAGTGATCAGTTGAAAATATTACCAAAAGTGTAATGAGGATAGTTTGACTATGAAATAAAGAAGTGGGGGAATAATGAATTTAGATAATAGACTTTGTGAGCAATAAGGAAGAATCATAGTGTTTTTAAAGTAATATTTATTATTGTGAAATGTTTTTCCCTTTAGTTATAATATGTGGTTTAATTTAATGATCTATGGATGTTATTTTATTATTTAAATACCCCTTGTTGGAAGTTTATGTTTCATGCCCTTTTCCCTTTTTTCAAGAAGGATGTGGATTTATTTAATGATCTATGGATATTATTATTACGGTAATTTCCATTTATGGATGTTTGAATTTCATGAGTATTGTTGGATTCTCAGACTTATTTTCACGTTATTATTATCATTGAACTATGTTTCCCATCCTATTTTATTTCTTTGGGTGGAATAGCATAAGGAGAAGAATAAAGCTTTTGCATTTTAAGTATGTTCACATCCATTGGAACCATTACTACATTTTTATGTAGCTAGAGGCCTATACTAAGGTTATAGGAGGGGGGGACTAAGTACCAAAACATGTGTTTTTAAATTTTTTTCAACTCCAATAGGGATTTTACAACTATGTTTATATGAATATTATTTATTAATTAGGCATGTGATAAAATTCCATGTAGTAGTCCTTAAAAATCAAGAAAATGTGGGTTTGGCGACCCCATTTGAACATGATATATTTTCCAACTTTTCAATGTTCTGTTATGGCTTCATGTCATTTGTAAGTTTATATCTCATTGATTAAAAACCTTATTATTGATTTTATGTTGTATTTATCTTTATGATCTTACACCTTCAGCCAAATTTTATTTTTGGCATTTCCCCATTTTAGCTCACTTATTACAATTGAATCAAATTAATGAGCAAATGGGAAAAGTTGTGGTATTAGCTTGGAAGCAGAGTATTAAGTTAGAATTCATTAGGTTGAGTTCTCTCTCTATCTCTCTCTCTCTCTCTCTCTCTCTCTCTATATATATATATATATATATATATATATATATATATATATATGGTAGATGCATGAAGTTGGGGGGGGGGGGGGGGGAGGAGACATGACATTATTAGAAACACATATCATTTTTTAAAAAGGACATAAACCCTTAAAAAAGCCAAAGTTAGTATACAAGGAATGGTTAAGAACTTATAATTAATATGCCCCCTTTTTAAAATGGTATATGCCCTTTCTAAATGTAAAAAACAAACCTATATTCATAAAAACTACATTTATTTTGTTTTTACCTATTGAGCTCACATTTTTAATAAAACATGAGAACGGAATTGACATGATTTTGCTCTCTTTACATCCCTACCCATATTGCACACCTTCATCATGGTCCCATGTATATTGTTTTTCCTGTAGGGAATGTTTAAGGTTTGCAATTTATTTTTTGTGATGCATTTTTAATAATGATCACAAGGTAAGAAAACCATGAGGAAACCCCCCATCATTTTGAATTTGCAGAAGAAGTGGATTATATGAATAACTTAATTCAAAGTGGCAATAATTAAAAATTATTACCAATAGTTTGAGTGGATCTTAAAGTCATAGTGCATGAAATTAACTTGTCAATACATTATAGGCCATTTAAAATGAAGTGGTAAAATTCACTTCCCAACTTAATGCAATGCTGCATCAAACAGAGGTGTTGAAAGAATATTATTCTCATAAATTATCACATGAGGATTTTTATTTATTTTTTAATCTAAAAAAATAATAAGTGTTTTTTTAATGGAACCATTAAACCACCACCAATAAGTCATAAACACATTATCATTGATTAGTGTGTTTATGTAGAGATTAAAAATATCTTTTAGGATAGGTGTGGATGATGTTTGATGAGCCTCCATCCAATATAATGAGGTTCCATTAATTTTTTCAAAAAAACTTTATTATGATTTTGTTCTAAAAATAAATATTGGATTATTTCAACATGAAAGCCTCCCAAGATGGGGTGGTGGGTCCTTTTTTGATAGATCTAGTGCCAAGTGGGACTAAAACCACCAAAATTGGCAATAAAAAAGTAGATTAACAACAAAACATACTTCTATCCCTAAAATATTACATCGTAGTACATAGATTGACACCATTGAGGTAGTTAGTATTCTTACATAGGTTATGATTGACCAAGGTATGCATAAATTAAGGAAGTATACACATGCTATAAGTGATGGAAAATATAGAGTGTTAGAGGTACAATCACTGAGATGAGGGGGGGTGAATTAGTGAGACCATATAATCCAACTTCAATTTCAATCACTTTCATGTTCTTAATCAATTACCATAAGCATTCATGAATCATACACATTATTCATAGCAATGAGCAAGAGAGACAGTACAAGATCAATCACATAACACATGAAATAAGTGGGAAACCCTCTTAGGGGAGAAAACCAACTATAAAATGCAATTAGAATGCTCTCCTATAATAAAAATAACCAATTTATACCACTAAAAATGATCAAGGAACTACCATCCCTTATTTTAGTGAGACTACAATCCCATAAGGTGATACCATACCTATCTAGCTAAGATATTACAACAACTAGACCTTTAGGAATTTCCACCTTGCAAGGAGGTCACAACCCCATTAGATGTTGATTTGACACAACACTTAGAACACATCTACCTATGAATTGATGTCTTCAACACCTGATGATGGATCTCTAATTATCACTCTTCACCTTCACTCATACTTAAATATAAAGAGCACTATTCTACCATCATAATTATACCTATAGGTTATGCAAATAGTATTCAATCTGATCTAGTCATCAAATCATCTATTAGGCACTCTACCTCTCCTTTGTTCCACAAATCACACACCCAAGCCTCTCTCAAACAACCTCTTAAGCATACTCACTCATTCTACCTCTTCTAGGCTTATTAGGTCCAATGACCTATGTGATCACCTTCATCACCTTGATTAGACAAGCATGTATTATCCTCTTCTATCTCTACTAGTCCTCACTAACTTGTACCTTCTCTTTCAAAGGCTTTTTTCTTCACTTATCTCCACACTTGCATAACAAACTCAAACATGCCAAATAGGCCTTATACTTATACCACTCTCTTGGTATAACATCTTGGTCAAATAAGATGCTTAACACACTTATTACACCTTTTAAATAGGTCCTCATACATGTTACATCTAATATCTATACATTCCATAGGTCTGCTATTACCTCATTATCCCCAAACCACCTTTAGGTCTTGGTGAGACCTAAAACAATCAAACCTTCATACTCACACATTACATGTGAAACTACTTGGACCACTTTTAGCCTTTAAAAATTCATCAAAAACATAAAACATATGTACATTATCCCCTTTCTCACTCCCACATGGGTCTATTCCACTTGGAACATCAATTCTACACTGGAACCTACCAATTAGGTATCTCTACTCTTCAGGTCTTCATACATAGAAAACCTAGTCAAAAACTACTAAACCAAATACTCAAAAATTACACATATATATGATTATATCACATTTTAAAACTTTATGTACCTTATATACATCTCTATGTGCTATATACACTTCAACATAGTCTTTAAGCACTCAAAACAACATACTCAAAATGACCACTCAAATTGGTCATATACTTTCAAAATGTAGTCAAGCTATTTTGACTCTTCATATTTCATTAGTTGTAAAATATGAAAACCAATGTCTTATAATAATATTTATATACTTATATAACATTTACATACTTGTTTTCTTCTTCAAAACTGCTCATAAGACCTTCAACTTGCCTTTGTAACATGGTCACTATATCTGGTAATAGCCTTTAGGAATATAATCAACTTCTTAGAAATTTTTCATATTGAATATGGATTGTTTAAAACTTAAAATACCATAAAAATAATCCTCAAGGAGTATAAAATACTCCCAAATATATAATTCAACATGATATATCCATATGCCATCAAAATGAGATCAAATATGCTTCTCGGGTCACTTGCAGAACATAGTTGAACACATAGTCAACTTTGGAGCTTAATAACTTTGATTGAACAAACATTAATACCATATAACAAGGTTAAATATATGTACCATTTCATTATCTACAATTTTTATTTTTACATCATTAGAAAATTTATCCTAGATCAAAAGATATAGCTCAAATTCTATATACTAATTTTTCCTTTGAAAATTCAAATATTCAAATGCCAATGGTCACAGTTAAACCTCAAACACTCTAAACTCATCTTGTGTCCTCACTTATTATATTAAAAATTCAAAATATATATCCTTATAATTTTCTTACTCTTTAACTTCAATGTGGGTCGTTAAACATTAAACAAGTTGACCACTTTGACTTATTATGCACCATAGATCTCAATTAGTATGAACATTCACTCACCATTCATATTTATCCTTTACCTTTGATCAGATATTAAACATCATACACTTATTTAAATCATACTAATTATTGAAATATTGGATCAAATTCACTCTATTTATCTCTTTGAGAGACTTTTGATCTTTACTTCTTGCATAATTGACTAAGTATGGGGACCCTTTCAATATGCCTAGAAGGCCAACTTTAGATAGATATATCTTTGGTTGCGATCAATCTCATGTCCCATAATTTGCACCATATGTTATCCTTTCAAATAAGAATCCAAAAATATATAAAAATTATCCTGAAACCTTTGTGTGTGTGAGATATAATGCCATTAATATGCTCACTCAGATTTCTCTGCCACAAAACCAACTATGCCTAAAACTACCTAGAAGACCAGCTTTGAACATGCATAACTTTTGACGCACTTCATCGCATGATCTAAAATTTAGTGCATATCAACTAGGAAAAAAAATTAAAAACCCATATGATAAAATTATAATTAAATGTCCACATGTGTGAGATATGCCACCATCAAACTAATTACTTGGTTTTTTCTTGACTCATTCAAATTTGGCTAAGTATGGGAAAATACTGTCAAACTACTTGGGAGCCCAACTTTGACCTTTCATATATTTTGATGCACTTCAGTGAATGGTATAAAATTTATCAAAAATAAAATAGGGACTAATTTTATCACAACCATATGACCAAATCCCCTTGACTCATTCACACATGGCAATGGTGACATCATCAAATTGCCTACTCAAATTTTATGCCACTAGACCTAAAATTTCTAGATGACAACAATGATCAACTAAATGAAATAAACTCATGTACACAAGTACTAAAATAATATAAAACATATTATGGATGTATTTCACATGATTAATACTCCATACTTATTCCTAAACATCTCTAATCATGCCAAAATTAAAGACCAACCAAGCTTCTTTCAAGTATACTAGGACAAGCACATTGCACACTTTATCATTGTCACCTAGACTATCAAGGATCTTCATCCACTCACCTAGAAACCTTCATGACATCATCAAAAATTCTCTAGCAATCTCCCCCTTTTTAATTATTATTAACAACCATCATATATAATAATATACAACTCATCTTTCTTCTCTCTTCAAGCACTCTCACAATAGGAACTTTCTCCCCCTTTGACACAATGAAAAAGTGGGAACCAAATGATCTTAAGGAACTAAAAATAATATCAATAGGAAAGTACAATCTTATAAATATGATACAAACTCCCCCTTAATTTAATCATAACTCTTCTTGCCTTGACAAACTTCCTCTTGCTCCATGCCAACATTCTCTTCAACTAAACACTATATCAATGAATAAAGATCACAAAAAAGATAATAAAATCTAATGGAACTCACTAATAAACATATAATAGGGACTCCCCCTAATAACTGTAAGCCATTTCATCACATGAGCATCTTTAGATCTCTACACACCATGAAGAACCACCACACAGAGTTACTAGCCTTCTCTCTCAAAATACTTTCATGACCAACAACATAACTTCATACCACTCACCAATCAAGAAACATGTTCTAAACAAAATTAATAACTTACATTGAAACACTCATGAGTTTCTCTCTTGGATAAACTAAACAAAAGCACTCTTCTTATCATTAGGCCTGTCTAGTCTCCTTATACACCAACCTAGAACTTGCAGATCCCACAATTTTTAGTAAACACACATTCCAGACCTAAAACTTCATAACTAGAGAAATATCATATGAACCCTCAAGCACATCAATTTGAAACAAAAATATCATCCTTTGAAATATACTTCCTTCACAAACCTACTAGCTAATTAGGTCTTCATCTTGACAAAAACATGAATAACTTGAAATTTTCAAACCTTCTGATATATATGAATCATGATTTGACAACCCATTTAGCCCATTCAACCTATAAATAATCCTTAGACCTCAATTAACAAGGAAAACCACTTTTATAGTATAACCCAAAACCCTAAAATCTTAAAGACAAACAAGGTCAACAAATCTCTTTCTAGTCAATGCCCATCTCTAAAACTTCTTGCATACCTGGAGTCAACCATCACACACTTTTGTACCAAGATTTTAGCTTCTACACCTTTGGTAACCTTGATTTACTATACCATGGATTTTGATCTGCAATAAGACAAATAAACTCAAGAGCACATAGAAACCTCCAAAAGGAAGAAACAATAGCATCAAGACATAGAACCACCTATAAACACCCATTCTAACCCTATACTATAGCTCTTTCACAAACCTCTAGATCAAGCATGTGAACTTGTTGATCCCCTTTAACTAATGATCATCTAATTACAAACACAATTCTTGACAACATAAGATCAACAATTCTATACCAAAATAGCATTGGCCTAAAAGACCAAACAAAAATCCATATACTTCTATAATGATTGACATTATGATCTAGAGCACACACACTTGATTCTCCATTGAAAGGAGTCTCTTAAGAATCATAGATAGAACAACCATAATTCACAATGTCCTAAAATAATGTGAAACTAGGATTTGTCCACAAATCTTCATATTCCTTATCCTCCTTAGTCATATGATACTTATAGCTCTTCTTCTTCTTCTTAGGCTTTAGAGAAGCAACATGTTAATCCACTACAAAATTATCCTCTATGATTGGATTGACAATACATGGAGATAACATAGACTCATGACATACCTTTTCATCTATAGAATCCTCCTTGTAGTTCTACCTCATCATCCATTTGACTTTGAATGGATGCTTGACTTCATTATGTACTTTAGGTTTGTCAACAAATGTTGTCAACAAAAACTCTTAACTTTCCTTCACATCTGATCCTTTCTCCATCTTGGAAAATAATCCATCAAGACTTTTGGACTTAACCAAGTTAGTCTCCTTAGCCTTTACTACCTCAGGTCTCCATACAATAGTTTGACTCTTCTCATCTTCTAAAACCATCTTACTTACTTTACCATTGATCTTAACATGATCTATACCATAGCCTTCTAGAGAAACTTTCCTATTATCCTCATGAATAGAAGGATTAACAATGCTTACATTTGGTTTCCATACCAGAGTTTGTCCTTTCTCAAAACTTCTCAGAGTGTTATATCCCTTGACATACCTTAAATACCTCTTAACACTATTTAGATGAAATATAGAAATATGTTCACTCTTATGATATCTAAGATAAATAACATCATTCATACCTTTTGATATATTTGAACTATGATCAATCTTTGTTAAAAAATTCCTTTATCATAGCTCCATGAATGTGCATAATTAACTAACTTCCTTCTACAGTCTTTAACTCTATGACCATACTTATTACATGTGTAAAAATGACCATGGAAAAAACTAGCATACCTTGAAGCATTTATTTATCTAATAGACCTTCTTGCATTTCTTTTAGAGCTTGAATTCTTTTTGACTTGCTCAAACATCTCATGATCCTTTCTTAGCTTATTTAACTTGTCTATGAGTTTTTCATGCTCATTAAACAAATTTATCTTAGTTTTCATCTCATCATACTCATCTTTTCTTAAACTCATTTTGACATTTGCTTCTTCTAACTAAGTCTTAAAATGTCTATATTCTTCTTCTCTTGTCTTCAGATTTGCATTAGTTACCTTTAACTAATCATTGATATTGAAGATCTATTTTTTATCAGACTTGTCTATCTTGATTAAGATCTTTTCATACTCATTTTTTAGGGAAACAAGATTAGTCTTCAATTGAACATATTCAACTCCTTTAGCTCTAATGCTTAAACATGCAACTTCTAACTAAATTTTGAGAAATTAGATAGTGCCCTTATCCCTTTTAGTTTATTTAATCATGTATTCCTTCATTATACATGATTGCTCTTCAATATAACTTATATGTTCTTCAAAAATTTTGACCATTGATCTCAACTCAACATTTTCTTTCTTCAACTTATTAGCCATATTGTACCAGTTAGGATCTCCTTCAAGTTGTTTAGGATGTCACCAAAGGACCTACTTTAATACTAATTGTTATAGGTACAATCACTAAGATGGGGAGGTAAATTAGTGATAGCAAATAATCCAACTTAAATTTCAATCACTTTCAAGTTTTTAATCAATTACCATAAGCATTAATGAAGCATACACATTATTCATAGCAATGAGCAAGAGAGACAATGCAATATCAATCACATAACACATGACATATGTGGGAAACCCTCTTGGAGGAGAAAACCCACTGGAACTTGTAATTGGACTACTATCTTATAATAACAAGAACCAATTTAGACCATATACAAATTATCAAGGAACTACCATCCTTTATTTAGTGAGACTACAATTCCACAAGGTGTTACCACACCTATCTAGCTGAGTTACAACAATGACTAAACCTTTATCAAGTTCCACCTTGAAAGGAGGTTACAACCCCCTTAGATGTTGATATTCCATAACAACACCTAGAACACATCCACTTATGAATTGATGTCTTCAACACTTGATGATGGACCTCTGATTATCATTCTTCACTTTCCCTCATACTTAAATCACAAGAGCACTATTCTAACAACATAATTATGACCTATATGTCATACAAATAGTCTTCAATCTAATCTACTCATCAAATCATCTAGTAATCACTCTACCTCTCCTCCACTCCATAAATGACACACACAAGCCTCTCTCAAACAACCTCTTAAGCATACTCACTCGTTCGACCTCTTCTAGGCTTATTAGGTCCAATGACCTATGTGATCACCTTTATCACCTTGATTACACAATCATTTCTAATCCTCTTTGCTCTTTACTGGTCCTCACTAACCTATATCTTCTCTTTCAAAGTTTATCTGATTCACTTAGCTCCACATTCGCACAAAAAACTCACAAATACTAAATAGGCCTTGTCCTTATACCACTCTCTTGGTATAACCCATCTTGGTTGGATAGTATTCTTACCACACTTGTTGCACATTTGAAATATGTCCTCATACATGTTACATGTAAGAACCATACATTCCATAGGTTGGCTATTACCTCATTATCCCAAAACCACCTTTAGGTCCTGGGGAGACCTAAAACAATCAGGCCTTCATACTCACATATTACATGTGAGACTATTTGGACCACCTTCATCCCTTACCAATGCCTCAAACACATAAAACATATCTATAATATCCCTTTTCTCACTCTCACAAGGGTCCATGCCACTTGGAACATCAACTCTACATTAGAACCTACCAATTAGGTTTCTTTACTCTTCAGGTCTTCATACATAGACTATGTAATCACAAAATAATGAACCAAACACTCAAAAATTTCACATAGACATATGATTAATCACATGCGTTAACTATTACGAACCTCATCTACATTTCTATGTTCTTTAGACACTTCAACATAGGCTCTAAGCACTCAAAACAACATAATGAAAATGACCACTCAAATTGGTCATATACTGTCAAAATATTGTATTAAATTCACTCCATTGATCTCTTTGAGAGATGCTTTATCTTTACCTCTTACATAATTGACTAAGTATGGGGACCCTTTCAATATGCCTAGAAGGCTAACTTTAGACAGATATATCTTTTGTTGTGATCAATCTCATGTCCCAAAATTTTTACCATATGTCGTCCTTTAAAAG
This sequence comes from Torreya grandis, assembly GCA_037957365.1. Classification (NCBI taxonomy): domain Eukaryota; kingdom Viridiplantae; phylum Streptophyta; class Pinopsida; order Cupressales; family Taxaceae; genus Torreya; species Torreya grandis. The sequence goes on from JARHVA010001955.1 coordinate 974,672, forward strand.
ATTAATATAACCATATATCAAACTAATATTTAAACCTTCATATTTGTGATATATAATTCCATTAATCTACTCACTCAAATTTCTCTTCCATAGAACCAACTATGCCTTAAACTACCTCGAAGACCAACTTTGAACATGCATAACTTTTGATGTGATTCATCGCATGACCTAAAATTTATCACATATCAACTAGGAAAAAAATAAAATAAACCAATATTACAAAATTCTCTTGAAAATTCCATATGTGTGAGATATACCATAATCAAACTGCTTACTTGGCTCTTTCTTACCTCATGCAAATTTGGCTAAGTATGGGAAAATATTATCAAACTGCTTAGAAGCCCAACTTTGAACTTGAATATTTTTTGATGCACTTCAGTGAATGATCTAAAATTTAATAAAAATCATCTATGGATTAATGTGATCATAACCATATGACCAACTCCCCCCTGATTCATTCACACATGGCAATGGTGATGTCATCAAACTACCTACTCAAATTTTTTGCCACTAGACCCAAAATGTCTAGATGATAAAAATGATAAACCAGATGAAATCCACTCATGAAAAAAATCACTCAAATCATATAAAACATCTTAAGGAACTCTTACACATGATTAATACTCCACACTCATCCTTGAACATCTCTAATCATGCTAAAATTAAAGATCAACCAAACATCCTTCAAGAATACTAGTATAAGTAAATTGCACACTTTGTCATTGTCACGTAGACTATAAAGGCTCTTCACCAACTCACCTATACACCTTCATGACATCATTGACAACTCTCTAACAATTATTTTCCTTCCTACTACTCATGCTTCATGTGGTGTCATAACTATCATTCATCCTATAGTTCTTATACATCATTACACATAATGTGGGATCAAGTGTATTGGACCACTTTTTTAGGATATACCTTCATGGGTTACATATAAAAATCTAAGAGGCACACATGTGGATAATATATATATATATATATATATATTTACAACACACTATTATACAACAATATATGTCATCAATAATTTCTTTAGCACCTATGAACTCTATTAAATAATAATATATTCCATCTACCATTTATACAATACCTTAGGACACTAGCATGCTATAGTATATACCATATATAGTTATTTCACCACATGTCATTATCATACAACTAATTATGCAAGGCTTACCTATTTCACCATATGTATTTGACATAGGTTTAATTAGTTATAATTTTTTTATGTATGTAAATTAATATCAAGTTTATCTTTTAATATATGTTTACTTCATTGACTAATATTTGAATTATTTCATTTATTTCTTGTATAGATGATCACTTATTTTTTAAGTACCCTAGATAGTTTAGATTCTATTTTTGAGGTTCTAATTAACATTATAGTACCCTACACTCAATTTGGGAAAGTAAATTTTCAAGTTGTTATATTGTTTTAATATTTTGTATAAACCATAGTTTTAGTGAGTTTGCTTTCTCAGCCTTCCCCTCCTCTTATGAGAGATAGAGACATAGGGAGAGGAAGGGAGAGAATGTTGCGTTATCTCTCCCTTTCCCTTTAATTATCCCTTTTTCTCCCTCACTCTTTCTCACTCCCTCTCATTAGTAATATTCTCTCTAATTTTATCCCCCTCTCTCTTTATGTACAAAAGGAATAATTTAGATATATATTAAAATAGGTTTAATTTTATTTTATTCATATTCTACCAATGACAATCTAGAACATAGATGCAAAAATAATAAAAACACCATGGGGGAGATAGGGACCACTGCAAGCTAATTTCATGCATAGAAATCCAAACCAACCACAAAGTCTAGAGGAAGCTTCAAAGGGGAGGCCTAATATATTTCATGATAAGGATTAAAGGGCATGAGGAAATGCTTGCCAAATATTTTATAGTTGGATAGAAGTAGAGATAGATAACCTTAAAGGGGGCCATGATGGTTGTTTCCTGGGAACTAATAGAAGTGATAGGCATGAATTACGAAGGTATAAAGGCCTTCAAGTATAAATGGTGTAAATAGGAGTTGATGCATGCCTTATTTAAATCTAACATAGTCTACCACACAAGTAAGAAGAGATTCCCTTAATCTGACCTTTCATGAAGGTTCCCTAAAACCTACCTGTAGGTAATGTTATATCTTACTCTTGAAGGGAAATACACCCAAATTTTCTCACATCACATTTTAATTATAAATCACTTCAAAGGCCATAGGACTATCCTACCATATTATTTGATAATGCCCATTGAATCAACAATTTTAGGCTTTTAGGAAAGACCCTCTACATATATTATCCACTAAGGGCCTATCTTTCTTCTCATTAAATGGGTAACCCACAAGAAAAGTCAAGATATTCACTTGATGGAAAGTAATAGAGATAATACCCCTAATAAGTGCCATTATGCATTGGGTAGAACAATTAACACCTCCCCTTCCACCCACTTGAACCCATGGGAGGGAAGGAAGAAGGAAAAGAGAAAGTCTTGTGACCATATTACACCTCAGAAGAGCCCTGGTAAGAATGCCAACATGAGCTTTTAGTTCCAACAAGATATTGAGAACCCCAAATTTGAACTGCACAAACTCAAGTAGCTAAAGTTTGGAGGAGGGAATAGGACCCTACAAAACATATAGATGGAATTGTGAAAATATTGTTTGATTTTTATGAAAACTTTTAGAGATTGGGTAGATGGATGGTTTCTTACATTGATCAATGGAACAAGATGAAACAAGGGATTGATGATATAAGGGAGGAGACTGGGGATTATTAAATAAAAGTTAGGGGTATGACTAAGGGTACCCCAAAATGAAATAAGGTAGGCACCAACACCCCATGGGATCACATAATTAAGAGAGATAAAATTAAAGGCATGATAAGATATAGTAAAACCACAATGGGAGGCCAGAAGCCTAATATGAGAGGATTGTCAAACAACAATGTGAAAAAACTAATAGATGCTAATAGATAGAAAAATTAGTTGAAATAAATTTATCTGAGGGATACATCTATTTATTTTTTCCATGTTTTCATTTTGTTATGTTTTTTCTAAAGGAATGTGTATTTCAGGCTATGTGGGCCTTGTTTCCTTTTGTTCATTTTTTATATTATATTAAACTATGTTTTTCAAGTCCTTATAAAACCTGAGATTAACTTATCAAATAAAAAATAATTGAGCTCTTTCATTTTTTGGTTTTATATATGATGAGATATTTTATGGATACCCCACATTGATTGCAAAAACCTATGACTGAAGTTTCAATTTCATCTAAAGATATAGTAACTCTCCAACATCACTTGATTTAGAGATAGATATTGGTGAGAACACATAGTAAAATTATTATTATTACTTCAATCAATGTTACTCAACACCATATTTATATTTTTATTCATGTATATAGATATAAACCTATATGAATGTTCCATAATATTCTCCATCTTAGATATATTCAAGGTCATATAGCCCCAGGCATCCCTTTAGTGGCATGCAATGAGTCCAAAATCACATTGTTGTAAAATTTTATTCTTGGAAACTCTATTAATTTCCATATATGATTTTAATGCATTAACTTTTTTAATTTTAATGTTTTTTAGGATCCATAATTTTCTAAGGTTGTGATAGAGACATTTGATCTTTCACATGCTGAGATGAGATTTTATCCCCATAATGAATCATCTAACACCCTTGATTCTACATTTATGGAGATGAGTTGTAATTTATTTTGAGGTAATGCACAACATGAAAACTATTTTTTGTGTTAGGGGTAGTTATAGGCATAATTTATTTTGCAGGTTGATATGTGCCACTTTTTATGACTATATGGAGCATTTGTCATATGTATATGGTCTATATCATATCATGACATGGCATTTTTATGTCATTATATCATAATTTGGCTAATCATACATATTATCTAACATATCTATATGAATCATACACTATTATAGTTTGTGTATACATGTTTACTTATTATATGACATTATTATTTTTTTTTGTTGTTGTTACATACATGTTATCCTTCTTGAAATTATTTAGAAAAGAATAATTTTTCAAGCATGTCTGTGTCAATGAATACATGGCTCTAATTTTTATATTTAATGAAATTGATGTACTGATGTTCTAATGAACATGATGGAGTTATTTTGTTATGCATACATGTATTATGATTATTGATATATGTGATGGTTTCTTATCATTATTGAACTTTTTAATGCCTATTTCATCTATATATGATGTAAGGTTTTATGTATTCTAAGTCAAAAGGTTACAATTAAACCATCACTCACTTTAGGTGATTGTCCTTAAATTTCTAATATGTTGAGGCATGGTGGCATTTAAGTGTTGACTAAGGTCTTAATCTGTGTAGTATAAAATTAATATTCAAAGTTTCCAAATATAGATAATAGAAGGTCCACATTAATAAAAACATTTAGCAACTTATAGAAATTAAAGAAGACAACTGAAATACATAAGATAAAAAAATTACACAAAGTAGACAAATAAAAGGCATGAAATACAAACTTACATGAAGAAAACTAAAATTCATCCATTGATCATTCATTGAATTATTTAATGGGTTCATTAGATCAATGGAAAAAGAAGATTATAACCTTCATTGTCTTACCTTGCATATACAATATCTCAATTAGTTAAGCTTAAAATCTCAACAAAATTTTAGATGTTAGTTGGGATAGTTTTAGTTTTATGAATCCTATCAAATATTAAATTATTCATTTTAACTCAAATTATTACAACAACCCATTCCATTTTCTTAGAAACATAATGTAATAAATAATTTTTGAAGCTATAGAATCTGGGAAAAACTTCACGATAGTCCAATAAAGTAATTATCACCCAAAAAATCCACAAATTTCATTGATTGTTTCCTAATACTTACTCAAATGAAACAAATATGAAGTTAAAAAATAAACAATATATTCAATCACCTGGGAATTATTGAATATTAACACAATTCATTCTCATTTTTCTATACATTGTAGGCCAATGTAATAACTATAAGGTGTTTATCCATGAAAACACAACTCAAAATAATAACATAATGAAAACTATGATTTGTCTAATTTAGTAGAAAACAAAACATTATAAATTTTATTATAAGGCCAAAGATTGAAGACAATTCAAAAAATATTCCATTTTATAATAGTACAAAATATATGGGTATATTTCCTTAAAGAATGTAAAATCTATCATCCCCACATTGCCATGAAAAATGTGAAGAAAATCCTATGATCAGATAATTAAGAGAATAAACTGAGGATTTTATTAACGTACATCAATCTTTCCCTCTATTAGCTAAACTTAATTTGTTGTTAGTGTTGTCTCCTAAAATTGGAACTCTCTACCAAACCAACTTGGTTGCATCTATAACTAACTTAGGTATGCATTGTAGGAAACATGTGAGGGGTAGATATTAACTATTAGCTCATAAATTTAAACATGTGAGTCATCTAATCACCCATTAGAGGATTTTTTGCCAATCAATATGAAGAAGAAATAGAGGCATGTTTTTTATCGCATCTACATCTCTATTTATGGACAAAAAATTGGTCAGTAGGTCATGCATCTCTTAGATCACTATCTTGATTGAAAAAATATATAGACACATATTGTATGGGTGCATAAATTCTATAATAACAACCATTTTCACTCCATTGGGCCCCAAAGTCAAAAATTGCATCTAGCTAGACACTTCCCTTAAGAGAATATTGTCATACCTAAGTGGAAAAATAAAACAAACTTTATGTGGGTGGTGCAGTATAAATGTGAGGGGTATAGAAGAACCTTAATCTCCTATAATTACATAAGTGAGTCATATAAGTACCCCTAGAGGATTTTATTCCACTCATGATGAGGGAGAAATGACATGTTTTGTCTAACATTTAAACCTCTATTCAGGGACTAAAAGTTGTTTAGTAGGTCACATATCTCTTGAATCACTTACCAAATCCATAAATCATCTCCACACATGCATCTACAAGGGCATATGAATATTGGAATGACCTCCATTCATGCTCTATTTAGACCTGGATTCAAAATTTTCACATGTTCAGATGCATCCCTTTAGAAAATCTTCTTGTCCCTAAGTGGAAATTATTGGAAATATTGTCATTGATGTCAAAGGTCTCGTATTGGTGATAAAGGCCCCATTGCATTTAATGGTGTTCTTAATATTCATATCTTGGATAATGTATGTTAATATTTATTTAATATTAACAAATATATTTTTGGTTGCATATAAGTCAAAAGAGGGCCCATGGAGAAGTCAAAGAGTCATGGGGTAAAGACAAAAGAGGAATGAAACACATTTTTTCATGAAGAGTCATCTTGAGGAATTCCAAGAGTCACCATGTGAAGACAAAAGAGGGTATGGCACATTTTTACATGAAGAGACACTTTGAGGAATATTAAAAGTCACCAAGATAAATACAAAAGAGGAAAGGATGCATTTTTTTATGAAGGTTCACCATGTGACTTTTCAAATGCAAGGATATGAAGGGTCATGCAATTTTGGTGACATTTTCCATGAGGATTGAAGGGTCACAAAGGGTAAATTCAAAAGGTCATTTGGAAAGCTATAAATAAAGGCTTGAGAATCCATTTGTTTTATGCAAGAGAGTGCATGGTTTGTATTTGTTTTATAAGAGAGAAAATCAGGAGATATTGTAGAGTTCTATCATTTGTTGAGTAAGCAACATTGAGAGATAGTTGTGTTTTATATACAAGAGGGGTTGGTGCTCTTATGGGTTGGTTCTCACAAATATTTCTAAGGGTTAGGTGATCTTATGATTTGGTACTCAAAAATAGTTTTTTTGTTAGTGATTGACAAAGGGGTTGGTGCTCTTGCAAGCTGGTGCTTATGAAATTTGTAATTTGAGTTGGTGTTTATTCATATACATGAGATTGTTCTCTGTATTTTTTCCCACTTTGGGTTTCCATGTAAAAATATGATCTCTCTCTCTCTCTCTCTCTCTCTCTCTCTCTCTCTCTCTCTCATGTGGTGAATATTATTATTTTAGTTTTATTGCATATCTTGAATGTGTGATTAAGTGGTTAAATAAAATAAATAATATTAAGTAAAATATATATAATATATTGATTCACCTTCTCTCTCAGTATATTTCATGCTTAATAATTGGTATCAGAGCAAGTTCCTTTTGAAAAAGTTTTACAGCTTGAAGGTAGATCGGGGAAAGCACAATGGCTAGATCACATGAAGGTTTTTATAAAAATAAGGCACCTTTGTTTGATGGGACAAATTATTCTTTTTGGAGAATAAGGATGAGGACTTATTTGATGGCCTTTTGATTCAACATTTGGCAAGCAGTGGTGGAAGAATATTAAGAGCCGAAGACACTTGTAACTACTCTGGTAGAAAAGAAGGCAAGTGAAAATAATGCTAAGGATTTAAATACTATTTTATGTGGTTTATGTGAATCAAAATTTTTAAATTTATGCAATGTAAATTTTCTCGTAAAACTTGAAAATATTTACAAAGGTGATGGAAAGGTTCAGCAAGCTAAGCTTCAAACTTTCAGAAGATAGTTTGAGAGTTTGAAGATGGAAGAGGAAGAAAATATAGTAAGTTGTCTTTTTTTGATTGATCAAATAGTTAATCATATATAAGGTCTTAGAGAAAATTTAGAAGAATTGTGGTACAAATTTTTTTGAGATCTCTACCATTGAGATATGATGTAAAAGTTTTAGTAATTAAAGAGATGAAGAATTTAGCCAAGCTAAAGATGGATGAGCTACATGGTATTCTTACAGCATATGAGATGTGGACCAAATAAGAGAAACCCTCAAAGAGAGAAGTTACTTTCAAGACATCAAAGAAAAGCAAGGCTAAGATTCAAGAATCAAGTGACAGTTCTACAGATGATGAAGATGACAATAGAGATCTATTCATTCACAAGCCAAAAAAGGGCACAAGTAAATATCAAGAAAAATTACCTTTTAAATGTTTTAATTATGGAAAGATTGGATATTTTATAGATAAGTGACAAAATAAGGGTAATGGTGATAATGAAGAAGAAAATTCTACATACAAGAAGAATTTCAAAGGAAAATTCAAGAAGGAATTTGAGAAGAAGAGTTTTTATTCTAAAGATCTTGGCTCAACTAAACATAGTGGAGTCAATGATTCAGAAGAAGAAGATATTTTATTCATGGCCATATATGAATATGCCTCCATAAGTAAAAGTATAGATGATCAAGAAGAAAAACAAGATGAAGCTAAAGTGAATCTAGAAGGAGAACTTGTTTGTGCCTTAGAAGAGTTAAAAGCTCTTGAGAAGAAGAATTCAAGATTAAAGCTCTAGATTCAGAAAAATGAAAAGGACTCAAAGGAAACAATTGAAGATATAAAAGCACACTTTTAATAATCCAAGAAGAATAAAAAATATCTAATGGCATAGTTTCAAAAAGTAAGTGAAGAATGTGAAATATATGTTATTGAAATTGTTTCTTTAAAATCAGATCTTGAGAAAATAAATAAAGCAATCAATGATAAAGTAGCCAATGATTCAAAATTTGAGAATAACACTAATATGTTGAATAAGATATTATAAAGTTAAAGATTAATGTCAAATAAGACATGTATCAGATTTGAAAAAGAGAGAGGGAAAGCCACAGACAAGGTTGACACAGAAAAAGGAAAGAGCTATGTTGAAGCTCTTACAAATGAGGAAATAAAAAAGGAAGAAATTAAGAATACAAAGGACATCTCAAACAAAGAAGGATGGAAGGAATAGAGTTGTAAAAGGTAATCAGGTCAGAGATACACAAACAAGTCCTATTTTTATGGTTACTATTTTTATTATAATGGATATCGTCATAAGAAAATAGAATGTCAAAAGAGGGTTAATAATTTTAGAAATAAGGAGAAAGAAACTCATACAGAGTCAAGTAGAAGCCATAAATCTTTTGCTCCTCTATTAGGATTTAATGAAGAGGCCATAATATGTTACAAGTGAAATAACTTCAAACACATAGCTCAATATTATAGAAGCATGTTTGAGTCAGTCAAGAAGGACTAGAGCTTCAAGGCTCCATTCATCAAGAAGAAGGTTTAGACAAGTTCATAATAGAAGAAATAACTTGAAAAGTCTATGTTGGTCCAGAAAGCTTTATATACAAGAAACGAATAAAATCCATGGTTAATTGATAGTGTATTTTTGAGGCAAATGACAAGAGATAAGATCAAGTTCATAACCTTGAAGAATATCAATGGTGGCACAGTGAAATTCAAAGATAATACTACTACCAGAATTACTGAAAAAGGTAGACTAAGTTTGGATAATGGCAGAACTAAAATTAAAAATGTTTTGTATGTAGAAGGTCTTAATCATAATCTTTTGAGTGTAAGTCAAGTGTATGATCATGAGCACACACTAAATTTTTATGCAAAAGGTTGTGAAATTAGGAGAAAAGATTTAGATGTGTTGGTTACAGATGCTCAGAGAACAAGCAATAATTTGTATATGTTATCAGACATCAAAGGTCAAAGATGTTGTTTGAGTCAGATTGAAAAAATTTGGCTATGACATAAGAGAATGGGACACAAAAAATTGATAATATTTTCAACATCATCAAGAAGCAAGAAGTCAAATCTTCTAAAGATTACAAATCCATCCAACACGCTTTATGAATCTTGTTAGTATGGGAAGTAGGCCAGAAGGTGGTTCAAAATAAAAGAATACTCAATCACTCAAATGTTTGATCTTGTTCACACTAATTTGTGTGGACCTATGAGAAATAAAATTACTCAAGGTGAGAAATATATCATGTTGCTTATTGATAATTTTTCACGTATGACTTAGGTAATGTTTTTAAAGAAAAAATTAGAAGCTTTCAAACATTTCAAAGCATTAGTTGAGAATTAAACTAGTTTGAAGATTAAGTGCCTAAGATTATATTGAGGAGAAGAATTCATGTTAGATCAATTTATTGAGTTTTATGAAGACCATGGAATAAAGATATATTATTTAATAGACAAAACTCCACATCAAAAGGGATTAATTGAATAGAGAAACAAAATAGTTCAGGAGATGGTGAGAATAATGCTAAATGAATCCAAGATACCAGATAAATATTGGAGAGAAGTAGTGCATATTCAGAACAAAGCATTATTGAGGTTCAACATTGATAAGACTCCTTATGAGCTATGGAAAGACAAACCAACAATAGTTGATTATTTCATAGTTTTTGGTAGCAGATGCTTCATAAAGAGAATCGATGAAAAATTGGGTAAGTTTGAATTTAGAGAAGATAAAGGTATATTTCTTGGTTATTATTGAAAAAGTAAAGCTTATAAATTTTATAACAAAAAAACCAAGAAAATAGTTGAAAGTGCAAGTGTCAGGATAGAAGAAGATGGAGCACAAAGAATTAGTGATCGAATAGACACTCATAAAATCATTAGAGGAAGATTTTGAAGAATCAGATGAAGATAAAAAGAAGGAGAAAAAGGAGACCAAAACCCTATCCAAATATGTCCATATAAATCATAATAAAAATGACATCATCAGGGACATAAATGAAGGAATTTACACTAGAATAATGATGGTAAGTGAATCCAAGCAAGTTAATTTCTCTTTGTTATCCAAAATTTAGCCTAGAAATTTTTTAGAAGCTATACATGATAAGTATTGGGTTAAGGCAATGGATGAAGAATTAAATTAGATAAAAAGAATGATACTTGGGAATTAGCGCCTAAACTAAAACATCACAATGTGATAGGAAAAAAATGGGTTTACAGAAATAAGTTGAATGAAAATGGAGAAGTGACCAAGAATAAAGAAATATTAGTATGTCAAGGATATGCTTAGATTGAGGTAATAGATTTTGAAGAAAAATTTACACCAGTGGCAAGGCTAGAGGCTATTAGAATGTTTCTTGTATATACAATGTTTAAAAATTTCTAAGTGTTTTAGATGGATGTCAAATCTACCTTCCTAAATGGGAATCTAGAAGAAGAGGTCTACATTGAGCATCCTAAGGTATTTATTCTCTCAAATATTAGTAGTTATGTATGCAGATTAAAGAAATCATTGTATAGATTAAAACAAGCACCCAGAGCTTGGTATGCAAGACTTGATAAGTACCTACATGATCAAGGTTTAAGAGAGGATTTACTAACAATAATCTCTACATCAAAATATAAGGTGAGCATCAATTGATTGTTGTGGTATATGTTGATGACATCATTTTTGGAGGAAATATTGAAAAGATGACAAAAGAATTTTTTCATAATATGCAAAAAGAATTTGATATGTCTATTCTTGGAGAATTGTCATTTTTCTTAGGGTTACAAATATTTTAGTTAGATAAAGGAATTTTTATATCTCAAAGTAAATATGTCAAGAAAATGTTAAAGAAATTTGGTTTTGAGGATTGTGCACCAATTGGCACACTAATGAGTATAGGAAATATAGTGAGCAAGTATGAAGATTCACCTATTTAAGATTAATCTTTTTATAGATCTATGATTGGTAGACTTTTATATTTGATAGCATCGAGACTAGACAACATACATGTAGTAGGTATGGTTGCAATATATCAGTCAACTCCAAAAGATATCCATGTTTAGTTGGTGAAGAGAATATTTAGATATATCAAGGGGACATTGGATTATGGATTGTGTTATCCTCTAGGTAGAGATTTCACTTTGTTTATTTATATAGATTTAGATTGGGTAGGTTTCTTGGATGAAAGAAAGATTACAAGTGGAGGAACTTTCTTTTTCAGTGATAGCTTAGTATCATGGCTAATCAAAAAGTAAAATTTAGTATCACTTTCTATAGCTAAATCAGAATATATTGTAGTGGTATTGTGTTGTACTCAAGTTCTTTAGATGAAGCAAACTTTGGAAGATATTAAGGTAAAATATGATGAACCTATTTCTATTTTTTGTGACAACACAAGTGTTATTAATATTTCAAAGAATCTAGTGATGCAATCAATAACAAAACTTATTCCCATTAGAAAGTAGATTTTAGATATTTTCACAAAGGCACTACCAAAAAACACATTTAAGTATCTACGGGAGAAGTTGGGAGTAATTTATTTTACTTCTTATCATTGAGGATCAGCATCAGTTGAGGGGGAGCTAAGTGTTAGCCCTAAGATAGGCCTTTTTCCATTGATGTCAAAGGGGGAGAAGAATAGAAATAGGTATAGGTACAAGTACAAGTGTAGAAATAGGTGCAAAAATAGGTATAGGGAATAGGTACAGGTTACTATAGTAAGGGGGAGTTACTATATGTTTTTTAGATGGTAGTATATGTAGATTGGCATGTGTAGTGTAGGTTTCAAGATGTGGCAATTTTAGTTTAAGGTTGTCATCAATGACAAAGGGGGAGATTTTTGGAAATATTATCATTGATGTAAAAAGTTTAGTATTAGTGATAAAGGCCCCATTGCATTTAATGGTGTTTTTAATATTCATATCCTTGCTAATGCGTGTTAATATTTATTTAATATTAAAGAATATATTTTTGGTTGTATATAAGTCAAAAGAGGGCCCATGGAGAATTGAAAGAGTCATGGGGTAAATACAAAAGAGGAATGGGATGAATTTTTCATGAAGAGTCATCTTGAGGAATTCCAAGAGTCACTATGTGAAGACAAAAGAGGGTATGGTGCATTTTTCTATGAAAGGACACTTTGAGGAATATGAAAAGTCACCAAGATAAATACAAAAGAGGAAAAGATGCATTTGATTATGAAGTGTCACCATGTGACTTTTCAAATGAAAGGATATGAAGGGTCATGCAAGTTTGGCACCATTTTCCATGAGGATTAAAGAGTCACAAAGGGTGAATGCCAAAGTTCATTTAGAAAGATATAAATAAAGAATTGAGAAGCCATCTATTTTATACAAGAGAGTGCATGGTTTGTATTTATTTTAGAGGAGAGAAAATCAAGAGATATTGTAGAGTTCTATCATTTGTTGAGTAAGTAACATTGAGAGATAGTTGTGTTTTATAAATAAGAGGGTTTGTTGGTCCTGTGGGTTGGTGGTCATAAATACTTGTTGTGTTGGTGCTCAGAAAATGGGTTGGTGCTCCTATAAGTTGGTGCTTGTAAACTTTATAATTTGATTTGGTGCTCATTCATCTAGTTGATATTGTTCTCTATGGTTTTTCTCACTTTGGGTTTCCACATAAAAATCTGGTGTCTCTCTCTCTTGTGTGGTGCATATTATTGTTTCAGTTTTATTGCATATCTTGAATGTGTGATTAAATAAAAGATATATAATATAGTGATTCACCCCCCCTCTCAGTATTTTTCATGCTTAACATAAATATAGAATAATTTTTGTGTGGGTGTTTCAAGATAACTTTAAGGGGTAGATACAAACTATTATCTCCTATAGTTGCATGGGTGAGTCATCTAAGCATACCTAGAATATCATGTGTTACTCAAGATAAGAGATAAATAGTGACATGTTTTCTCTCATATCCAAATCTATCTTTATGGACCAAAAGTTGGTCAGTAGGTCATGTATATTTTGGATCACTATCCCAATCGATGAATCATCTATGTGGAAGCATCTAAATGGGCACATAGACACTGTAATAACCTTTGCCTATACCCTATTGGGCCTCATAGTTAAAATCTATAGGCATATGTATGCATCCTTTAAGGTAATATTTTCTTAAGTGTACAAATTAAATGAATTTTGTGTGAGCATTATAGGATAATTGAGAGGGGTAAAGTTGAATCATCATCTCCTTTAGTTAAATGAACAAGTCATATGATCACCCCATGGATAATTATGTGCCACTTAGGACAGGGATAAATGGATACACATTTTATCTCATAGCCAAATCTCTCTTTAGGGACTAAAAATTAGTCAATATGTCACATATCTCTTAGTTCTATATCCTAATCAGCAAATCATCTCCATAGACACATCTGAATGGGTGTATAAACACTAGATAGCATCCTTCCATTCTCCATCAATCATTGGATTCAAATTTTATAGGAAATTAGACATATCCCTTAAGATAATATTCTCATCACTAGGTGGAAAATAGAATAAACTTTACACGGGTGTTGTAGTAAAATCATAAGGGGTATAGACAAACCTTCATCTCCTATAGTTACATGAGAAATTCATTTAAGCACACCCTATATGATTTTGTGCAACTTTAGATGAGGGAGAAATGGTGGCACATTTTATCTCATCACCAAATCTTTCATTAGGGACAAAAAATCTATTAGTAGATTATGCATCTATTGGCTCGCTAGGCCAATCAAAGAATTATCTCTATGAATATATTTGGATGGGAATATAAACACTGGAATAGACTCCATCTATGTTCCTTCAAGTTTTAGAGTCTAAATTTACATGTGTTTAGATGCATCCCTTAAGATAATCTTCTCATCCTTAAGTGGAAAAATAGAATGAACATTACATGGGCATTACAGGAGAACTGTGAAGGGTAGAGGTGAATTATTAGCTCCTAATTTTATATGGGTGATCATATAATAAACCCATATAGTATTTATGACACTCAATATGAGGGATAAATGGTGGCATTTTTTAAATCACATCTAGATATATCTTTAGGGATTAAAAATTGGTCTATAGGTCACGTATCTCTTGGATCACTAGCCCAATAAATGAACCATATCTATAGATGCATCTGGGTGGATATATAAACACTATAATATCCTTCTTTTATTATTTATTAGGGCCAAAATTTGAAATTTACACATGGTCAAATGCATCCCTTAAGATAATTTTATGGTCCCTAAAAAAATGGAATGAACTTTAAATGGGCATTGTAGGAGAACCATGAGGGGTAGAGACAAACCATCAACTCCTATAGTTTCATGAGTGAGTCATATAATCAACCCCTAGAGGATTATGTGTTACTTAGGATGAGTAATAAATTGTTGTACATTTTATCTCATAGTTAAATCTCCCTTTAGGGACCAAAAAATTGTCAGTAGGTTAGTATCTCTTGGCTCGATAGCCCAATCAATGAGGTGTCTCCAAAGATGAATTTAGATGGGTGTATAAATGATATAATTTCCTTAATTTTTAATCTATTAGGTCATATATTAAAAATTTGGATGTGACCAAATTCATCTCTTTAGATAATCTTCTCATCTCTAAATGGACAAGTAGAACAAACTTTATGCAGATGTTGCAGGAAAAAAGTGAGGGGTAGAGATGAATCATCAACTCCTATAGTAGTATAAGTGAGTATTCTTAACACACCCTAAAGTATTACATTCCAATAAATATAAAGGATAAATGGTGACACTTTTATCTTTTATTAAAATCTCTATTTATGGATAAATGGCTGGTCAATAGGTCATGTATCTCTTAGCTCGCTAGCCCGATTGATGAATCATCCTTGTATCACATCTAAATGTGTATAAACACTATAATATAATTTTTCCATGATCCATTAGGAATTTAGTTATAAAATTTTATGTGTTAATACACATACCTTAAGAGAATATTATTGTACCTAATGGGAAAACATCACAAAATTTGGGTAGGGATTTTAGGAGAGCCGTGAAGGGTAGTGGAAAACCATCAGTTCCTATAGTTATATATGGGAGTAATATAATCACCCAATATATTATTTTATACCAATAAATATGTAAGATAAATTATGACACGTTTTATCTCATATCCAAATCTCTCTTTAGGGACCAAAATTTAGTTAGTAGGTCACATATCTCTTAGCTCACTAGCCTAATAAATGAACCGTCTCAATGGATGCATCTATATGGGTGTATAAATGTTTGAATAACCTATTAATACATTATATCATTTCCTATATTTTAAATATATAAGTGGTTGGATGCATCCCTTAAGAAAATATTCTTATCTCTAAGGGGGAAAATATCATGAACTTTGGGATGGAGTTGTGAAGAGAACCATGATATGTAGAGATGAACCATTAGTTCCTATAGTTACAAGGTTGAGCCAAATAATTATACCATATAGGATTATATGCCAATAAAATTTAGGAATAAATGGAGGCACATTTTCTCTTTCATCCAAATCTCACTTTAGAGACCAAAAATTGGTCAATAGAATGTGTATCTTTTAAATTGCAAACCCAATCAAAAACACTTATTCAAAGATATGTCCATATGGAAATATAAACACAATAATGACATTTTTCCATGCTCCATCACCTCATATATTCAAAAATTTAAATTGTATGGATGTATCCCTTAAGATAATCTTCTCATCATTAAGTGATAAAATAGAATAAATTTTGGGCATTCATTTTAAGAGAATCATGAGTGGTAAAGATGAACCATCAACTCCTAAAGTTGCATAGGAAAGTATTATAAGCACCCAAAATATTATTATATAACACTTGTAATTAATTATACACAATGACTTTTTTTATCTTGTAGCTAAATTCTTGCCTTTAGGGACTAAATTTTAGTCAGTAGGACACGTATCTTTTGACTATCACAATCGACAAACCATCTTTGCAGAAATGTCTAGATGGGAATATAAATGAAAAAATTACCTTAATATATGGTTTTTTTTCCTCAAATATTAAAAAAAATTAAGAGGACATAAACATCCCTTAAGTTAATCTTGTTGTCCCTAAGTGGAAAAATAGAATGAAATTTGTGCATGCATTTCAGGAGAACTATGAGTGGTAGAGATGAACCGTTAGCTCCTACAATTAGACATGTGAGTTTTTTTTTCACCCATTAGATTATTATATACCATTAATTATTATGAATACATGGAAACACATTTTATCTTCAAGCCAAATCTCATTTTAGGGACCAAAATTTTGTTAGTAGGATGTGTATCTTTTGACTCACTAACCCAATGGATGAACTATCATCATGGACACATCCATATGGGAATATAAATATATTAATTAACTTCATATATGCTCTATTACATCCCAAATTTTAAATTTATATGTGGTTAGACAAATCCCTTAAGATAATCTTCTCATCCTTGAGGGTAAAAAAATCATGAGTGGGCATTGTAGAAGAACTGTGAAGGGTAGAGACAAACTATTAACTCCTAAAATTTCATGGATGAGTCTAAGAACCCAACCAAATATTATATACCACTAAAAATGAGGGTAAAATGGTGTAATTTTATCTCTTTTATCTAAATCTCATTTTAGGGACCAAAAGATTATTATTAAGACATTTATTTTTTGACTCACTAGCCCAATCAATGAACTAACTTCATAAGTAGGTTTAGATCAGAATATAAATGAAATAATTACCTTCATCTAAAAATTTTTACATCATGGATTAAAAATTTAAAAGTGGTTAGACTCATCCCTTAATAAAATATTCTCATCTCTAACTAGGAAAACATAACAAACTTTGTACATGTGTTTCAGGACAAGCGTGAGAGGTAGAGATAAACCATCAATTATTATAGTTACACAAGTGAGTCCAATAAAATTATATATAAATAATTATTAGGGATACATGTAGGCATGATTTCTCTTGCAACCAAATCTCACTTTAGGGACAAAAATTTGGTTAGTAGGTTACATATCTTTCGACTCGCTATCCCAATCAATGAACCATCTTTGAAAACACATATGGATGGGCATATAAACATCAAAATAACATTAATACATGTTACCTCACCTATTATAGTATAAATTTACAAGTTTTTTGATGCATCCCTTAATATAATCCTCCTATACCTAAGTGGTAAAATGGTATAAATTTTTTGCATGCATTTGAGGATAATCATGAGTGGTAGAGATAAACCATTAGTTCTTATAGTTGTATAGATGATTCATTTTAGAACACCCAAGACGATTATATATAATTTTTAATGAAGTAATCATCCTATAAAATTTTATCTTGTATCCAAATATCACTCTAGGGAAAAAACATTGGCTAGTATGATGCATAAAATTTGACTCACTAGCCTAATCAAAAATCGTCTTTGCAGACACATCTATATGGATATAAAAACATAGGGATGACCTTTGAATATGCTATATCACCTAAAAAATTCAAAAATTTTAAGTTTAAAAATAATTCACTTAATATAATATTCTTGTCCCTAAGTGGGAAAAATAGAATGAACTTTGTGCATGTATTTCAAGAAACTGTGAGTGGTAAAGATGAACCATAAGCTCCTTTAGTTACATGGACAAGTCCTATAAGAACTCCTAGGAGGATTATATACCACTTAAAATTAGGGAAAGATGATGGTACATTTTATATCATAGATAAATCTCACTCTAAGGACTAAAATTTAGTTAGTAGGATGTCTATCTTCTAACTCTCTAGCCTAATCGACAAATTATCTTCATGGAAACATATGAATCATCGTATAAATGTAGGACTAACATTCATTCACACTCCATCGCCTTTTAAAGTCAATTTTTTTAAATGGTCAGACACATACCTTAAATAATATCCTTACCCCTAAGTGGGAAAATAGAACGTACTTTGTGCATGTGCTTCAGGAGAACCATGAATAGTAGAGATAAACTATCATTTTTCCTATAGTTGCATAGGCAACTCCTTCAAGGAACCTTGATAGGATTCTCTACCACTTACGATGAGGGAGAAACTTATCTACTCAACATGTATTAGTTTTTAATATTATCTTTATTTTAAAAATATAATTTTTACTACTCATGCCATGAACCATGTAAAGGTGAAAGCTCATTTGGTACCACTAACCTACATTAAATCTATTATTAATAATTTCAAACAAAATTAAACATATAATAAATAATTAAATAATTAAATAAAAATACATTAAGTCAAATAGTTTAGCTTTAGTAATTTAAAATGTAAGTTGTATTGAATACTAAACTTTCTAAGTCAATCCAACATACCTTCTAGATCAGATCTATCTTAAAGTGTTTCAATAATTACTTTATCCTCTCATTCACAAACATTCCAAAAGATTTTTTTGTGGGGCTTTCCATGGAATTTTATCATTTGTATATTTTTAGGGATAACCAAATTTGAATAATGAAGTATCACCTTATTCATTTCAAAGTCCTCAAATAACCATTGTTTTAATTTTTTATGAAAATATCTATGAATTGAGGTCCCTATAACCATCACAAATCCAATGGAATAAACTGTCTTATCCATTCATGATAATTTTGGTTATTTTTTCACCTCTATACAAAGAGGCAAGTAGTATTTTATTCCCTCATCATTGTCCGCAGGATAATTATTATGTGAACTTGCCCTACATTTAAATTATAATCAATTTTTAAGGACATTAATAAAAAAGTAAAATATCACTAAAGTTTAAGGCTACATTGAAATTATAAATAAATTATACCTAGTTGCACAAGATTTGATATGTGGTTAAACTAAATTTTTTATGCCATTTCATGATTCCCAAGTGGTTGGAATGAATCTCTAGTCTCTATAGGTGTTAGGGGTTTACAATACCATTCATCAACCCATTATTTTGACTCACATTCATTCAAATTAAATTCCATACATCCCAAACAAAATCATGCCATATCCTTACTATAAATAGTATATGAACCAGAATTTGAGATTTATATTGATTGGAAATCACTTAATATAGGAAATGTACTACAATATTCATATATTACCTTATTTTCTTCCTCCATTAACCAAAAGAATATTTGCAAATGAGAATATTTATCCAATCCATGAGAAATTATTTCATTACATCAAGTCATAATACTTTTAGCATTGATCAAATCAACACCATCCTTGTGATTTTCATTCTCTTTTTTAAGGGATGTTTTTACACATGCACTTAAACCATCATGTTTCCCTTTATCATGCCTAGCCTAAAGAAACTCCAAATTTTTGAAACCCATTCTTCTTATGCATCCTACCCAACTAGTATAACACATGAGAATTTTTAAACTTCCTTACACAATTGTCTAACCAAATATAGTGTGTATTAAACATGATTTTTCTTTAGTAGATGAAATATAATTGGGGACAAAAGGGGGGCTTAAAGTGACACTTTTATTTCTAAAAATAATAGTAGTTGAACTTGGAGAGAATTTTAGAGACACTTGGAAAAAGAAGTTGATAATAATATAAGATTATGAATTATGGCATTCTAAATTTAGTATCTAAATATGTATTTTTTTCAATACCTAGATGATAAAAGTATGTGAAATTAATGCATTTATGATAATGACTTGACATTTTTTGATGAGAAGATAATGAGACTACATGTGTACAGACACAGGTTCTTTGAGTAAATAAATGAATTGTTGTATATAAAATTTCATATATGGATACATGAAATGTTGAAGATGGATTAGGTTTTTTATTATTTTTTTAATAAATGCATATTTTAAATAATTTTACAAATCAAAACAGTTGGAAAATTAGAACTACAAGTGTATGAACATAAATTTTTGACCTTAAATTCATGAAAAATATTTTTTAAAGCATAGACAATGATGTGTAGGTTGTTCATAAATATTTTTTATAAACTTTTGATTAACGATCAAAAACTTATAAAAATATGTGTAATGATATGTATCTAGTCCATAATGAAGTATGTTGCATATAAGTTAAGTAATAATTAAAAAATAATAGTTTAATGTTAATATATATAAGTATGTATGTATGTATGTATGTATGTATGTATGTATGTATGTATGTATGTATGTACCTTTGTATATATCTTAGAAATGAGGGTACCTTCAATAAGGACTAGAAGAATGATAAACTATTATGGGAACATCTACAGGTTAGAGGGTTTATAAAATTTCTCCATAGGGTTAGAGGGCATGACTCTCACATTTCCCAAAACTTTGCCCAGAATTGGAAAGATAGCAGAGTCAATATTAGAGGTAAGGATGTTGCCATTACTGAGGGTTTAATCTCCTTCATCATAGGGATTAGTACTAAAGGCAATAGATACAATAAACAACATGAACTGGACACTTTCTCCTCTACAAACCCATATATGTGTGTGTGTGTGTGTGTGTGTGTGTGTGTGTGTGTGTGTGTGTGTGTATGTATATATATGTATATGTATGTATATGTATATATGTATATATATGTATGTATATATATGTATATATATGTATATGTGTGTGTGTATATGTATATGTATATATGTATATATATGTATATGTATACATATATATGTATATATATATATATATATATATATATATATATATATATATATATACATATACATATATATATACATATATACATATATATATACATAGACATATATATACATATATATATGTATATATATATATATATATATATATATATATATATATATATATATATATATATATATATATATATATTGTGTTTGTAAAGATGAAAAAGACTCATAAATTTACTAAAAAACATGTGGACTACTCCATGAATATATATATATTAAATAATGAAATCTACTTAATCAGATGTCTTTGAAAAGATGAAAAAGACTCATAAATTCACTAAAAATCATGTGGAATACTCCATGATAGTTTTTGGGTTGGGTTCAAACCTCCCAAACCTAAACCTAAACTAGTTTTGCAGGGAAAACATAAAATTCAAAACAAAGACTCCCTGAAAAGGTGTATGCCCTTTACAAAGGGCATACACCCTTTTAAAATGGTGTAAACCCTTTGAAAATGGTATATGCTATTTAAAAAGGGTGTACACCCTTTGAAACATGTTTTTTTATAGGGAAATGTAAATATTTCAAAAATTTGAAAGGAAAGTGAATACACCCTAAATAGTACAAAGGGCATACACCCTTTGGTAAGATGTTTTTTGTGTTTGTTATTTTTTGTTTGTCTTAGTATTAGTATATATTTATTAAAATAAATGTAAATTATAAGAATATAAAATGTACTATAAATTAAATGTACATATAAGTTTACATTTTATATTCTTATAATTGAAATTTCTTTTTTTAAATTTAAATTATTAATTTATTAGAATAAATTTAAATTATAAGAATGTAAAATGTAATATAGATTTACATTTAATTTATATTACATTTTATAATTCCTTATAATTTACATTTAAATTAATAAATATAATAAATTAGGGCCACTCTATATCTTCTAAAATCAATTCCAGAGTTTTAAGAGTTACCATTTAAAAGATAGTTTTTCAAAATCTATTCTTGTCAATACTTAGTTTTTAGAATTTAAGTATTGGAATATCGAATGAGAAACAAATTTTTGAATCATTTTATATATGTAATAGATCTATACCATTGAGTATTCCACACCTACTTTACCTAATTGAGTATGCCCTACCTACTTTAACTACTTGAGTATGCCCTACTTGATTGAATACTCGAGCCATATGTTCATTTTGAGTATGCCTAACCTAAATACCCAAGCCATATATTGATCTTAAGTATGACTTATATAAATACCCAATCCATATCTTGATCTTGAATATGCCATACATATATTATTGTACTTTAGTATTCCCTACCTACTTAAGTATGCCCTGCCTACCTATCTTTTTTTTCCTACCTACTTGATTATGCCCTACTTACCTAAGTTATCTATTTGAATATGCCCTACCCAATTGAGTATTCCCTACCCAATTGAATACGCAAGCCATATCTTGATCATGAATGCATGTATCTAATCCTATCCATATCTATCTTACTTGAGCCATATAATGAAAGGAGATGGGGAATTATCATGCTTTAAAATTAGCAAAGGGGACATTAACATATCAAAGGATAAAGGAGTGGGGGAATTATTAAGGGATTCTTGAAAATTAGGAGAGGATATATTATCAACTATATATAAAGGATATGGGGAAATGATAGAGCCATATCTTGAAAGGAGAGGTGAAATTATCACCTAT